>JAVRKA010000129.1:0-600000 GCA_034508555.1 Venustoraphidia nigricollis | reverse complement strand
TTGAAAATAGGTGCCGATAGGCATTCCAGATATGGTTGCCGATAGGCATCTCAAATATAGGTGCTGATAGGCATTTTAGATGTAGTTTCCGATAGGCATTTCAAAAATTGATGCCGATAGGCATTTCAGATATAGGTGCCGATAGGCATTTCAGATATAGTTGCCGATGGGCATTTTAAAAACAGGTGCCGATAGGCATTTCAGATATAGAAGCCGATAGGTATTTCAAATATAGGTGTCGATAGGCATTTCAGATATGGTGGCCGATAGGCATTTCAAATATTGGAGCAGATAGGCATTTCAGATGTAGTTTCTGAAAGGCATTTCAAAAATAGGTGCCTATGGGCATTTCAGATATAGGTGCCGATAGGCATTTCAGATATAGTTGCCGATTGTCATTTTAAAAATAGGTGCCGATAGGCATTTCAGATATAGAAGCCGATAGCCATTTCAAATATAGGTGCCGATAGGCATTCCAGATATGGTTGCCGATAGGCATTTCAAATATAAGTGCTGATAGGCATTTCAGATGTAGTTTCCGATAGGCATTTCAAAAATAGGTACCGATGGGCATTTCAGATATAGGTGCCGATAGGCATTTCAGATACAGTTGCCAATTGGAATTTTAAAAATAGGTGTCGATAGGCATTTCAGATATAGAAGCCGATAGGCATTTCAAATATAGGTGCCGATAGGCATCCCAGATATGGTTGCCGATAGGAATTTCAAATATAGGTGCCGATAGGCATTTCAGATGTAGTTTCCGATAGGCATTTCACAAATTGGTGCCGATAGGCATTTCAGATATAGGTGCCGATTAGCATTTCAGATATAGTTGCCGATTGGCATTTTAAAAATAGGTGATGATAGGCATTTCAGATATAGAAGCCGATAGGTATTTCAAATATAGGTGTCGATAGGCATTTCAGATATGGTTGCCGATAGGCATTTCAAATATAGGTGCTGATAGGCATTTCAGATGTAGTTTCTGATAGGCATTTCAAAAATAGGTGCCGGTAGGCATTTTATATATAGGTGCCGATAGGCATTCCAGATATGGTTGCCGATAGGCATCGCAAATATAGGTGCTGATAGGCATTTTAGATGTAGTTTCCGATAGGCATTTCAAAAATTGATGCCGATAGGCATTTCAGATATAGGTGCCGATAGGCATTTCAGATATAGTTGCCGATTGGCATTTTAAAAATAGGTGCCGATAGGCATTTCAGATATAGAAGCCGAAAGGCATTTCAAATATATGTGCCGATAGGCATTTCAGATATGGTTGTTGATAGGCATTTCAAATATAGGTGCTGATAGGCATTTCAGCTGTAATTTCCGATAGGCATTTCAAAAATTGGTGCCGATAGGCATTTCAGATATAGGTGCCGATAGGCATTTCAGATATAGTTGCCGATTGGCATTTTAAAAATAAGTGCCGATAGGTATTTCAAATATAGGTGTCGATAGGCATTTCAGATATGGTTGCCGATAGGCATTTCAAATATAGGTGCTGATAGGCATTTCAGATGTAGTTTCCGATAGGCATTTCAAAAATAGGTGCCGATAGACATTTCAGATATAGGTGCCGATAGGCATATCAGATATAGTTGCCGATAGGCATATAAAATATAGGTGCCGATAGGCATTTCAAATATAGGTGCAGATGTGCATTCCAGATGTAGTTTCCGATAGGCGTTTCAAAAATTGGTTCCGATAGGCATTTCAGATATAGGTGCCGATTGGCATTTTAAAAATAGGTGCCGATAGGCATTTCAGATATAGAAGCCGATAGGTATTTTAAATATAGGTGTCGATAGGCATTTCAGATATGGTTGCCGATAGGCATTTCAAATATAGGTGCTGATAGGCATTTCAAATGTAGTTTCCGATAGGCATTTCAAAAATAGGTGCCCATAGGCATTTTAGATATAGGTGCCGATAGGCATTTCAGATATAGTTGCCGATTGGCATTTTAAAAATAGGTGCCGATAGGCATTTCACATAAAGAAGCCGATAGGAATTTCAAATATAGGTGCCGATAGGCATTCCAGATATGGTTGCCGATAGGCATTTCAAATATAGGTGCCGATAGGCATTTCAGATATAGAAGCCGATAGGCATTTTAAAAATACGTGCCGATATGCATTTCATATATAGGTGCCGATAGGCATTTCAGATATAGTTGCCAATTGGCATTTTAAAAATAGGGGCCGATAGGCATTTCAGATATAGAAGCCGATAGGCATTTTATATATAGGTGCCGATAGGCATTCCAGATATGGTTGCCGATAGGCATCTCAAATATAGGTGCTGATAGGCATTTTAGATGTAGTTTCCGATAGGCATTTCAAAAATTGATGCCGATAGGCATTTCAGATATAGTTGCCAATTGGCATTTTAAAAATAGGGGCCGATAGGCATTTCAGATATAGAAGCCGATAGGCATTTTATATATAGGTGCCGATAGGCATTCCAGATATGGTTGCCGATAGGCATCTCAAATAATATAGGTGCTGATAGGCATTTTAGATGTAGTTTCCGATAGGCATTTCAAAAATTGATGCCGATAGGCATTTCAGATATAGGTGCTGATAGGCATTTCAGATATAGTTGCCGATTGGCATTTTAAAAATAGGTGCTGATAGGCATTTCAGATATAGAAGCCGATAGGTATTTCAAATATAGGTGTCGATAGGCATTTCAGATATAATTGCCGATAGGCATTTCAAATATAGGTGCTGATAGGCATTTCAGATGTAGTTTCTGATAGGCATTTCAAAAATAGGTGCCGATAGGCATTTCAGATATAGGTGCCCATAGGCATTTCAGATAGAGTTGCCGATTGGCATTTTTAAAATAGGTGCCGATAGGCATTTTAGATGTAGTTTCCGATAGGCATTTCAAAAATAGGTGCCGATAGGCATTTCAGATATAGGTGCCGATAGGCATATCAGATATAGGTGCCGATTAGCATTTCAGATATAGTTGCCGATTGGCATTTTAAAAATAGGTGCTGATAGGCATTTCAGATATAGAAGCCGATAGGTATTTCAAATATAGGTGTCGATAGGCATTTCAGATATGGTTGCCGATAGGCATTTCAAATATAGGTGCTGATAGGCATTTCAGATGTAGTTTCTGATAGGCATTTCAAAAATAGGTGCCGATAGGCATTTCAGATATAGGTGCCGATAGGCATTTCAGATAGAGTTGCCGATTGGCATTTTTAAAATAGGTGCCGATAGGCATTTTAGATGTAGTTTCCGATAGGCATTTCAAAAATAGGTGCCGATAGGCATTTCAGATATAGGTGCCGATAGGCATATCAGATATAGTTGCCGATTGGCATTTTAAAAATAGGTGCCGATAGGCATTTCAGATATAGAAGCCAATAGGCATTTCAAATATATGTGCCGATAGGCATTTCAGATATGGTTGCCGATAGGCATTTCAAATATAGGTGCTGATAGGCATTTCAGCTGTAGTTTCCGATAGGCATTTCAAAAATTGGTGCCGATAGGCATTTCAGATATAGGTGCCGATAGGCATTTCAGATATAGTTGCCGATTGGCATTTTAAAAATAAGTGCTGATAGGTATTTCAAATATAGGTGTCGATAGGCATTTCAGATATGGTTGCCGATAGGCATTTCAAATATAGGTGCTGATAGGCATTTCAGATGTAGTTTCCGATAGGCATTTCAAAAATAGGTGCCGATAGGCATTTCGGATATAGGTGCCGATAGGCATTTCGAATATAGTTGCCGATTGGCATTTTAAAAATACGTGCCAAAAGGCATTTTAGATGTAGTTTCCGATAGGCATTTCAAAAATAGGTGCCGATAGGCATTTCAGATATAGGTGCCGATAGGCATATCAGATAGAGTTGCCGATAGGCATTTAAAATATAGGTGCCGATAGGCATTTCAAATATAGGTGCTGATATGCATTCCAGATGTAGTTTCCGATAGGCATTTCAAAAATTGGTGCCGATAGGCATTTCAGATATAGGTGCCGATAGGCATTTCAGATATATTTACCGATTGGCATTTTAAAAATAGGTGCCGATAGGAATTTCAGATATAGAAGCCGATAGGTATTTTAAATATAGGTGTCGATAGGCATTTCAGATATGGTTGCCGATAGGCATTTCAAATATAGGTGCTGATAGGCATTTCAGATGTAGTTTCCGATAGGCATTTCAAAAATAGGTGCCCATAGGCATTTTAGATATAGGTGCCGATAGGCTTTTCAGATATAGTTGCCGATTGGCATTTTAAAAACAGGTGCCGATAGGCATTTCAGATATAGAAGCCGATAGGTATTTCAAATATAGGTGTCGATAGGCATTTCAGATATGGTTGGCGATAGGCATTTCAAATATAGGTGCTGATAGGCATTTCAGATGTAGTTTTGGATAGGCACTTCAAAAATAGGTGTCGATAGGCATTTCAGATATAGGTGCCTCTAGGCATTTCAGATATAGTTGCGATTGGCATTTCAAAAAAAGGTGGCGAAAGGCATTTCAGATATAGGTGCCGATAGGCATATCAGATATAGTTGCCGATAGGCATTTAAAATATAGGTGCCGATAGGCATTTCAAATTAGGGTGCCGATAGGCATTTCAGATATAGGTGCCGATAGGCATTTCAGATATAGTTGCCGATTGGCATTTTAAAAATAGGTGTCGATAGGCATTTCAGATATAGAAGCCGATAGGCATTCCAAATATAGGTGCCGATAGGCATTTCAGATATGGTTGCCGATAGGCATTTCAAATATAGGTGCTGATAGGCATTCCAGATGTAGTTTCCGAAAGGCATTTCAAAAATTGATGCCGATAGGCATTTCAGATATAGGTGCCGATAGGCATTTTAGATATAGTTACCGATTGGCATTTTAAAAATTAGTGCCGATAGGCATTTCAGATATAGAAGCCGATAGGTATTTCAAATATAGGTGTCGATAGGCATTTCAGATATGGTTGCCGATAGGCATTTCAAATATAGGTGCTGATAGGCATTTCAGATGTAGTTTCCGATAGGCATTTCAAAAATAGGTGCCGATAGGCATTTCAGATATAGGTGCCGATAGGCATTTCAGATATAGTTGCCGATTGGCATTTTAAAAATAGGAGCCGATAGGCATTTCAGATATAGAAGCCGATAGGCATTTCAAATAAAGGTGCCGATTGGCATTCCAGATATGGTTGCCGATAGGCATTTCAAATATAGGTGCTGATAGGCATTTCAGATGTAGTTTCCGATAGGTTTTTTCAAAAATAGGTGCCGATAGGCATTTCAGATATAGAAGCCGATAGGCATTTCAAATATAGGTGCCGATAGGCATTGCAGATATGGTTGCCGATAGGCATTTCAAATATAGGTGCAGATAGGCATTTTAGATGTATTTTCCGATAGGCATTTCAAAAATTGATGCCGATAGGCATTTCAGATATAGGTGCCGATAGGCATTTCCGATATAGTTGCAGATTGGCATTTTAAAAACAGGTGCCGATAGGCATTTCAGATATAGGTGCCGATAGGCATATCAGATATAGTTGCCGATAGGCATTTAAAATATAGGTGCCGATAGGCATTTCAAATTAGGGTGTCGATAGGCATTTCAGATATAAATGCCGAAAGGCATTTCAGATATAGGTGCCGATAGGCATTTCTGATGTGGTTGCCGATAAGCATTTCAAATATAGGTGCTGATAGGCATTTCAGATGTAGTTTTCGATAGGCATTTCAAAAATAGGTGCCGATAGGCATTTCAGATATAGGTGCCTATAGGCATTTCAGATATAGTTGCGATTGGCATTTCAAAAATAGGTGGCGATAGGCATTTCAGATATAGGTGCCGATAGGCATATCAGATATAGTTGCCGATAAGCATTTAAAATATAGGTGCCGATAGGCATTTCAAATTAGGGTGTCGATAGGCATTTCAGATATAAATGCCGAAAGGCATTTCAGATATAGGTGCCGATAGGCATTTCTGATGTGGTTGCCGATAAGCATTTCAAATATAGGTGCTGATAGCCATTTCAGATGTAGTTTTCGATAGGCATTTCAAAAATAGGTGTTGATAGGCATTTCAGATATAGGTGCCGATAAGCACTTCAGATATAGTTGCCGATTGGCATTTTAAAAATAGGTGCCGATAGGCATTTCAGATATAGAAGCTGATAGGCATTTCAAATATTGGTGCCGATAGGCATTCCAGATATGGTTGCCGATAGGCATTTCGAATATAGGTGCTGATAGGCATTTCAGATGTAGTTTCGGATAGGCATTTCAAAAATTGGTGCCGATAGGCATTTTAGATATAGGTGCCGATAGGCATTTCAGATATAGTTGCCGATTGGCATTTTAAAAATAGGTGCCGATAGGCATTTCAGATATAGAAGCCGATAGGTATTTCAAATATAGGTGTCGATAGGCAATTCAGCTATGGTTGCCGATAGGCATTTCATATATTGGTGCTGATAGGCATTTCAGATGTAGTTTCCGATAGGCATTTTAAAAATAGGTGCCGATAGTCATTTCAGATATAGGTGCCGATAGGCATTACAGATATAGTTGCCTATTGCCATTTTAAAAATAGGTGCCGATAGGCATTTCAGATATAGAAGATGATAGGCATTTCAAATATAGGTGCCGATAGGCATTCCAGATATGGTTGCCGATAGGCATTTCAAATATAGGTGCTGATAGGCATTTCAGATGTTGTTTCCGATAGGCATTTCCAAAATAGGTGCCGATAGGCATTTCAGACATAGGTGCCGATAGGCATTTCAGATATAGTTGCCGATTGGCATTTTAAAAATAGGAGCCGATAGGCATTTCAGATATAGAAGCCGATAGGCATTTCAAATATAGGTGCCGATAGGCATTGCAGATATGGTTGCCGATAGGCATTTCAAATATAGGTGCTGATAGGCATTTTAGATGTAGTTTCCGATAGGCATTTCAAAAATTGATGCCGATAGGCATTTCAGATATAGGTGCCGATAGGCATTTCCGATATAGTTGCCGATTGGCATTTTAAAAACAGGTGCCGATAGGCATTTCAGATATAGAAGCCGATAGGTATTTCAAATATAGGTGTCGATAGGCATTTCAGGTATGGTTGCCGATAGGCATTTCAAATATAGGAGCAGATAGGCATTTCAGATGTAGTTTCCGAAAGGCATTTCAAAAATAGGTGCCGATAGGCATTTCAGATATAGGTGCCGATAGGCATTTCAGATATAGTTGCCGATTGGCATTTTAAAAATAGGTGCCGATAGGCATTTCAGATATAGAAGCCGATAGGCATTTCAAATATAGGTGTCGATAGGCATTTCAGATATGGTTGCCGATAGGCATTTCAAATATAGGTGCTGATAGGCATTTCAGATGTAGTTTCTGATAGGCATTTCAAAAATAGGTGCCGATAGGCATTTCAGATATAGGTGCCGTTAGGCATTTCAGATAGAGTTGCCGATTGGCATTTTTAAAATAGGTGCCGATAGGCATTTTAGATGTAGTTTCCGATAGGCATTTCAAAAATAGGTGCCGATAGGCATTTCAGATATAGTTGCCGATTGGCATTATAAAAATAGGTGTCGATAGGCATTTCAGATATAGAAGCCAATAGGCATTTCAAATATAGGTGCCGATAGGCATTCCAGATATGGTTGCCGATAGGCATTTCAAATATAGGTGCTGATATGCAATCCAGATGTAGTTTCCGATAGGCATTTCATTAATTGGTCCTGATAGGCATTTCAGATATAGGTGCCGGTAGGCATTTCAGATAGAGTTGCCGATTGGCATTTTTAAAATAGGTGCCGATAGGCATTTTAGATGTAGTTTCCGATAGGCATTTCAAAAATAGGTGCCGATAGGCATTTCAGATATAGGTGCCGATAGGCATATCAGATATAGGTGCCGATTAGCATTTCAGATATAGTTGCCGATTGGCATTTTAAAAATAGGTGCTGATAGGCATTTCAGATATAGAAGCCGATAGGTATTTCAAATATAGGTGTCGATAGGCATTTCAGATATAGAAGCCGATAGGCATTTCAAATATATGTGCCGATAGGCATTTCAGATATGGTTGCCGATAGGCATTTCAAATATAGGTGCTGATAGGCATTTCAGCTGTAGTTTCCGATAGGCATTTCAAAAATTGGTGCCGATAGGCATTTCAGATATAGGTGCCGATAGGCATTTCAGATATAGTTGCCGATTGGCATTTTAAAAATAAGTGCCGATAGGTATTTCAAATATAGGTGTCGATAGGCATTTCAGATATGGTTGCCGATAGGCATTTCAAATATAGGTGCTGATAGGCATTTCAGATGTAGTTTCTGATAGGCATTTCAAAAATAGGTGCCGATAGGCATATCAGATATAGGTGCCGATAGGCATTTCAGATAGAGTTGCCGATTGGCATTTTTAAAATAGGTGCCGATAGGCATTTTAGATGTAGTTTCCGATAGGCATTTCAAAAATAGGTGCCGATAGGCATTTCAGATATAGGTGCCGATAGGCATATCAGATATAGTTGCCGATTGGCATTTTAAAAATAGGTGCCGATAGGCATTTCAGATATAGAAGCCGATAGGCATTTCAAATATATGTGCCGATAGGCATTTCAGATATGGTTGCCGATAGGCATTTCAAATATAGGTGCTGATAGGCATTTCAGCTGTAGTTTCCGATAGGCATTTCAAAAATTGGTGCCGATAGGCATTTCAGATATAGGTGCCGATAGGCATTTCAGATATAGTTGCCGATTGGCATTTTAAAAATAAGTGCCGATAGGTATTTCAAATATAGGTGTCGATAGGCATTTCAGATATGGTTGCCGATAGGCATTTCAAATATAGGTGCTGATAGGCATTTCAGATGTAGTTTCCGATAGGCATTTCAAAAATAGGTGCCGATAGGCATTTCGGATATAGGTGCCGATAGGCATTTCGAATATAGTTGCCGATTGGCATTTTAAAAATACGTGCCAAAAGGCATTTTAGATGTAGTTTCCGATAGGCATTTCAAAAAAAGGTGCCGATAGGCATTTCAGATATAGGTGCCGATAGGCATATCAGATAGAGTTGCCGATAGGCATTTAAAATATAGGTGCCGATAGGCATTTCAAATATAGGTGCTGATATGCATTCCAGATGTAGTTTCCGATAGGCATTTCAAAAATTGGTGCCGATAGGCATTTCAGATATAGGTGCCGATAGGCATTTCAGATATATTTACCGATAGGCATTTTAAAAATAGGTGCCGATAGGCATTTCAGATATAGAAGCCGATAGGTATTTTAAATATAGGTGTCGATAGGCATTTCAGATATGGTTGCCGATAGGCATTTCAAATATAGGTGCTGATAGGCATTTCAGATGTAGTTTCCGATAGGCATTTCAAAAATAGGTGCCCATAGGCATTTTAGATATAGGTGCCGATAGGCTTTTCAGATATAGTTGCCGATTGGCATTTTAAAAACAGGTGCTGATAGGCATTTCAGATATAGAAGCCGATAGGTATTTCAAATATAGGTGTCGATAGGCATTTCAGATATGGTTGGCGATAGGCATTTCAAATATAGGTGCTGATAGGCATTTCAGATGTAGTTTTGGATAGGCACTTCAAAAATAGGTGCCGATAGGCATTTCAGATATAGGTGCCTCTAGGCATTTCAGATATAGTTGCGATTGGCATTTCAAAAATAGGTGGCGAAAAGCATTTCAGATATAGGTGCCGATAGGCATATCAGATATAGTTGCCGATAGGCATTTAAAATATAGGGGCCGATAGGCATTTCAAATTAGGGTGCCGATAGGCATTTCAGATATAGGTGCCGATAGGCATTTCAGATATAGTTGCCGATTGGCATTTTAAAAATAGGTGTCGATAGGCATTTCAGATATAGAAGCCGATAGGCATTCCAAATATAGGTGCCGATAGGCATTTCAGATATGGTTGCCGATAGGCATTTCAAATATAGGTGCTGATAGGCATTCCAGATGTAGTTTCCGATAGGTTTTTTCAAAAATAGGTGCCGATAGGCATTTCAGATATAGAAGCCGATAGGCATTTCAAATATAGTGGCCGATAGGCATTGCAGATATGGTTGCCGATAGGCATTTCAAATATAGGTGCAGATAGGCATTTTAGATGTATTTTCCGATAGGCATTTCAAAAATTGATGCTGATAGGCATTTCAGATATAGGTGCCGATAGGCATTTCCGATATAGTTGCAGATTGGCATTTTAAAAACAGGTGCCGATAGGCATTTCAGATATAGGTGCCGATAGGCATATCAGATATAGTTGCCGATAGGCATTTAAAATATAGGTGCCGATAGGCATTTCAAATTAGGGTGTCGATAGGCATTTCAGATATAAATGCCGAAAGGCATTTCAGATATAGGTGCCGATAGGCATTTCTGATGTGGTTGCCGATAAGCATTTCAAATATAGGTGCTGATAGGCATTTCAGATGTAGTTTTCGATAGGCATTTCAAAAATAGGTGCCGATAGGCATTTCAGATATAGGTGCCTATAGGCATTTCAGATATAGTTGCGATTGGCATTTCAAAAATAGGTGGCGATAGGCATTTCAGATATAGAAGCCAATAGGCATTTCAAATATAGGTGCCGATAGGCATTCCAGATATGGTTGCCGATAGGCATTTCAAATATAGGTGCTGATATGCAATCCAGATGTAGTTTCCGATAGGCATTTCATTAATTGGTGCCGATAGGCATTTCAGATATAGGTGCCGATAGGCATTTCAGGTATAGTTACCGATTGGCATTTTAAAAATAGGTGCCGATAAGCATTTCAGTTATAGAAGCCCATAGGTATTTTAAATATAGGTGTCGATAGGCATTTCAGATATGGTTGCCGATAGGCATTTCAAATATAGGTGCTGATAGGCATTTCAGATGTAGTTTCCGATAGGCATTTCAAAAATAGGTGCCGATAGGCATTTTAGATATAGGTACGGATAGGCATTTCAGATATAGTTGCCGATAGGCATTTTAAAAATAGGTGCCGATAGGCATTTCAGATATAGAAGCCGATAGGAATTTCAAATATAGGTGCCGATAGGCATTCCAGGTATGGTTGCCGATAGGCATTTCAAATATAGGTGCCGATAGGCATTTCAGATATAGAAGCTGATAGGCATTTTAAAAATAGGTGCCGATAGGCATTTCATATATAGGTGCCGATAGGCATTTCTGATATAGTTGCCAATTGGCATTTTGAAAATAGGTGCCGATAGGCATTCCAGATATGGTTGCCGATAGGCATCTCAAATATAGGTGCTGATAGGCATTTTAGATGTAGTTTCCGATAGGCATTTCGAAAATTGATGCCGATAGGCATTTAAGATATAGGTGCCGATAGGCATTTCAGATATAGTTGCCGATGGGCATTTTAAAAACAGGTGCCGATAGGCATTTCAGATATAGAAGCCGATAGGTATTTCAAATATAGGTGTCGATAGGCATTTCAGATATGGTGGCCGAGAGGCATTTCAAATATTGGAGCAGATAGGCATTTCAGATGTAGTTTCTGAAAGGCATTTCAAAAATAGGTGCCTATGGGCATTTCAGATATAGGTGCCGATAGGCATTTCAGATATAGTTGCCGATTGTCATTTTAAAAATAGGTGCCGATAGGCATTTCAGATATAGAAGCCGATGGGCATTTCAAATATAGGTGCCGATAGGCATTCCAGATATGGTTGCCGATAGGCATTTCAAATATAAGTGCTGATAGGCATTTCAGATGTAGTTTCCGATAGGCATTTCAAAAATAGGTACCGATAGGCATTTCAGATATAGGTGCCGATAGGCATTTCAAATATAGGTGCCGATAGGCATTGCAGATATGGTTGCCGATAGGCATTTCAAATATAGGTGCAGATAGGCATTTTAGATGTATTTTCCGATAGGCATTTCAAAAATTTATGCCGATAGGCATTTCAGATATAGGTGCCGATAGGCATTTCCGATATAGTTGCAGATTGGCATTTTAAAAACAGGTGCCGATAGGTATTTCAGATATAGGTGCCGATAGGCATATCAGATATAGTTGCCGATAGGCATTTAAAATATAGGTGCCGATAGGCATTTCAAACTAGGGTGTCGATAGGCATTTCAGATATAAATGCCGAAAGGCAATTCAGATATAGGTGCCGATAGGCATTTCTGATGTGGTTGCCGATAAGCATTTCAAATATAGGTGCTGATAGGCATTTCAGATGTAGTTTTCGATAGGCATTTCAAAAATAGGTGCCGATAGGCATTTCAGATATAGGTGCCTATAGGCATTTCAGATATAGTTGCGATTGGCATTTCAAAAATAGGTGCCGATAGGCATTTCAGATATAGGTGCCGATAGGCATATCAGATATAGTTGCCGATTGGCATTTTAAAAATAGGTGCCGATAGGCATTTCAGATATAGAAGCCGATAGGCATTTCAAATATATGTGCCGATAGGCATTTCAGATATGGTTGCCGATAGGCATTTCAAATATAGGTGCTGATAGGCATTTCAGCTGTAGTTTCCGATAGGCATTTCAAAAATTGGTGCCGATAGGCATTTCAGATATAGGTGCCGATAGGCATTTCAGATATAGTTGCCGATTGGCATTTTAAAAATAAGTGCCGATAGGTATTTCAAATATAGGTGTCGATAGGCATTTCAGATATGGTTGCCGATAGGCATTTCAAATATAGGTGCTGATAGGCATTCCAGATATGGTTGCCGATAGGCATTTTGAATATAGGTGCTGATAGGCATTTCAGAAGTAGTTGCCGATAGGCATTTCAAAAATAGGTGCCGATAGGCATTACAGATATAGGTGCCGATAGGCATTTCAGATATAGTTGCCAATTGGCATTTTAAAAATAGGTGCCGATAGGCATTTCAGATATAGAAGCCGATAGGCATTTCAAACATAGGTACCGATAGGCATTCCAGATATGGTTGCCGATAGGCATTTCAAATATAGGTGCTGATAGGCATTTCAGATGTAGTTTCGGATAGGCATTTCAAAAATTGGTGCCGATAGGCATTTTAGATATAGGTGCCGATAGGCATTTCAGATATAGTTGCCGATTGGCATTTTAAAAATAGGTGCCGATAGGCATTTCAGATATAGAAGCCGATAGGTATTTCAAATATAGGTGTCGATAGGCAATTTAGCTATGGTTGCCGATAGGCATTTCATATATTGGTGCTGATAGGCATTTCAGATATAGTTGCCAATTGGCATTTTAAAAATAGGTGCCGATAGGCATTTCAGATATAGAAGCCGATAGGCATTTCAAACATAGGTACCGATAGGCATTCCAGATATGGTTGCCGATAGGCATTTCAAATATAGGTGCTGATAGGCATTTCAGATGTAGTTTCGGATAGGCATTTCAAAAATTGGTGCCGATAGACATTTTAGATATAGGTGCCGATAGGCATTTCAGATATAGTTGCCGATTGGCATTTTAAAAATAGGTGCCGATAGGCATTTCAGATATAGAAGCCGATAGGTATTTCAAATATAGGTGTCGATAGGCAATTCAGCTATGGTTGCCGATAGGCATTTCATATATTGGTGCTGATAGGCATTTCAGATGTAGTTTCGGATAGGCATTTCAAAAATTGGTGCCGATAGGCATTTTAGATATAGGTGCCGATAGGCATTTCAGATATAGTTGCCGATTGGCATTTTAAAAATAGGTGCCGATAGGCATTTCAGATATAGAAGCCGATAGGTATTTCAAATATAGGTGTCGATAGGCAATTCAGCTATGGTTGCCGATAGGCATTTCATATATTGGTGCTGATAGGCATTTCAGATGTAGTTTCCGATAGGCATTTTAAAAATAGGTGCCGATAGTCATTTCAGATAATATAGGTGCCGATAGGCATTACAGATATAGTTGCCTATTGCCATTTTAAAAATAGGTGCCGATAGGCATTTCAGATATAGAAGATGATAGGCATTTCAAATATAGGTGCCGATAGGCATTCCAGATATGGTTGCCGATAGGCATTTCAAATATAGGTGCTGATAGGCATTTCAGATGTTGTTTCCGATAGGCATTTCAAAAATAGGTGCCGATAGGCATTTCAGATATAGGTGCCGATAGGCATTTCAGATATAGTTGCCGATATGCATTTTAAAAATAGGAGCCGATAGGCATTTCAGATATAGAAGCCGATAGGCATTTCAAATATAGGTGCCGATAGGCATTGCAGATATGGTTGCCGATAGGCATTTCAAATATAGGTGCTGATAGGCATTTTAGATGTAGTTTCCGATAGGCATTTCAAAAATTGATGCCGATAGGCATTTCAGATATAGGTGCCGATAGGCATTTCCGATATAGTTGCCGATTGGCATTTTAAAAACAGGTGCCGATAGGCATTTCAGATATAGAAGCCGATAGGTATTTCAAATATAGGTGTCGATAGGCATTTCAGGTATGGTTGCCGATAGGCATTTCAAATATAGGAGCAGATAGGCATTTCAGATGTAGTTTCCGAAAGGCATTTCAAAAATAGGTGCCGATAGGCATTTCAGATATAGGTGCCGATAGGCAATTCAGATATAGTTGCCGATTGGCATTTTAAAAATAGGTGCCGATAGGCATTTCAGATATAGAAGCCGATAGGCATTTCAAATATATGTGCCGATAGGCATTCCAGATATGTTTGCCGATAGGCATTTCAAATATAAGTGCGGATAGGCATTTCAGATGTAGTTTCCGATAGGCATTTCAAAAATAGGTACTGATAGGCATTTCAGATATAGGTGCCGATAGGCATTTCAGATATAGTTACCGATTGGCATTTTAAAAATAGGTGCCGATAGTCATTTTAGATATAGAAGCCGATAGGTATTTCAAATATAGGTGCCGATAGGCATTTCAGATATAGTTGCCGATTGGCATTATAAAAATAGGTGTCGATAGGCATTTCAGATATAGAAGCCAATAGGCATTTCAAATATAGGTGCCGATAGGCATTCCAGATATGGTTGCCGATAGGCATTTCAAATATAGGTGCTGATATGCAATCCAGATGTAGTTTCCGATAGGCATTTCATTAATTGGTCCTGATAGGCATTTCAGATATAGGTGCCGATAGGCATTTCAGGTATAGTTACCGATTGGCATTTTAAAAATAGGTGCCGATAAGCATTTCAGTTATAGAAGCCCATAGGTATTTTAAATATAGGTGTCGATAGGCATTTCAGATATGGTTGCCGATAGGCATCTCAAATATAGGTGCTGATAGGCATTTCAGATGTAGTTTTCGATAGGCATTTCAAAAATTGGTGCCGATAGGCATTTTAGATATAGGTGCCGATAGGCATTTCAGATATAGTTGCCGATAGGCATTTTAAAAATAGGTGCCGATAGGCATTTCAGATATAGAAGCCGATAGGAATTTCAAATATAGGTGCCGATAGGCATTCCAGATATGGTTGCCGATAGGCATTTCAAATATAGGTGCCGATAGGCATTTCAGATATTGAAGCCGATAGGCATTTCAGATATAGTTGCCGATTGGCATTTTAAAAATAAGTGCCGATAGGTATTTCAAATATAGGTGTCGATAGGCATTTCAGATATGGTTGCCGATAGGCATTTCAAATATAGGTGCTGATAGGCATTTCAGATGTAGTTTCCGATAGGCATTTCAAAAATAGGTGCCGATAGACATTTCAGATATAGGTGCCTATAGGCATTTCAGATATAGTTGCGATTGGCATTTCAAAAATAGGTGGCGATAGGCATTTCAGATATAGGTGCCGATAGGCATATCAGATATAGTTGCCGATAGGCATTTAAAATATAGGTGCCGATAGGCATTTCAAATTAGGGTGCCGATAGGCATTTCAGATATAGGTGCCGATAGGCATTTCAGATATAGTTGCCGATTGGCATTTTAAAAATAGGTGTCGATAGGCATTTCAGATATAGAAGCCGATAGGCATTCCAAATATAGGTGCCGATAGGCATTTCAGATATGGTTGCCGATAGGCATTTCAAAGATAGGTGCTGATAGGCATTCCAGATGTAGTTTCCGAAAGGCATTTCAAAAATTAATGCCGATAGGCATTTCAGATATAGGTGCCGATAGGCATTTTAGATATAGTTACCGATTGGCATTTTAAAAATAGGTGCCGATAGGCATTTCAGATATAGAAGCCGATAGGTATTTCAAATATAGGTGTCGATAGGCATTTCAGATATGGTTGCCGATAGGCATTTCAAATATAGGTGCTGATAGGCATTTTAGATGTAGTTTCCGATAGGCATTTCAAAAATAGGTGCCGATAGGCATTTCAGATATAGGTGCCGATAGGCATTTCAGATATAGTTGCCGATTGGCATTTTAAAAATAGGAGCCGATAGGCATTTCAGATATAGAAGCCGATAGGCATTTCAAATATAGGTGCCGATTGGCATTCCAGATATGGTTGCCGATAGGCATTTCAAATATAGGTGCTGATAGGCATTTCAGATGTAGTTTCCGATAGGTTTTTTCAAAAATAGGTGCCGATAGGCATTTCAGATATAGAAGCCGATAGGCATTTCAAATATAGGTGCCGATAGGCATTGCAGATATAGAAGCCGATAGGAATTTCAAATATAGGTGCCGATAGGCATTTCAGATATAGGTGCCGATAGGCATTTCAGATATAGTTGCCGATTGGCATTTTAAAAATAGGAGCCGATAGGCATTTCAGATATAGAAGCCGATAGGCATTTCAAATATAGGTGCCGATTGGCATTCCAGATATGGTTGCCGATAGGCATTTCAAATATAGGTGCTGATAGGCATTTCAAATGTAGTTTCCGATAGGCATTTCAAAAATAGGTGCCCATAGGCATTTTAGATATAGGTGCCGATAGGCATTTCAGATATAGTTGCCGATTGGCATTTTAAAAATAGGTGCCGATAGGCATTTCACATAAAGAAGCCGATAGGAATTTCAAATATAGGTGCCGATAGGCATTCCAGATATGGTTGCCGATAGGCATTTCAAATATAGGTGCCGATAGGCATTTCAGATATAGAAGCCGATAGGCATTTTAAAAATACGTGCCGATATGCATTTCATATATAGGTGCCGATAGGCATTTCAGATATAGTTGCCAATTGGCATTTTAAAAATAGGGGCCGATAGGCATTTCAGATATAGAAGCCGATAGGCATTTTATATATAGGTGCCGATAGGCCTTCCAGATATGTTTGCCGATAGGCATCTCAAATATAGGTGCTGATAGGCATTTTAGATGTAGTTTCCGATAGGCATTTCAAAAATTGATGCCGATAGGCATTTCAGATATAGGTGCCGATAGGCATTTCAGATATAGTTGCCGATTGGCATTTTAAAAATAGGTGCTGATAGGCATTTCAGATATAGAAGCCGATAGGTATTTCAAATATAGGTGTCGATAGGCATTTCAGATATAATTGCCGATAGGCTTTTCAAATATAGGTGCTAAAAGGCATTTCAGATGTAGTTTCTGATAGGCATTTCAAAAATAGGTGCCGATAGGCATTTCAGATATAGGTGCCGATAGGCATTTCTGATAGAGTTGCCGATTGGCATTTTTAAAATAGGTGCCGATAGGCATTTTAGATGTAGTTTCCGATAGGCATTTCAAAAATAGGTGCCGATAGGCATTTCAGATATAGGTGCCGATAGGCATATCAGATATAGTTGCCGATTGGAATTTTAAAAATAGGTGCCGATAGGCATTTCAGATATAGAAACCGATAGGCATTTCAAATATAGGTGCCGATAGGCTTTCCAGATATGGTTGCCGATAGGCATTTCAAATATAGGTGCTAATAGGCATTTCAGCTGTAGTTTCCGATAGGCATTTCAAAAATTGGTGCCGATAGGCATTTCAGATGTAGGTGCCGATAGGCATTTCAGATATAGTTGCCGATTGGCATTTTAAAAATAAGTGCCGATAGGTATTTCAAATGTAGGTGTCGATAGGCATTTCAGATATGGTTGCCGATAGGCATTTCAAATATAGGTGCTGATAGGCATTTCAGATGTAGTTTCCGATAGGCATTTCAAAAATAGGTGCCGATAGGCATTTCGGATATAGGTGCCGATAGGCATTTCGGATATAGTTGACGATTGGCATTTTAAAAATAGGTGCCAAAAGGCATTTTAGATGTAGTTTCCGATAGGCATTTCAAAAATAGGTGCCGATAGGCATTTCAGATATAGGTGCCGATAGGCATATCAGATAGAGTTGCCGAAAGGCATTTCAAATATAGGTGCCGATAGGCATTTCAAATATAGGTGCTGATATGCATTCCAGATGTAGTTTCCGATAGGCATTTCAAAAATTGGTGCCGATAGGCATTTCAGATATAGGTGCCGATAGGCATTTCAGATATATTTACCGATTGGCATTTTAAAAATAGGTGCCGATAGGCATTTCAGATATAGAAGCCGATAGGTATTTTAAATATAGGTGTCGATAGGCATTTCAGATATGGTTGCCGATAGGCATTTCAAATATAGGTGCTGATAGGCATTTCAGATGTAGTTTCCGATAGGCATTTCAAAAATAGGTGCCCATAGGCATTTTAGATATAGGTGCCGATAGGCATTTCAGATATAGTTGCCGATTGGCATTTTAAAAACAGGTGCCGATAGGCATTTCAGATATAGAAGCCGATAGGTATTTCAAATATAGGTGTCGATAGGCATTTCAGATATGGTTGGCGATAGGCATTTCAAATATAGGTGCTGATAGGCATTTCAGATGTAGTTTTGGATAGGCATTTCAAAAATAGGTGCCGATAGGCATTTTAGATATAGGTGCCTATAGGCATTTCAGATATAGTTGCGATTGGCATTTCAAAAATAGGTGGCGATAGGCATTTCAGATATAGGTGCCGATAGGCATATCAGATATAGTTGCCGATAGGCATTTAAAATATAGGTGCCGATAGGCATTTCAAATTAGGGTGCCGATAGGCATTTCAGATATAGGTGCCGATAGGCATTTCAGATATAGTTGCCGATTGGTATTTTAAAAATAGGTGTCGATAGGCATTTCAGATATAGAAGCCGATAGGCATTCCAAATATAGGTGCCGATAGGCATTTCAGATATGGTTGCCGATAGGCATTTCAAATATAGGTGCTGATAGGCATTCCAGATGTAGTTTCCGAAAGGCATTTCAAAAATTGATGCCGATAGGCATTTCAGATATAGGTGCCGATAGGCATTTTAGATATAGTTACCGATTGGCATTTTAAAAATAGGTGCCGATAGGCATTTCAGATATAGAAGCCGATAGGTATTTCAAATATAGGTGTCGATAGGCATTTCAGATATGGTTGCCGATAGGCATTTCAAATATAGGTGCTGATAGGCATTTCAGATGTAGTTTCCGATAGGCATTTCAAAAATAGGTGCCGATAGGCATTTCAGATATAGGTGCCGATAGGCATTTCAGATATAGTTGCCGATTGGCATTTTAAAAATAGGAGCCGATAGGCATTTCAGATATAGAAGCCGATAGGCATTTCAAATATAGGTGCCGATTGGCATTCCAGATATGGTTGCCGATAGGCATTTCAAATATAGGTGCTGATAGGCATTTCAGATGTAGTTTCCGATAGGTTTTTTCAAAAATAGGTGCCGATAGGCATTTCAGATATAGAAGCCGATAGGCATTTCAAATATAGGTGCCGATAGGCATTGCAGATATGGTTGCCGATAGGCATTTCAAATATAGGTGCAGATAGGCATTTTAGATGTATTTTCCGATAGGCATTTCAAAAATTGATGCCGATAGGCATTTCAGATATAGGTGCCGATAGGCATTTCCGATATAGTTGCAGATTGGCATTTTAAAAACAGGTGCCGATAGGCATTTCAGATATAGGAGCCTATAGGCATTTCAGATATAGTTGCGATTGGCATTTCAAAAATAGGTGGCGATAGGCATTTCAGATATAGGTGCCGATAGGCATATCAGATATAGTTGCCGATAGGCATTTAAAATATAGGTGCCGATAGGCATTTCAAATTAGGGTGTCGATAGGCATTTCAGATATAAATGCCGAAAGGCATTTCAGATATAGGTGCCGATAGGCATTTCTGATGTGGTTGCCGATAAGCATTTCAAATATAGGTGCTGATAGGCATTTCAGATGTTGTTTTCGATAGGCATTTCAAAAATAGGTGTTGATTGGCATTTCAGATATAGGTGCCGATAAGCACTTCAGATATAGTTGCCGATTGGCATTTTAAAAATAGGTGCCGATAGGCATTTCAGATATAGAAGCTGATAGGCATTTCAAATATTGGTGCCGATAGGCATTCCAGATATGGTTGCCGATAGGCATTTCAAATATAGGTGCTGATAGGCATTTCAGATGTAGTTTCCGATAGGCATTTCAAAAATAGGTGCCGATAGGCATTTCAGATATAGGTGCCGATAGGCAATTCAGATATAGTTGCCGATTGGCATTTTAAAAATAGGTGTCGATAGGCATTTCAGATATAGAAGCCAATAGGCATTTCAAATATAGGTGCCGATAGGCATTTCAGATATAGTTGCCGATTGGCATTTTAAAAATAGGTGCCAATAGGCATTTCAGATATAGAAGCCGATAGGCATTTCAAATATAGGTGCCGATAGGCATTCCAGATATGGTTGCCGATAGGCATTTCGAATATAGGTGCTGATAGGCATTTCAGAAGTAGTTTCCGATAGGCATTTCAAAAATAGGTGCCGATAGGCATTACAGATATAGGTGCCGATAGGCATTTCAGATATAGTTGCCAATTGGCATTTTAAAAATAGGTGCCGATAGGCATTTCAGATATAGAAGATGATAGGCATTTCAAATATAGGTGCCGATAGGCATTCCAGATATGGTTGCCGATAGGCATTTCAAATATAGGTGCTGATAGGCATTTCAGATGTTGTTTCCGATAGGCATTTCAAATATAGTTGCCGATTGGCATTTTAAAAATAAGTGCTGATAGGTATTTTAAATATTGGTGTCGATAGGCATTTCAGATATGGTTGCCGATAGGCATTTCAAATATAGGTGCTGATAGGCATTTCAGATGTAGTTTTCGATAGGCATTTCAAAAATAGGTGCCGATAGGCATTTTGGATATAGGTGCCGATAGGCATTTCGGATATAGTTGCCGATTGGCATTTTAAAAATAGGTGCCAAAAGGCATTTTAGATGTAGTTTCCGATAGGCATTTCAAAAATAGGTGCCGATAGGCATTTCGGATATAGGTGCCGATAGGCATTTCGGATATAGGTGCCGATAGGCATTTCGGATATAGTTGCCGATTGGCATTTTAAAAATAGGTGCCAAAAGGCATTTTAGATGTAATTTCCGATAGGCATTTCAAAAATAGGTGCCGATAGACATTTCAGATATAGGTGCTGATAGGCATATCAGATATAGTTGCCGATAGGCATTTAAAATATAGGTGCCGATAGGCATTTCAAATATAGGTGCTGATATGCATTCCAGATGTAGTTTCCGATAGGCATTTCAAAAATTGGTGCCCATAGGCATTTTAGATATAGGTGCAGATAGGCATTTCAGATATAGTTGCCGATTGGCATTTTAAAAATAGGTGCCGATATTCATTTCAGATATAGAAGCCGATAGGCATTTCAAATATAGGTGCCAATAGGCATTCCAGATATGGTTGCCAATAGGCATTTCAAATATAGGTGCTGATAGGCATTTTAGCTGTAGTTTCCGATAGGCATTTCAAAAATTGGTGCCGATAGGCATTTCAGATATAGGTGCCGATAGACATTTCAGATATAGTTGCCGATTGGCATTTTAAAAATAAGTGCCGATAGGTATTTCAAATATAGGTGTCGATAGACATTTCAGATATAGGTGCCGATAGGCAATTCAGATAGAGTTGCCGATTGGCATTTTTAAAATAGGTGCCGATAGGCATTTTAGATGTAGTTTCCGATAGGCATTTCAAAAATAGGTGCCGATAGGCATTTTAGATATAGGTGCCGATAGGCATATCAGATAGAGTTGCCGATAGGCATTTCAAATATAGGTGCAGATAGGCATTTCAGATGTAGTTTCTGATAGGCATTTCAAAAATAGGTGCCGATAGGCATTTCAGATATAGGTGCCGATAGGCATTTCAGATAGAGTTGCCGATTGGCATTTTTAAAATAGGTGCCGATAGGCATTTTAGATGTAGTTTCCGATAGGCATTTCAAAAATAGGTGCCGATAGGCATTTCAAATATAGGTGCCGATAGGCATATCAGATATATTTGCCGATTGGCATTTTAAAAATAGGTGCCGATAGGCATTTCAGATATAGAAGCCGATAGGCATTTCAAATATAGGTGCCGATAGGCATTCCAGATATGGTTGCCGATAGGCATTTCAAATATAGGTGCCGATAGGCATTTCAGATATAGAAGCCGATAGGCATTTTATATATAGGTGCCGATAGGCATTCCAGATATGGTTGCCGATAGGCATCTCAAAAATAGGTGCTGATAGGCATTTTAGATGTAGTTTCCGATAGGCATTTAAAAAATTGATGCCGATAGGCATTTCAGATATAAGTGCCGATAGGCATTTCAGATATTATTGCCGATTGGCATTTTAAAAATAGGTGCTGATAGGCATTTCAGATATAGAAGCCGATAGGTATTTCAAATATAGGTGCTGATAGGCATTTCAGATGTAATTTCTGATAGGTATTTCAAAAATAGGTGCCGATAGGCATTTCAGATATAAGTGCCAATAGGCATTTCAGATATTATTGCCGATTGGCATTTTAAAAATAGGTGCTGATAGGCATTTCAGATATAGAAGCCGATAGGTATTTCAAATATAGGTGCTGATAGGCATTTCAGATGTAGTTTCTGATAGGCATTTCAAAAATAGGTGCCGATAGGCATTTCAGATATAGGTGCCGATAGGCATTTCAGATAGAGTTGCCGATTGGCATTTTTAAAATAGGTGCCGATAGGCATTTTAGATGTAGTTTCCGATAGGCATTTCAAAAATAGGTGCCGATAGGCATTTCAGATATAGGTGCCGATAGGCATATCAGATATAGTTGCCGATTGGCATTTTAAAAATAGGTGCCGATATTCATTTCAGATATAGAAGCCGATAGGCATTTCAAATATAGGTGCCAATAGGCATTCCAGATATGGTTGCCAATAGGCATTTCAAATGTAGGTGCTGATAGGCATTTTAGCTGTAGTTTCCGATAGGCATTTCAAAAATTGGTGCCGATAGGCATTTCAGATATAGGTGCCGATAGGCATTTCAGATATAGTTGCCGATTGGCATTTTAAAAATAAGTGCCGATAGGTATTTCAAATATAGGTGTCGATAGGCATTTCAGATATAGGTGCCGATAGGCATTTCAGATAGAGTTGCCGATTGGCATTTTTAAAATAGGTGCCGATAGGCATTTTAGATGTAGTTTCCGATAGGCATTTCAAAAATAGGTGCCGATAGGCATTTCAGATATAGGTGCCGATAGGCATATCAGATAGAGTTGCCGATAGGCATTTCAAATATAGGTGCAGATAGGCATTTCAGATGTAGTTTCTGATAGGCATTTCAAAAATAGGTGCCGATAGGCATTTCAGATATAGGTGCCGATAGGCATTTCAGATAGAGTTGCCGATTGGCATTTTTAAAATAGGTGCCGATAGGCATTTTAGATGTAGTTTCCGATAGGCATTTCAAAAATAGGTGCCGATAGGCATTTCAAATATAGGTGCCGATAGGCATATCAGATATATTTGCCGATTGGCATTTTAAAAATAGGTGCCGATAGGCATTTCAGATATAGAAGCCGATAGGCATTTCAAATATAGGTGCTGATAGGCATTTCAGATGTAGTTTCCGATAGGCATTTTAAAAATAGTTGCCGATAGGCATTTCGGATATAGGTGCCGATAGGCATTTCGGATATAGTTGCCGATTGGCATTTTAAAAATAGGTGCCAAAAGGCATTTTAGATGTGGTTTCCGATAGGCATTTCAAAAATAGGTGCCGATAGGCATTTCAGATATAGGTGCCGATAGGCATATCAGATAGAGTTGCCGATAGGCATTTAAAATATAGGTGCCGATAGGCATTTCAGATATAGGTGCCGATAGGCATTTCAGATATAGTTACTGATTGGCATTTTAAAAATAGGTGCCGATAGGCATTTCAGATATAGAAGCCGATAGGTATTTTAAATATAGGTGTCGATAGGCATTTCAGATATGGTTGCCGATAGGCATTTCAAATATAAGTGCTGATAGGCATTTCAGATGTAGTTTCCGATAGGCATTTCAAAAATAGGTGCCCATAGGCATTTTAGATATAGGTGCCGATAGGCATTTCAGATATAGTTGCCGATTGGCATTTTAAAAATAAGTGCCGATAGGCATTTCAGATATAGAAGCCGATAGGAATTTCAAATATAGGTGCCGATAGGCATTCCAGATATGGTTGCCGATAGGCATTTCAAATATAGGTGCCGATAGGCATTTCAGATATAGAAGCCGATAGGCATTTTAAAAATAGGTGCCGATAGGCATTTCATATATAGGTACCGATAGGCATTTCAGATATAGTTGCCAATTGGCATTTTAAAAATAGGTGCCGATAGGCATTTCAGATATAGAAGCCGATAGGCATTTTAAATATAGGTGCCGATAGGCATTCCAGATATGGTTGCCGATAGGCATCTCAAATATAGGTGCTGATAGGCATTTTAGATGTAGTTTCCGATAGGCATTTCAAAAATTGATGCCGATAGGCATTTCAGATATAGTTGCCGATGGGCATTTTAAAAACAGGTGCCGATAGGCATTTCAGATATAGGTGCCGATAGGCATTTCTGATGTGGTTGCCGATAGGCATTTCAAATATAGGTGCTGATAGGCATTTCAGATGTAGTTTTCAATAGGCATTTCAAAAATAGGTGCCGATGGGCATTTTAGATATAGGTGCCGATAGGCACTTCAGATATAGTTGCCGATAGGCATTTTAAAAATAGGTGCCGATAGGCATTTCAGATATAGAAGCCGATAGGCATTTCAAATATAGGTGCCCATAGGCATTCCAGATATGGTTGCCGATAGGCATTTCAAATATAGGTGCTGATAGGCATTTCAGATGTTGTTTCCGATAGGCATTTCAAAAATTGATGCCGATAGGCATTTCAGATATAGGTGCCGATAGGCATTTCCGATATAGTTGCCGATTGGCATTTTAAAAACAGGTGCCGATAGGCATTTCAGATATAGAAGCCGATAGGTATTTCAAATATAGGTGTCGATAGGCATTTCAGATATGGTTGCCGATAGGCATTTCAAATATAGGAGCAGATAGGCATTTCAGATGTTGTTTCCGATAGGCATTTCAAAAATTGATGCCGATAGGCATTTCAGATATAGGTGCCGATAGGCATTTCCGATATAGTTGCCGATTGGCATTTTAAAAACAGGTGCCGATAGGCATTTCAGATATAGAAGCCGATAGGTATTTCAAATATAGGTGTCGTAGGCATTTCAGATATAGTTGCCGATTGGCATTTTAAAAATAGGTGCCGATAGGCATTTCAGATATAGAAGCCGATAGGCATTTCAAATATAGGTGCCGATAGGCATTCCAGATATGGTTGCCGATAGGCATTTCAAATATAAGTGCGGATAGGCATTTTAGATGTAGTTTCCGATAGGCATTTCAAAAATAGGTAATGATAGGCATTTCAGATATAGGTGCCGATAGGCATTTCAGATATAGTTGCCGATTGGCATTTTAAAAATAGGTGCCGATAGTCATTTCAGATATAGAAGCCGATAGGTATTTCAAATATAGGTGTCGATAGGCATTTCAGATATGGTTGCCGATAGGCATTTCAAATATAGGTGCTGATAGGCATTTCAGATGTAGTTTTGGATAGGCATTTCAAAAATAGGTGCCGATAGGCATTTCAGATATAGGTGCCTATAGGCATTTCAGATATAGTTGCGATTGGCATTTCAAAAAGAGGTGACGATAGGCATGTCAGATATAGGTGCCGATAGGCATATCAGATATAGTTGCCGATAGGCATTTAAAATATAGATGCCGATAGGCATTTCAAATTAGGGTGTCGATAGGCATTTCAGATATAAATGCCGAAAGGCATTTCAGATATAGGTGCCGATAGGCATTTCTGATGTGGTTGCCGATAGGCATTTCAAATATAGGTGCTGATAGGCATTTCAGATGTAGTTTTCGATAGGCATTTTAAAAATAGGTGTTGATAGGCATTTCAGATATAGGTGCCGATAAGCACTTCAGATATATTTGCCGATTGGCATTTTAAAAATAGGTGCCGATAGGCATTTCAGATATAGAAGCTGATAGGCATTTCAAATATTGGTGCCGATAGGCATTCCAGATATGGTTGCCGATAGGCATTTCAGATATAGGTGCCTATAGGCATTTCAGATATAGTTGCGATTGGCATTTCAAAAATAGGTGGCGATAGGCATTTCAGATATAGGTGCCGATAGGCATATCAGATATAGTTGCCGATAGGCATTTAAAATATAGGTGCCGATAGGCATTTCAAATTAGGGTGTCGATAGGCATTTCAGATATAAATGCCGAAAGGCATTTCAGATATAGGTGCCGATAGGCATTTCTGATGTGGTTGCCGATAAGCATTTCAAATATAGGTGCTGATAGGCATTTCAGATGTAGTTTTCGATAGGCATTTCAAAAATAGGTGCCGATAGGCATTTCAGATATAAGTGCCGATAGGCATTTCAGATGCAGTTTTCGATAGGCATTTCAAAAATAGGTGCCGATAGGCATTTCAGATATAAGTGCCGATAGGCATTTCAGATATAGTTGCCGATTGGCATTTTAAAAATAGGTGCCAATAGGCATTTCAGATATAGAAGCCGATAGGCATTTCAAATATAGGTGCCGATATGCATTCCAGATATGTTTGCCGATAGGCATTTCGAATATAGGTGCTGATAGGCATTTCAGAAGTAGTTTCCGATAGGCATTTCAAAAATAGGTGCCGATAGGCATTACAGATATAGGTGCCGATAGGCATTTCAGATATAGTTGCCAATTGGCACTTTAAAAATAGGTGCCGATAGGCATTTCAGATATAGAAGCCGATAGGCATTTCAAACATAGGTGCCGATAGGCATTCCAGATATGGTTGCCGATAGGCATTTCAAATATAGGTGCTGATAGGCATTTCAGATGTAGTTTCGGATAGGCATTTCAAAAATTGGTGCCGATAGGCATTTTAGATATAGTTGCCGATAGGCATTTCAGATATAGTTGCCGATTGGCATTTTAAAAATAGGTGCTGATAGGCATTTCAGATATAGAAGCCGATAGGTATTTCAAATATAGGTGTCGATAGGCAATTCAGCTATGGTTGCCGATAGGCATTTCATATATTGGTGCTGATAGGCATTTCAGATGTAGTTTCCGATAGGCATTTTAAAAATAGGTGCCGATAGTCATTTCAGATATAGGTGCCGATAGGCATTACAGATATAGTTGCCTATTGCCATTTTAAAAATAGGTGCCGATAGGCATTTCAGATATAGAAGATGATAGGCATTTCAAATATAGGTGCCGATAGGCATTCCAGATATGGTTGCCGATAGGCATTTCAAATATAGGTGCTGATAGGCATTTCAGATGTTGTTTCCGATAGGCATTTCAAAAATAGGTGCCGATAGGCATTTCAGATATAGGTGCTGATAGGCATTTCAGATATAGTTGCCGATTGGCATTTTAAAAATAGGTGCCGATAGGCATTTCAAATATAGAAGCCGATAGGCATTTCAAATATAGGTGCAGATAGGCATTCCAGATATGGTTGCCGATAGGCATTTCAAATATAGGTGCTGATAGGCATTTCAGATGTAGTTTCCGATAGGCATTTCAAAAATAGGTGCCGATAGGCATTTCAGATATAGTTGCCGATTGGCATTTTAAAAATAGTTGCCGATAGGCATTTCAGATATAGAAGCCGATAGGTATTTCAAATATAGGTGTCGATAGGCATTTCAGATATGGTTGCCGATAGGCATTTCAAATATAGGTGCTGATAGGCATTTCAGATGTAGTTTCCGATAGGCATTTCAAGAATAGGTGCCGATAGGCATTTCAGATATAGGTGCCGATAGGCATTTCAGATATAGTTGCCGATTGGCATTTTAAAAATAGGAGCCGATAGGCATTTCAGATATAGAAGCCGATAGGCATTTCAAATATAGGTGCCGATTAGCATTCCAGATATGGTTGCCGATAGGCATTTCAAATATAGGTGCTGATAGGCATTTCAGATGTAGTTTCCGATAGGCATTTCAAAAATAGGTGCCGATAGGCATTTCAGATATGGGTGCCGATAGGCATTTCAGATATAGTTGCCAATTGGCATTTTAAAAATAGGTGCCGATAGGCATTTCAGATATAGAAGCCGATAGGCATTTAAAATATAGGTGCCGATAGGCATTGCAGATATGGTTGCCGATAGGCATTTCAAATATAGGTGTTGATAGGCATTTTAGATGTAGTTTCCGATAGGCATTTCCAAAATTGATGCCGATAGGCATTTCAGATATAGGTGCCGATAGGCATTTCCGATATAGTTGCCGATTGGCATTTTAAAAACAGGTGCCGATAGGCATTTCAGATATAGAAGCCGATAGGTATTTCAAATATAGGTGTCGATAGGCATTTCATATATGGTTGCCGATAGGCATTTCAAGTATAGGAGCATATAGGCATTTCAGATGTAGTTTCCGAAAGGCATTTCAAAAATAGGTGCCGATAGGCATTTCAGATATAGGTGCCGATAGGCATTTCAGATATAGTTGCCGATTGGCATTTCAAATATAGGTGCCGATAGGCATTCCAGATATGGTTGCCGATAGGCATTTTAAATATAAGTGCGGATAGGCATTTCAGATGTAGTTTCCGATAGGCATTTCAAAAATAGGTACTGATAGGCATTTCAGATATAGGTGCCGATAGGCATTTCAGATATAGTTGCCGATTGGCATTTTAAAAATAGGTGCCGATAGTCAATTCAGATATAGAAGCCGATAGGTATTTCAAATATAGGTGTCGATAGGCATTTCAGATATGGTTGCCGATAGGCATTTCAAATATAGGTGCTGATAGGCATTTCAGATGTAGTTTTGGATAGGCATTTCAAAAATAGGTGCCGATAGGCATTTCAGATATAGGTGCCTATAGGCATTTCAGATATAGTTGCGATTGGCATTTCAAAAATAGGTGGCGATAGGCATTTCAGATATAGGTGCCGATAGGCATATCAGATATAGTTGCCGATAGGCATTTAAAATATAGGTGCCGATAGGCATTTCAAATTAGGGTGTCGATAGGCATTTCAGATATAAATGCCGAAAGGCATTTCAGATATAGGTGCCGATAGGCATTTCTGATGTGGTTGCCTATAAGAATTTCAAATATAGGTGCTGATAGGCATTTCAGATGTAGTTTTCGATAGGCATTTCAAAAATAGGTGCAGATAGGCATTTCAGATATAGGTGCCGATAAGCACTTCAGACATAGTTGCCGATTGGCATTTTAAAAATAGGTGCCGATAGGCATTTCAGATATAGAAGCTGATAGGCATTATTAATATAGGTGCCGATAGGCATTCCAGATATGGTTGCCGTAAGGCATTTCAAATATAGGTGCTGATAGGCATTTCAGATATAGTTTCCGATAGGCATTTCAAAAATAGGTGCCGATAGGCATTTTAGATATAGGTGCCGATAGGCATTTCAGATATAGTTGCCGATTGGCATTTTAAAAATAGGTGTCGATAGGCATTTCAGATATAGAAGCCGATAGGCATTTCAAATATAGGTGCCGATAGGCATTCCAGATATTGTTGCCGATAGGCATTTCAAATATAGGTGCTGATATGCAATCCAGATGTAGTTTGTGATGGAATTTTCTTTTTGTTAAAATTTTAACCACTTGAAGAGTGATTGGAAAAATTATCTCCTCTCACGGTTTACAAAAAAGAAAGAATTGCGGGTGTTAGCCAGGCAATCTCCAACACATCAAAAAAATACATTGGACGGTTAATATGTCCAAAGTATATAAAAAATTTATACAGTGGATTCCTTGTGCGGGTTCCTTTAATCGGGTTAGTAATGGCAATATTGTCCGGTCGGTATGTTTGTCTGTATCAAATGAATTTCAAAAATTTATAACAACAGAGATTTATTAAAATTTGTCTCTTAACATTGGATTGGTACATTTATAGATACTGGAACTATGTTCTTATATTAAGTATAGGAAAAAGTTTGTGACTAAATTTAATTCCAATAATCTAGCAAATGCTTAATAAAAATAATAATTGATATTATGAAGTAGATTAATTTATCATTAAAAGCAAACATGAAGTTACGATTACGACATTTTAAAATGAAAAAAAAACTTTCATCTGCTGCGTTACTATATTAAGTCGCTTCCGGTCACATGGATGTTATCCTGTTCAATCTCCAATTTTAATGGATCATGAACCCAATTCATTCAAAAGTTATATCTTAATTTATTATGACGATCCCGCAATGGATAATCGTCTTTATTTTCATATTATCTTTAAATTTAAATAATAAAATATATTTTTTATCTATTTTTGCAACACGTGGTAAACGCGTTTTCTTTACCTAAATTTCTATACTTAATTCGAGCATGCACTTACTTGGAACTAGAATTTATCACTACGAACTTAATTCTAATTCATTTTTATTAACTTAACTAAATTTCTTAAATTTAATATTTGCAAATGGTTTACTTATCTTGGATTGTTTTCATAGAAGTAGACGTTGTGACATCGATGGTCTATGGAATTCAAGACCGATGAACGCAACGCCGAGCATCTGTGGCCGTTCTCGCAAAAAACAGAATACTGAATTTGCATTTCCGATAAATGCCAATTTTAGGAAATTATAATAAAAAACGCGCCAACGCAATAAATCAGATGAATAAACACTACAGTGTGTAAATGACTATAGGTAATAACAGATGGCGTGAGAAAGTTATTCCACGACAATATCCCCCGCAAGGAGAAAAAAAAAATTCTTTGACAGTAATTGTTAAGGAATTTTTTTGATATCGACATCATAAGTGAGCGGTAATAGACCTTTAAAAATTTTAAATTGATTTATATGGTGATAACCGAGCTCTAAACCAGAATTCCAATCTTCCAATAAGTAAACATTTGAATTAATTTGGGATTTGATCCTGAAGGGACCCTTAAATAATATGTCTAGCTTCTTCGATCTTCTATCGTTCACCGACGAGAGTGGGTGTGTACGAAGAAATACTAGATCTCCTGGAGCAAGCGTCACGGACGGCTTCTTAATGAAGTGTAAATGTTGACGTTGAGTAGCAAGATCACTTAAACGGTGTCGAATGGATTCCGTATCGGTTGGGTGGTCTTCATTAGGTAGAGGGAAGTCGATGGTCCGGTTCATCGGTAAGTCTGGCTTACGATTGTATTGAAGTTCGAATGGAGAAGTGAGGGTTGATTCGTTGACGTTGACATTCATACCGAACGCCACCTTCGACAGCAAACGGCTCCACAGCGTGTGTTTGGAGTTACAATAGAGTCGTAACAACGTGCCGACTTGTTGGTTATAACGTTCCACTGGGTTGGCTTTTGGAGTATAAGGACAGGTGTAAGTAACCTCGACACCCAGTTCGGCCAACGAATTACAGAACTTCTTCGAACGAAAAATTGAGGCATTGTCGCATAGAACTCTCTTAGCGACACCATGTTCTGGAAAATAATTGAGTATTAGTCGATTTAGAATAGATTTAGTAGTAGCTTTTCGTAGAGCATACAAAGTCACATATTTTGTGAACACATCAAGTACTACCAAAATTACAGTGGTACCTCCAGTTGAACGTACAAGTGGTCCCAAAATATCAATAGATAACAGATCATTTTTATTAAAAGACATCACGGAATTAAAACCACCGTGTAGAGTAGCAATGGGGTATTTTGCAGTTAAACAAGGCCAACATGTATTCGCACAATCAATTATTTTTTTCTTAAGATTTTTTATTGAAATAAAAGGTTTCATACTAGAATAGAGTTTCGACGCACCAGGATGACACATAAATACATGCCAAAAGTGAATATAACGCGTTTCAATATCTGTTGGGATACACAAACGCCAGGTACGACCCTTTGGATCATATTTAAATAAATAATCATTTTTTAAAATATAGTTCGATGTATTGATAAGAACGTTATCATCATACTGTTGATTATTATGCTTAAAAGAATTGTAAATTGGGCCAATTTTATTATCTGATTGTTGCATGACTTTAATTTCTTTCATCAATTTAGTGATTTCATTTAGATCAGATTTAGCAAATATAGCAAATAATAAAAAGTTTTTAGCACTAGGCAAATTCGGATCAGCGTACTTAAGATTATCATGATTAAATGGATCAGTCCAACTGTAGATGCCAGAGTTAAAATTTATAAATACCGATACATTATTCCCAAATTTAAGTCCCACGATGTTGACATTTGCATGCGAATCAGACACATAAAGACATGCAAATTCTTCTGCCTGTAAGAAAGTGGTGTTAGGTGGGGATAATATCGAAGGAACTTTTTCCCAAACAGTATGGAATACGTGAAATTCATTATCGTTTGGTAAGATTTCATGAGAATCAAAGTAACGGGACAAACAATCTGCAGCTAGATTGGATTTGCCAGGACAGTGAACAATTTCCATATTATATCCTTGTAATTTTAAAACCCATTTTAAAATGCGAATATTATAAAATTTACCTTTATTGAGAATAAAAGAAAGTGCTTGACAATCAGTATAAACCGTTATTTCTTCACCATAAATGTAAGTATGCCATTTTTCCACCGCTTCGACAATGGCTAGAAGTTCCTTTTCATCTGAAGAGTAATTTATTTGAGCAGGTTGCAAGATTTTACTGTAGAAAGCTAGTATATTTACTGAGGAAGCCTCTGACCTTTGAAATAGAATGCCAGAAATCGCGTAATGTGAAGCATCAGTTTGGATAAAATATTTAGTTCCAATACGAGGATGATTTAGCAAGGTTATTTTTGTAAATGACCGTTTTAATTCATAGAACGCCTTATTGGAGTCATCTGACCACTTAAATGACTGCTTTTTAAGTTTGAGCAAGTCATACAGGGGTTTTGCAAGTCGAGCAAAATTATCAATAAAGCGTCGGTCAAAGTTACAAAGGCCTAAAAACTGTTGTATGTTCCTACGGTTTTTTGGAATAGGAAATTTTTGTATTGCATCTATTCTTTCTTCATCCGGAAATATGCCCTTGCTTGAAATGATATATCCCAAAAATTTAACTTTTTCCGAACAAATGTTACTTTTCACGAAATTCAACGTTAAATTCGCTTTACGAATTTTTTCAAAAAAAATGTTTAAGTGGTTTAAGTGTTGTTCAAAACTGTCAGAAATGAGTAGAACATCATCCACATATACTACCGCGAATGAATGTAAAGCGTCACCAAGTGCTTCGGACAAACATGAAATAAGAGCTGAAGTTGCTGTCGAGATACCGAAAGGCACACGTTGGAAAACGTAAGAATTCCCGTTTATTAAAAACCCGGTATATTTTTGATGATTTTCGTGAAGACCCACCTGCCAAAAACTCTTAGTTAAGTCGAAAACTGACATAAATCTTATCCGTTCAAACCTCTGTAATATCGTTTCCAGATTTTCGGTTCTATTAGTTTCAGGTATTAAACGTTTGTTAAGTTGTCGCGCATCTAACACAATTCTCACACTACCGTCCTTTTTTGGAACAGCATGGATAGGGTTTAAATAAGCGGTGTGTTTCCTAGCGATGATTCTCTGTTTAAGCATATTCTGAATTTCGGTATTTACCGATTCACGAAGATTAAATGGGATTGGATACCAATTACCCTTGAAGACCGAAGTGTCTGTTAGGTTTAACTCGTGTGTGTAACAGTTGGCAAAACCAGGCTGTTCACTAAATACATCTCGATTCTGATATATAGTATGATACAACAATGTTTTTTGAAAAATTTCTAAATTTAGAGCTTCTATTTTATCAGTAATCTCTTGACACAACCGTTCATTGTCATTATCTCGCATGGAGAGAGCATTACAAGATAAATTATTATTACAAGAGATATCCAACTTACTGCACCCCGTTTTGTCATCACAATAGTTAACCTCAAACACTGGCAAATCGCCTTCAGGAATAGGCAAACAGTTGTGACTGTCGCTGGTAATGTCATTCCATGTAGAATGACTATCGATATCGGCAATGTGTGAAATATTCGACAACATGTGAGCCGAATCGATAAAGCTCGGATTGCAGTCTGCAACCGACAATACATTCGTTGTAGGTACTTGAGGGTTCACCGGAGTGAATTCCTCAACAAGTACACCTTCACAATGTTTGACACCATCGAGAACCGAAAGCTCAGAGCGGGTCACAAAAACACCGTTCTGACTAGCACACGGCTCAGTAGAGTTGTTCATTATAAAACTGTGTGTTTGATTAGTAATATTTTGTTTTGAAATCGCATTTGTAGAATGGTCAACCCCAATTGAGTCTGAGTTTTGAACTTTAGGGTCAAGGTTATGAGATATTTTATGTGGTTCATTGAAAAAATTTACTTCGGTATGCAAGTGGTTGTTCGCACACAATCTTATAAATTTCTTGTCAAAATCAATATGAGCGTTCGCCTCCTTTAGAAAATCAGCACCCAGAATTACATCGTTTTTTAAACCTTCCACTACAAACGCGCGAAGTTGAAATTTAAATGAATTGCAAGTTAAATTTACAAAAACTTGTTTCTTTATGGCGGCACTTTTGTGACCGACCGCGGTGACGATTTTACAGTTTTTTACGGTAATATGTGGAATATCATTAAATTTGGATAACTCCAACCAAAAATTGTTAGACAAAGCAGAAATCTGACTTCCGGTATCCACTAAAGCAACAACAGAACTTTGTCCGATATGAACTTTGATAAACGGCATGTCATTTTCTTTTACATGATCGGTATTTAAAGAACTTGATTGGAAATTTCTATTGGTCACGTTATAACTGTTTACATGCCCTGCCCAAACATCGTGTCTGTGCAGGGGTTTACCCCGTTTTTTGAATCATTTGTTAAGTCATTCTCGTCCACCATTTCAACAAGATGTACTTGAGGGGAGGATCTTTGTGCAAATTGTTTGTTTGTTGTTAAGTTTGATGCTGGCAATTTTACATTAGAATTTCTACTACCCCTTTGAAAGTTATTATCACCGGCAGTATTACTATTTTCGGTATTTACTTTAAACGGACTAAATCTTTGAGGCAAATCGCTTCGTTGTAATTCAACCTCATCGAGTTCTTTAAGTAATTTATAAAAATCTAAAAAAGAATATAATTGGGCTGTCAATAGAACGCGTTGGATATGGATTGGAAAGTGTTTTTTCATAACCGTTATAAATTCAAGTTCTCCCATAGGTGGGTATAACTGTTTTGATTTTTTATGACTTTGCAAAAAGTATTGGGACATCGTTAGACCTTTATTCGATGAATATCGGTTTGAGTATAATTCTAACCTTACTTTCTGCTGCTGATTAAATCCCCAAAACTCATCCAAAAAGATATTTTTGAAAGTTTCAAAATTCGTAAACGTATGTTTAAATTCGTCGAACCATAATTGTGCAGTACCTTCGAAGGTCTGTTCAATTTGATACAGCTGTAAGTGCATCGGTATCAGTGTGCATTTTAAGTATGATTCTAGCCTTTCGATGAATTCTACAGGATTTTTCGAAGAATCGCCCGAAAATTTTGGTAACTGTATTTGAATTTGGGTTGGTTTAGTGAATACAGAATTTCCATGATATTGATATTCCATATTGTTTAAGTCAAAATTGGGATTATTTGTATAAATATGAGGCATACCTGTTGTTCTGGTATTATGATTACCCTGAAATCCATGACCTCCTGGTGTATATTTTTCTGATGACATGCGCATACCCAGGTTGTCCACAAATGTCACACGTTGGTTTCCCGGAGTAGTGTAGGATGTACCCGGAATACTTGTCGTGTGCACTGATGTCATCGTATTCGGTAGAGAGGAAGATATTTCGAAGTTAGGCAACCTCGTTGTCGAAGTCGTAGTGTTTGTTGCAGCGCCGATATGTGTCTGATTCGCAGCAAAATTGGGGCGTACTTGATCATCTCCCAACACAGGAATCAGACGTCCGTCATCATTCATACGATATAAACGGCTGCAATCCAAAGTTCCCAACGTCTCGGTTGGCTGACCTAAAACACTCCTTGACAAATTCATGTTATTTTCATCGCCAATACTTGAGGTTTGAGAATTTGATCTCGTCCTATGTGGCGGTGTGTGATACATTTTAGAAGATATTAATCGTTGAATTAAGTAGTTATATCAGGTATTATGCCCAAAAAAAGGAATTAATTATTAAGCCCTTAACACAATATCCCGGCTGAGCCCCCATTTATATGTGATGGAATTTTCTTTTTGTTAAAATTTTAACCACTTGAAGAGTGATTGGAAAAATTATCTCCTCTCACGGTTTACAAAAAAAAGAATTGCGGGTGTTAGCCAGGCAATCTCCAACACATCAAAAAAAAATACATTGGACGGTTAATATGTCCAAAGTATATAAAAAATTTATACAGTGGATTCCTTGTGCGGGTTCCTTTAATCGGGTTAGTAATGGCAATATTGTCCAGTCGGTATGTTTGTCTGTATCAAATGAATTTCAAAAATTTATAACAACAGAGATTTATTAAAATTTGTCTCTTAACATTGGATTGGTACATTTATGGATACTGGAACTATGTTCTTATATTAAGTATAGGAAAAAGTTTGTGACTAAATTTAATTCCAATAATCTAGCAAATGCTTAATACAAATAATAATTGATATTATGAAGTAGATTAATTTATCATTAAAAGCCAACATGAAATTACGATTACGACATTTTAAAATGAAAAAAAAACTTTCATCTGCTGCGTTACTATATTAAGTCGCTTCCGGTCACATGGATGTTATCCTGTTCAATCTCCAATTTTAATGGATCATGAAACCAATTCATTCAGAAGTTATATCTTAATTTATTATGACGATCCCGCAATGGATAATCGTCTTTATTTTCATATTATCTTTAAATTTAAATAATAAAATAGATTTATTATCTATTTTTGCAAAACGTGGTAAACTCGTTTTCTTTACCTAAATTTCTATACTTAATTCGAGCATGCACTTACTTGGAACTAGAATTTATCACTACGAACTTAATTCTAATTCATTTTTATTAACTTAACTAAATTTCTTAAATTTAATATTTGCAAATGGTTTACTTATCTTGGATTGTTTTCATAGAAGTAGACGTTGTGACATCGATGGTCTATGGAATTCAGGACCGATGAACGCAACGCCGAGCATCCGTGGCCGTTCTCGCAAAACAGAATACTCAATTTGCATTTCCGATAAATGCCAATTTTAGGAAATTATGATAAAAAACGCGCCGACGCAATAAGATCAGATGAATAAACGCTACAGTGCGTAACTGACTATAGGTAATAACAGATGGCGTGAGAAAGTTATTCCACGACACATTTCAGATATAGAAGCCGATAGGCATTTCAAATATAGGTGCCGATAGGCATTCCAGATATGGTACCGATAGGCATTTCAAATATAGGTGCTGATAGGCATTCCAGATGTAGTTTTCGATAGGCATATCAAAAATTGGTGCCGATAGGCACTTCAGATATAGGTGCCGATAGGCATTTCAGATATAGTTACCGATTGGCATTTTAAAAATAGGTGCCGATAGGCATTCCAGATATTGTTGCCTATAGGCATTTCAAATATAGGTGCCGATTGGCATTTCAGATATAGAAGCTGATAGGCATTTCAAAAATAGGTGCCGATAGGCATTTCAAATATAGGTGCCGATAGGCATTTCAGATATAGTTGCCAATTGGCATTTTAAAAATAGGTGCCGATAGGCATTTCAGATATAGAAGCCGATAGGCATTTCAAATATAGGTGCCGATAGGCATTCCAGATATGGTTGCCGATAGGCATTTCAAATATTAGTGCTGATAGGCTTTTCAGATGTAGTTTCCAATAGGCATTTCAAAAATAGGTACCGATAGGCATTTCAGATATAGGTGTCGATAGGCATTTCAGATATAGTTGCCAATTGGAAATTTAAAAATAGGTGTCGATAGGCATTTCTGATATAGAAGCCGATAGGTATTACAAATATAGGTGTCGATAGGCATTTCAGATATGGTTGCCGATAGGCATTTCAAATATAGGTGCTGATAGGCATTTCAGATGTAGTTTCCGATAGGCATTTCAAAAATAGGTGCTGATAGTCATTTCAGATATAGGTGCCGATAGGCATTTCATATATAGTTGCCGATTGGCATTTTAAAAATAGGTGCCGATAGGCATTTCAGATATAGAAGCCGATAGGCATTTCAAATATAGGTCCTGATAGGCATTCCAGATATGGTTGACGATAAGCATTTCAAATATAGGTGCTGATAGGCATTTCAGATGTAGTTTCCGATAGGCATTTCAAAAATACGTGCCGATAGGCATTTCAGATATAGGTGCCGATAGGCATTTCAGATATATTTGCCGATTGGCATTTTAAAAATAGGTGCCGATAGGCATTTCAGATATAGAAGCCGATAGGCATTTCTAATATAGGTGCCGATAAGCATTCCAGATATGGTTGCCGATAGGCATTTCAAATATAGGTGCTGATAGGCATTTCAGATCTAGTTTCCGATAGGCATTTCAAAAATTGGTGCCGATAGGCATTTCAGATATAGGTGCCGATAGGTATTTCAGATATAGTTGCCGATTGGCATTTTAAAAATAGGTGCCGATAGGCAATTTAGATATAGAAGCCGATAGGCATTTCAAATATAGGTGTCGATAGGCATTTCAGATATGGTTGCCGATAGGCATTTCAAATATAGGTGCTGATAGGCATTTTAGATGTAGTTTCCGATAGGCATTTCAAAAATAGGTGCCGATAGGCATTTCAGATATAGGTGCCGATAGGCATTTCAGATATAGTTGCCGATTGGCATTTTAAAAATAAGTGTCGATAGGCATTTCAGATCTAAAAGCCGATAAGCATTTCAAATATAGGTGCCGATAGGCATTCAAGATATGGTTGCCGATAGGCATTTCAAATATAGGTGCTGATGGGCATTCCAGATGTAGTTTCAGATAAGCATTTCAAAAATTGGTGCTGATAGGCATTTTAGATATAGATGCCGATAGGCATTTCAGATATAGTTACCGATTGGCATTTTAAAAATAGGTGCCGATAGGCATTTCAGATATAGAAGCCGATAGGTATTTCAAATATGGATGTCGATAGGCATTTCAGATTTGGTTACCGATAGGCATTTCAAATATAGGTGCTGATAGGCATTTCAGATGTAGTTTCCGATAGGCATTTCAAAAATAGATGCCCATAGGCATTTCAGATATAGGTGCCGATAGGCATTTCAGATATAGTTGCCGATTGGCATTTTAAAAATAGGTACCGATAGGCATTTCAGATATAGAAGCCGATAGGCATTTTAAATATAGGTGCCGATAGGCATTCCAGATATGATTGCCGATAGGCATTTCAAAAATTGGTGCCGATAGGCATTTCAGTTATAGGTGCCGATAGGCATTTCAGATATAGTTGCCGATTTTAATTTTAAAAATAGGTGCCAATAGGCATTTCAGATATAGGTGTCGATAGGCATTTCAAATATAGGTGTCGATAGGCATTTCAGATATGTTTGCCGATAGGCATTTCAAATATAGGTACTGATAGGCATTTCAGATGTAGTTTCCGATAGGCATTTCAAAAATAGGTGCCGATAGGCATTTCAGATATAGGTGTCGATAGGCATTTCAGATATAGTTGCCGATTGGCATTTTTAAAATAGGTGCCGATAGGCATTTCAGATATAGAAGCCGATAGGCATTTCAAATGTAGGTGCCGATAGGCATTCCAGATATGGTTGCCGATAGGCATTTCAAATATAGGTGCCGAAAGGCATTTCAGATATAGAAGCCGATAGGCATTTCAAAAATAGGTGCCGATAGGCATTTCAGATATAGGTGCCGATAGGCATTTCAGATATAGTTGCCAATTGGCATTTTAAAAATAGGTGCCGATAGGCATTTCAGATATATAAGCCGATAGGCATTTCAAATATAGGTGCCGATAGGCATTCCAGATATGGTTGCCGATAGGCATTTCAAATATAAGTGCTGATAGGCATTTCAGATGTAGTTTCCGATAGGCATTTCAAAAATAGGTACCGATAGGCACTTTAGACATAGGTGCCGATAGGCATTTCGGATATAGTTGCCAATTGGCATTTTAAAAATAAGTGTCGATAGGCATTTCAGATATAAAAGCCGATAGGCATTTCAAATATAGGTGCCGATAGGCATTCAAGATATGGTTGCCGATAGGCATTTCAAATATAGGTGCTGATGGGCATTCCAGATGTAGTTTCAGATAAGCATTTCAAAAATTGGTGCTGATAGGCATTTTAGATATATATGCCGATAGGCATTTCAGATATAGTTACCGATTGGCATTTTAAAAATAGGTGCCGATAGGCATTTCAGATATAGAAGCCGATAGGTATTTCAAATATGGGTGTCGATAGGCATTTCAGATATGGTTACCGATAGGCATTTCAAATATAGGTGCCGATAGGCATTTCAAATATAGGTTTCGATAGGCATTTCAGATATAAATGCTGAAAGACATTTCAGATATAGGTGTCGATAGGCATTTCTGATGTGGTTGCCGATAGGCATTTCAAATATAGGTGCCGATAGGCATTCCAAATATGGTTGCCGATAGGCATTTCAAATATAGGTGCTGATAAGCATTTCAGATGTAGTTTCCGATAGGCATTTCAAAAATAGGTGCCGATAGGCATTTCAGATATAGGTGCAGATAGGCATTTCAGATATAGTCGCCGATTGGAATTTTAAAAATAGGTGCCGATAGGCATTTCAGATATAGAAGCCGATAGGCATTTCAAATATAGGTGCTGATAGGCATTCCAGATATGGTTGCCGATAGGCATTTCAAATATAGGTGCTGATAGGCATTTCAGATGTAGTTTCCGATAGGCATTTCAAAAATTGGTGCCGATAGGCATTTCAGATATAGGTGCCGATAGGCATTTCAGATATAGTTGCCGATTGGCATTTTAAAAATAGGTGCCGATAGGCATTTCAAATATAGAAGCCGATAGGCATTTCAAATATAGGTGCCGATAAGCAACCCAGATATAGTTGCCGATAGGCATTTCAAATATAGGTGCTGATAGGCATTTCAGATGTAGTTTCCGATAGGCATTTCAAAAATTGGTGCCGATAGGCATTTCAGATATAGGTGCCGATAGGCATTTCAGGTATAGTTTCCGATTGGCATTTTAAAAATAGGTGCCGATAGGAATTTCAGATATAGAAGCCGATAGGTATTTCCGATATAGGTGTCGATAGGCATTTCAGATATGTTTGCCGATAGGCATTTCAAATATAGGTGCTGATAGGCATTCTAGATGTAGATTCCGATAGGCATTTCAAAAGTAGGTGCCGATAGGCATTTCAGATATAGGTGCCGATAGGCATTACAGATATAGTTGCCGATTAGCATTTTAAAAATAGGTGCCGATAGGCATTTCAGATATAGAAGCCGATAGGCATTTCAAATATAGGTGCCATTAGGCATTCCAGATATGGTTGCCGATAGGCATTTCAAATATAGGTGCTGATAGGCATTTCAGATGTAGTTGCCGATTGGCATTTTAAAAATAGATGTCGATAGGCATTTTAGATATAGAAGCCGATAGGCATTTCAAATATAGGTGCCATTAGGCATTCCAGATATGGTTGCCGATAGGCATTTCAAATATAGGTGCTGATAGGCATTTCAGATGTAGTTGCCGATTGGCATTTTAAAAATAGATGTCGATAGGCATTTTAGATATAGAAGCCGATAGGCATTTCAAATATAGGTGCCGATAGGCATTCCAGATATGGTTGCCGATAGGCATTTCAAATATAGGTGGTGATAGGCATTCTAGATGTAGTTTCCGATAGGCATTTCAAAAATTGGTGCCGATAGGCATTTCAGATATAGGTGCCGATAGGCATTTCAGATATAGTTACCGATTGGCATTTTAAAAATAGGTGCCGATAGGCATTTCAGATATAGAAGCCGATAGGTATTTCAAATAAAGGTGTCGATAGGCATTTCAGATATGGTTGCCGATAGGCATTTCAAATATAGGTGCTGATAGGCATTTCAGATGTAGATTCCGATAGGCATTTCAAAAGTAGGTGCCGATAGGCATTTCAGATATAGGTGCCGATAGGCATTACAGATATAGTTGCCGATTAGCATTTTAAAAATAGGTGCCGATAGGCATTTCAGATATAGAAGCCGATAGGCATTTCAAATATAGGTGCCATTAGGCATTCCAGATATGGTTGCCGATAGGCATTTCAAATATAGGTGCTGATAGGCATTTTAGATGTAGTTTCCGATAGGCATTTCAAAAATAGGTGCCGATAGGCATTTTAGATATAGGTGCCGATAGGCATTTCAGATATAGTTGCCGATTATCATTTTAAAAATAGGTGCCGATAGGCATTTCAGATATAGAAGCCGATAGACATTTCAAATATAGGTGCCGATAGGCATTCCAGATATGGTTGCCGATAGGCATTCCAGATATGGTTGCCGATAGGCAATTCAAATATAGGTGCTGATAGGCATTTCAGATGTAGTTTCCGATAGGCATTTCAAATATAGGTGCCGATAGGCATTTCAGATATAGGTGCCGATAGGCATTTCCGATATAGTTGCCGATTGGCATTTTAAAAATAGGTGCCGATAGGCATTTCAGATATAGAAGCCGATAGGCATTTCAAATATAGGTGCCGATAAGCATTCCAGATATGGTTGCCGATAGGCATTTCAAATATAGGTGCTGATAGGCATTTCAGATGTAGTTTCCGAAAGGCAATTCAAAAATAGGTGCCGATAGGCATTTCAGGTATAGGTGCCGATAGGCATTTCAGATATAGTGGCCGATTGGCATTTTAAAAATAGGCGTCGATGGGCATTTCAGATATAGAAGCCGATAGGCATTTCAAATATAGGTGCCGATGGGCATTCCAGATATGGTTGCCGATAGGCATTTCAAATATAGGTGCTGATAGGCATTCCAGATGTAGTTTCCGATAGGCATTTCAAAAATTGGTGCCGATATGCATTTCAGATATAGGTGCCGATAGGCATTTCAGATATAGTTGCAGATTGGCATTTTAAAAATAGGTGCCGATAGGCATTTCAGATATAGAAGCCGATAGGCATTTCAAATATAGGTGCCGATAGGCATTCCAGATATGGTTGCCGATAGGCATTTCAAATATAGGTGCCGATAGGCATTTCAGATATAGAAGCCGATAGGCATTTCAAAAATAGGTGCCGATAGGCATTTCAGATATAGGTGCCGATAGGCATTTCAGATATAGTTGCCGATTGGCATTTTAAAAATAGGTGCCGATAGGCATTTCAGATATAGAAGCCGATAGGCATTTCAAATATAGGTGCCGATAAGCATTCCAGATATGGCTGCCGATAGGCATTTCAAATATAAGTGCTGATAGGCATTTCAGATGTAGTTTCCGATAGGCATTTCAAAAATTGGTGGCGATAGGCATTTCAGATATAGGTGCCGATAGGCATTTCAGATATAGTTGCCGATTGGCATTTTAAAAATAGGTGCCGATAGGCATTTCAGATATAGAAGCCGATAGGTATTTCAAATATAGGTGTCGATAGGCATTTCAGATATGGTTGCCGATAGGCATTTCAAAAATAGGTGCCAATAGGCATTTCAGATATATTTGCCGATAGGCATTTCAGATATAGTGGCCGATTGGCATTTTAAAAATAGGTGTCGATAGGCATTTCAGATATAGAAGCCGATAGGCATTTCAAATATAGGTGCCGATAGGCATTCCAGATATGGTACCGATAGGCATTTCAAATATAGGTGCTGATAGGCATTCCAGATGTAGTTTCCGATAGGCATATCAAAAATTGGTGCCGATAGGCACTTCAGATATAGGTGCCGATAGGCATTTTAGATATAGTTACCGATTGGCATTTTAAAAATAGGTGCCGATAGGCATTCCAGATATTGTTGCCTATAGGCATTTCAAATATAGGTGCCGATTGGCATTTCAGATATAGAAGCCGATAGGCATTTCAAAAATAGGTGCCGATAGGCATTTCAAATATAGGTGCCGATAGGCATTTCAGATATAGTTGCCAATTGGCATTTTAAAAATAGGTGCCGATAGGCATTTCAGATATAGAAGCCGATAGGCATTTCAAACATAGGTGCCGATAGGCATTCCAGATATGGTTGCCGATAGGCATTTCAAATATTAGTGCTGATAGGCATTTCAGATGTAGTTTCCAATAGGCATTTCAAAAATAGGTACCGATAGGCATTTCAGATATAGGTGTCGATAGGCATTTCAGATATAGTTGCCAATTGGAATTTTAAAAATAGGTGTCGATAGGCATTTCAGATATAGAAGCCGATAGGTATTACAAATATAGGTGTCGATAGGCATTTCAGATATGGTTGCCGATAGGCATACCAAATATAGGTGCTGATAGGCATTTCAGATGTAGTTTCCGATAGGCATTTCAAAAATAGGTGCTGATAGTCATTTCAGATATAGGTGCCGATAGGCATTTCATATATAGTTGCCGATTGGCATTTTAAAAATAGGTGCCGATAGGCATTTCAGATATAGAAGCCGATAGGCATTTCAAATATAGGTGCCGATAGGCATTCCAGATATGGTTGACGATAAGCATTTCAAATATAGGTGCTGATAGGCATTTCAGATGTAGTTTCCGATAGGCATTTCAAAAATACGTGCCGATAGGCATTTCAGATATAGGTGCCGATAGGCATTTCAGATATATTTGCCGATTGGCATTTTAAATTTAGGTGCCGATAGGCATTTCAGATATAGAAGCCGATAGGCATTTCTAATATAGGTGCCGATAAGCATTCCAGATATGGTTGCCGATAGGCATTTCAAAAATAGGTGCTGATAGGCATTTCAGATCTAGTTTCCGATAGGCATTTCAAAAATTGGTGTCGATAGGCATTTCAGATATAGGTGCGGATAGGTATTTCAGATATAGTTGCCGATTGACATTTTAAAAATAGGTGCCGATAGGCAATTTAGATATAGAAGCCGATAGGTATTTCAAATATAGGTGTCGATAGGCATTTCAGATATGGTTGCCGATAGGCATTTCAAATATAGGTGCTGATAGGCATTTTAGATGTAGTTTCCGATAGGCATTTCAAAAATAGGTGCCGATAGGCATTTCAGATATAGGTGCCGATAGGCATTTCAGATATAGGTGCCGATAGGCATTTCAGATATAGGTGCCGATAGGCATTTCAGATATAGTTGCCGATTGGCATTTTAAAACTAAGTGTCGATAGGCATTTCAGATATAAAAGCCGATAGGCATTTCAAATATAGGTGCCGATAGGCAATCAAGATATGGTTGCCGATAGGCATTTCAAATATAGGTGCTGATGGGCATTCCAGATGTAGTTTCAGATAAGCATTTCAAAAATTGGTGCTGATAGGCATTTTAGTTATAGATGCCGATAGGCATTTCAGATATAGTTACCGATTGGCATTTTAAAAATAGGTGCCGATAGGCATTTCAGATATAGAAGCCGATAGGTATTTCAAATATGGGTGTCGATAGGCATTTCAGATATGTTTACCGATAGGCATTTCAAATATAGGTGCTGATAGGCATTTCAGATGTAGTTTCCGATAGGCATTTCAAAAATAGATGCCGATAGGCATTTCAGATATAGGTGCCGATAGGCATTTCAGATATAGTTGCCGATTGGCATTTTAAAAATAGGTACCGATAGGCATTTCAGATATAGAAGCCGATAGGCATTTTAAATATAGGTGCCGATAGGCATTCCAGATATGATTGCCGATAGGCATTTCAAATATAGGTGCCGATAGGCATTTCAGATATAGAAGCCGATAGGCATTTCAAAAATTGGTGCCGATAGGCATTTCAGTTATAGGTGCCGATAGGCATTTCAGATATAGTTGCCGATTTTCATTTTAAAAATAGGTGCCAATAGGCATTTCAGATATAGAAGCCGATAGGCATTTTAAATATAGGTGCCGATAGGCATTCCAGATATGATTGCCGATAGGCATTTCAAAAATTGGTGCCGATAGGCATTTCAGTTAGAGGTGCCGATAGGCATTTCAGATATAGTTGCCGATTTTAATTTTAAAAATAGGTGCCAATAGGCATTTCAGATATAGGTGTCGATAGGCATTTCAAATATAGGTGTCGATAGGCATTTCAGATATGTTTGCCGATAGGCATTTCAAATATAGGTACTGATAGGCATTTCAGATGTAGTTTCCGATAGGCATTTCAAAAATAGGTGCCGATAGGCATTTCAGATATAGGTGTCGATAGGCATTTCAGATATAGTTGCCGATTGGCATTTTTAAAATAGGTGCCGATAGGCATTTCAGATATAGAAGCCGATAGGCATTTCAAATGTAGGTGCCGATAGGCATTCCAGATATGGTTGCCGATAGGCATTTCAAATATAGGTGCCGAAAGGCATTTCAGATATAGAAGCCGATAGGCATTTCAAAAATAGGTGCCGATAGGCATTTCAGATATAGGTGCCGATAGGCATTTCAGATATAGGTGCCGATAGGCATTTCAGATATAGTTGCCAATTGGCATTTTAAAAATAGGTGCCGATAGGCATTTCAGATATATAAGCCGATAGGCATTTCAAATATAGGTGCCGATAGGCATTCCAGATATGGTTGCCGATAGGCATTTCAAATATAAGTGCTGATAGGCATTTCAGATGTAGTTTCCGATAGGCATTTCAAAAATAGGTACCGATAGGCATTTTAGACATAGGTGCCGATAGGCATTTCGGATATAGTTGCCAATTGGCATTTTAAAAATAAGTGTCGATAGGCATTTCAGATATAAAAGCCGATAGGCATTTCAAATATAGGTGCCGATAGGCATTCAAGATATGGTTGCCGATAGGCATTTCAAATATAGGTGCTGATGGGCATTCCAGATGTAGTTTCAGATAAGCATTTCAAAAATTGGTGCTGATAGGCATTTTAGATATATATGCCGATAGGCATTTCAGATATAGTTACCGATTGGCATTTTAAAAATAGGTGCCGATAGGCATTTCAGATATAGAAGCCGATAGGTATTTCAAATATGGGTGTCGATAGGCATTTCAGATATGGTTACCGATAGGCATTTCAAATATAGGTGCCGATAGGCATTTCAAATATGGGTTTCGATAGGCATTTCAGATATAAATGCTGAAAGACATTTCAGATATAGGTGTCGATAGGCATTTCTGATAATGTTTGCCGATAGGCATTTCAAATATAGGTGCCGATAGGCATTCCAAATATGGTTGCCGATAGGCATTTCAAATATAGGTGCTGATAAGCATTTCAGATGTAGTTTCCGATAGGCATTTCAAAAATAGGTGCCGATAGGCATTTCAGATATAGGTGCAGATAGGCATTTCAGATATAGTCGCCGATTGGAATTTTAAAAATAGGTGCCGATAGGCATTTCAGATATAGAAGCCGATAGGCATTTCAAATATAGGTGCTGATAGGCATTCCAGATATGGTTGCCGATAGGCATTTCAAATATAGGTGCTGATAGGCATTTCAGATGTAGTTTCCGATAGGCATTTAAAAAATTGGTGCCGATAGGCATTTCAGATATAGGTGCCGATAGGCATTTCAGATATAGTTGCCGATTGGCATTTTAAAAATAGGTGCCGATAGGCATTTCAAATATAGAAGCCGATAGGCATTTCAAATATAGGTGCCGATAAGCAACCCAGATATAGTTGCCGATAGGCATTTCAAATATAGGTGCTGATAGGCATTTCAGATGTAGTTTACGATAGGCATTTCAAAAATTGGTGCCGATAGGCATTTCAGATATAGGTGCCGATAGGCATTTCAGGTATAGTTTCCGATTGGCATTTTAAAAATAGGTGCCGATAGGAATTTCAGATATAGAAGCCGATAGGTATTTCCGATATAGGTGTCGATAGGCATTTCAGATATGTTTGCCGATAGGCATTTCAAATATAGGTGCTGATAGGCATTCTAGATGTAGATTCCGATAGGCATTTCAAAAGTAGGTGCCGATAGGCATTTCAGATATAGGTGCCGATAGGCATTACAGATATAGTTGCCGATTAGCATTTTAAAAATAGGTGCCGATAGGCATTTCAGATATAGAAGCCGATAGGCATTTCAAATATAGGTGCCATTAGGCATTCCAGATATGGTTGCCGATAGGCATTTCAAATATAGGTGCTGATAGGCATTTCAGATGTAGTTGCCGATTGGCATTTTAAAAATAGATGTCGATAGGCATTTTAGATATAGAAGCCGATAGGCATTTCAAATATAGGTGCCATTAGGCATTCCAGATATGGTTGCCGATAGGCATTTCAAATATAGGTGCTGATAGGCATTTCAGATGTAGTTGCCGATTGGCATTTTAAAAATAGATGTCGATAGGCATTTTAGATATAGAAGCCGATAGGCATTTCAAATATAGGTGCCGATAGGCATTCCAGATATGGTTGCCGATAGGCATTTCAAATATAGGTGGTGATAGGCATTCTAGATGTAGTTTCCGATAGGCATTTCAAAAATTGGTGCCGATAGGCATTTCAGATATAGGTGCCGATAGGCATTTCAGATATAGTTACCGATTGGCATTTTAAAAATAGGTGCCGATAGGCATTTCAGATATAGAAGCCGATAGGTATTTCAAATAAAGGTGTCGATAGGCATTTCAGATATGGTTGCCGATAGGCATTTCAAATATAGGTGCTGATAGGCATTTCAGATGTAGATTCCGATAGGCATTTCAAAAGTAGGTGCCGATAGGCATTTCAGATATAGGTGCCGATAGGCATTACAGATATAGTTGCCGATTAGCATTTTAAAAATAGGTGCTGATAGGCATTTCAGATATAGAAGCCGATAGGCATTTCAAATATAGGTGCCATTAGGCATTCCAGATATGGTTGCCGATAGGCATTTCAAATATAGGTGCTGATAGGCATTTTAGATGTAGTTTCCGATAGGCATTTCAAAAATAGGTGCCGATAGGCATTTTAGATATAGGTGCCGATAGGCATTTCAGATATAGTTGCCGATTATCATTTTAAAAATAGGTGCCGATAGGCATTTCAGATATAGAAGCCGATAGACATTTCAAATATAGGTGCCGATAGGCATTCCAGATATGGTTGCCGATAGGCATTCCAGATATGGTTGCCGATAGGCAATTCAAATATAGGTGCTGATAGGCATTTCAGATGTAGTTTCCGATAGGCATTTTCAAATATAGGTGCCGATAGGCATTTCAGATATAGGTGCCGATAGGCATTTCCGATATAGTTGCCGATTGGCATTTTAAAAATAGGTGCCGATAGGCATTTCAGATATAGAAGCCGATAGGCATTTCAAATATAGGTGCCGATAAGCATTCCAGATATGGTTGCCGATAGGCATTTCAAATATAGGTGCTGATAGGCATTTCAGATGTAGTTTCCGAAAGGCAATTCAAAAATAGGTGCCGATAGGCATTTCAGGTATAGGTGCCGATAGGCATTTCAGATATAGTGGCCGATTGGCATTTTAAAAATAGGCGTCGATGGGCATTTCAGATATAGAAGCCGATAGGCATTTCAAATATAGGTGCCGATGGGCATTCCAGATATGGTTGCCGATAGGCATTTCAAATATAGGTGCTGATAGGCATTCCAGATGTAGTTTCCGATAGGCATTTCAAAAATAGGTACCGATAGGCATTTTAGACATAGGTGCCGATAGGCATTTCGGATATAGTTGCCAATTGGCATTTTAAAAATAAGTGTCGATAGGCATTTCAGATATAAAAGCCGATAGGCATTTCAAATATAGGTGCCGATAGGCATTCAAGATATGGTTGCCGATAGGCATTTCAAATATAGGTGCTGATGGGCATTCCAGATGTAGTTTCAGATAAGCATTTCAAAAATTGGTGCTGATAGGCATTTTAGATATATATGCCGATAGGCATTTCAGATATAGTTACCGATTGGCATTTTAAAAATAGGTGCCGATAGGCATTTCAGATATAGAAGCCGATAGGTATTTCAAATATGGGTGTCGATAGGCATTTCAGATATGGTTACCGATAGGCATTTCAAATATAGGTGCCGATAGGCATTTCAAATATGGGTTTCGATAGGCATTTCAGATATAAATGCTGAAAGACATTTCAGATATAGGTGTCGATAGGCATTTCTGATAATGTTTGCCGATAGGCATTTCAAATATAGGTGCCGATAGGCATTCCAAATATGGTTGCCGATAGGCATTTCAAATATAGGTGCTGATAAGCATTTCAGATGTAGTTTCCGATAGGCATTTCAAAAATAGGTGCCGATAGGCATTTCAGATATAGGTGCAGATAGGCATTTCAGATATAGTCGCCGATTGGAATTTTAAAAATAGGTGCCGATAGGCATTTCAGATATAGAAGCCGATAGGCATTTCAAATATAGGTGCTGATAGGCATTCCAGATATGGTTGCCGATAGGCATTTCAAATATAGGTGCTGATAGGCATTTCAGATGTAGTTTCCGATAGGCATTTAAAAAATTGGTGCCGATAGGCATTTCAGATATAGGTGCCGATAGGCATTTCAGATATAGTTGCCGATTGGCATTTTAAAAATAGGTGCCGATAGGCATTTCAAATATAGAAGCCGATAGGCATTTCAAATATAGGTGCCGATAAGCAACCCAGATATAGTTGCCGATAGGCATTTCAAATATAGGTGCTGATAGGCATTTCAGATGTAGTTTACGATAGGCATTTCAAAAATTGGTGCCGATAGGCATTTCAGATATAGGTGCCGATAGGCATTTCAGGTATAGTTTCCGATTGGCATTTTAAAAATAGGTGCCGATAGGAATTTCAGATATAGAAGCCGATAGGTATTTCCGATATAGGTGTCGATAGGCATTTCAGATATGTTTGCCGATAGGCATTTCAAATATAGGTGCTGATAGGCATTCTAGATGTAGATTCCGATAGGCATTTCAAAAGTAGGTGCCGATAGGCATTTCAGATATAGGTGCCGATAGGCATTACAGATATAGTTGCCGATTAGCATTTTAAAAATAGGTGCCGATAGGCATTTCAGATATAGAAGCCGATAGGCATTTCAAATATAGGTGCCATTAGGCATTCCAGATATGGTTGCCGATAGGCATTTCAAATATAGGTGCTGATAGGCATTTCAGATGTAGTTGCCGATTGGCATTTTAAAAATAGATGTCGATAGGCATTTTAGATATAGAAGCCGATAGGCATTTCAAATATAGGTGCCATTAGGCATTCCAGATATGGTTGCCGATAGGCATTTCAAATATAGGTGCTGATAGGCATTTCAGATGTAGTTGCCGATTGGCATTTTAAAAATAGATGTCGATAGGCATTTTAGATATAGAAGCCGATAGGCATTTCAAATATAGGTGCCGATAGGCATTCCAGATATGGTTGCCGATAGGCATTTCAAATATAGGTGGTGATAGGCATTCTAGATGTAGTTTCCGATAGGCATTTCAAAAATTGGTGCCGATAGGCATTTCAGATATAGGTGCCGATAGGCATTTCAGATATAGTTACCGATTGGCATTTTAAAAATAGGTGCCGATAGGCATTTCAGATATAGAAGCCGATAGGTATTTCAAATAAAGGTGTCGATAGGCATTTCAGATATGGTTGCCGATAGGCATTTCAAATATAGGTGCTGATAGGCATTTCAGATGTAGATTCCGATAGGCATTTCAAAAGTAGGTGCCGATAGGCATTTCAGATATAGGTGCCGATAGGCATTACAGATATAGTTGCCGATTAGCATTTTAAAAATAGGTGCTGATAGGCATTTCAGATATAGAAGCCGATAGGCATTTCAAATATAGGTGCCATTAGGCATTCCAGATATGGTTGCCGATAGGCATTTCAAATATAGGTGCTGATAGGCATTTTAGATGTAGTTTCCGATAGGCATTTCAAAAATAGGTGCCGATAGGCATTTTAGATATAGGTGCCGATAGGCATTTCAGATATAGTTGCCGATTATCATTTTAAAAATAGGTGCCGATAGGCATTTCAGATATAGAAGCCGATAGACATTTCAAATATAGGTGCCGATAGGCATTCCAGATATGGTTGCCGATAGGCATTCCAGATATGGTTGCCGATAGGCAATTCAAATATAGGTGCTGATAGGCATTTCAGATGTAGTTTCCGATAGGCATTTTCAAATATAGGTGCCGATAGGCATTTCAGATATAGGTGCCGATAGGCATTTCCGATATAGTTGCCGATTGGCATTTTAAAAATAGGTGCCGATAGGCATTTCAGATATAGAAGCCGATAGGCATTTCAAATATAGGTGCCGATAAGCATTCCAGATATGGTTGCCGATAGGCATTTCAAATATAGGTGCTGATAGGCATTTCAGATGTAGTTTCCGAAAGGCAATTCAAAAATAGGTGCCGATAGGCATTTCAGGTATAGGTGCCGATAGGCATTTCAGATATAGTGGCCGATTGGCATTTTAAAAATAGGCGTCGATGGGCATTTCAGATATAGAAGCCGATAGGCATTTCAAATATAGGTGCCGATGGGCATTCCAGATATGGTTGCCGATAGGCATTTCAAATATAGGTGCTGATAGGCATTCCAGATGTAGTTTCCGATAGGCATTTCAAAAATTGGTGCCGATATGCATTTCAGATATAGGTGCCGATAGGCATTTCAGATATAGTTGCAGATTGGCATTTTAAAAATAGGTGCCGATAGGCATTTCAGATATAGAAGCCGATAGGCATTTCAAATATAGGTGCCGATAGGCATTCCAGATATGGTTGCCGATAGGCATTTCAAATATAGGTGCCGATAGGCATTTCAGATATAGAAGCCGATAGGCATTTCAAAAATAGGTGCCGATAGGCATTTCAGATATAGGTGCCGATAGGCATTTCAGATATAGTTGCCGATTGGCATTTTAAAAATAGGTGCCGATAGGCATTTCAGATATAGAAGCCGATAGGCATTTCAAATATAGGTGCCGATAAGCATTCCAGATATGGCTGCCGATAGGCATTTCAAATATAAGTGCTGATAGGCATTTCAGATGTAGTTTCCGATAGGCATTTCAAAAATTGGTGGCGATAGGCATTTCAGATATAGGTGCCGATAGGCATTTCAGATATAGTTGCCGATTGGCATTTTAAAAATAGGTGCCGATAGGCATTTCAGATATAGAAGCCGATAGGTATTTCAAATATAGGTGTCGATAGGCATTTCAGATATGGTTGCCGATAGGCATTTCAAAAATAGGTGCCAATAGGCATTTCAGATATATTTGCCGATAGGCATTTCAGATATAGTGGCCGATTGGCATTTTAAAAATAGGTGTCGATAGGCATTTCAGATATAGAAGCCGATAGGCATTTCAAATATAGGTGCCGATAGGCATTCCAGATATGGTACCGATAGGCATTTCAAATATAGGTGCTGATAGGCATTCCAGATGTAGTTTCCGATAGGCATATCAAAAATTGGTGCCGATAGGCACTTCAGATATAGGTGCCGATAGGCATTTTAGATATAGTTACCGATTGGCATTTTAAAAATAGGTGCCGATAGGCATTCCAGATATTGTTGCCTATAGGCATTTCAAATATAGGTGCCGATTGGCATTTCAGATATAGAAGCCGATAGGCATTTCAAAAATAGGTGCCGATAGGCATTTCAAATATAGGTGCCGATAGGCATTTCAGATATAGTTGCCAATTGGCATTTTAAAAATAGGTGCCGATAGGCATTTCAGATATAGAAGCCGATAGGCATTTCAAACATAGGTGCCGATAGGCATTCCAGATATGGTTGCCGATAGGCATTTCAAATATTAGTGCTGATAGGCATTTCAGATGTAGTTTCCAATAGGCATTTCAAAAATAGGTACCGATAGGCATTTCAGATATAGGTGTCGATAGGCATTTCAGATATAGTTGCCAATTGGAATTTTAAAAATAGGTGTCGATAGGCATTTCAGATATAGAAGCCGATAGGTATTACAAATATAGGTGTCGATAGGCATTTCAGATATGGTTGCCGATAGGCATACCAAATATAGGTGCTGATAGGCATTTCAGATGTAGTTTCCGATAGGCATTTCAAAAATAGGTGCTGATAGTCATTTCAGATATAGGTGCCGATAGGCATTTCATATATAGTTGCCGATTGGCATTTTAAAAATAGGTGCCGATAGGCATTTCAGATATAGAAGCCGATAGGCATTTCAAATATAGGTGCCGATAGGCATTCCAGATATGGTTGACGATAAGCATTTCAAATATAGGTGCTGATAGGCATTTCAGATGTAGTTTCCGATAGGCATTTCAAAAATACGTGCCGATAGGCATTTCAGATATAGGTGCCGATAGGCATTTCAGATATATTTGCCGATTGGCATTTTAAATTTAGGTGCCGATAGGCATTTCAGATATAGAAGCCGATAGGCATTTCTAATATAGGTGCCGATAAGCATTCCAGATATGGTTGCCGATAGGCATTTCAAATATAGGTGCTGATAGGCATTTCAGATCTAGTTTCCGATAGGCATTTCAAAAATTGGTGTCGATAGGCATTTCAGATATAGGTGCGGATAGGTATTTCAGATATAGTTGCCGATTGACATTTTAAAAATAGGTGCCGATAGGCAATTTAGATATAGAAGCCGATAGGTATTTCAAATATAGGTGTCGATAGGCATTTCAGATATGGTTGCCGATAGGCATTTCAAATATAGGTGCTGATAGGCATTTTAGATGTAGTTTCCGATAGGCATTTCAAAAATAGGTGCCGATAGGCATTTCAGATATAGGTGCCGATAGGCATTTCAGATATAGGTGCCGATAGGCATTTCAGATATAGTTGCCGATTGGCATTTTAAAACTAAGTGTCGATAGGCATTTCAGATATAAAAGCCGATAGGCATTTCAAATATAGGTGCCGATAGGCAATCAAGATATGGTTGCCGATAGGCATTTCAAATATAGGTGCTGATGGGCATTCCAGATGTAGTTTCAGATAAGCATTTCAAAAATTGGTGCTGATAGGCATTTTAGTTATAGATGCCGATAGGCATTTCAGATATAGTTACCGATTGGCATTTTAAAAATAGGTGCCGATAGGCATTTCAGATATAGAAGCCGATAGGTATTTCAAATATGGGTGTCGATAGGCATTTCAGATATGTTTACCGATAGGCATTTCAAATATAGGTGCTGATAGGCATTTCAGATGTAGTTTCCGATAGGCATTTCAAAAATAGATGCCGATAGGCATTTCAGATATAGGTGCCGATAGGCATTTCAGATATAGTTGCCGATTGGCATTTTAAAAATAGGTACCGATAGGCATTTCAGATATAGAAGCCGATAGGCATTTTAAATATAGGTGCCGATAGGCATTCCAGATATGATTGCCGATAGGCATTTCAAATATAGGTGCCGATAGGCATTTCAGATATAGAAGCCGATAGGCATTTCAAAAATTGGTGCCGATAGGCATTTCAGTTATAGGTGCCGATAGGCATTTCAGATATAGTTGCCGATTTTCATTTTAAAAATAGGTGCCAATAGGCATTTCAGATATAGGTGTCGATAGGCATTTCAAATATAGGTGTCGATAGGCATTTCAGATATGTTTGCCGATAGGCATTTCAAATATAGGTACTGATAGGCATTTCAGATGTAGTTTCCGATAGGCATTTCAAAAATAGGTGCCGATAGGCATTTCAGATATAGGTGTCGATAGGCATTTCAGATATAGTTGCCGATTGGCATTTTTAAAATAGGTGCCGATAGGCATTTCAGATATAGAAGCCGATAGGCATTTCAAATGTAGGTGCCGATAGGCATTCCAGATATGGTTGCCGATAGGCATTTCAAATATAGGTGCCGAAAGGCATTTCAGATATAGAAGCCGATAGGCATTTCAAAAATAGGTGCCGATAGGCATTTCAGATATAGGTGCCGATAGGCATTTCAGATATAGTTGCCAATTGGCATTTTAAAAATAGGTGCCGATAGGCATTTCAGATATATAAGCCGATAGGCATTTCAAATATAGGTGCCGATAGGCATTCCAGATATGGTTGCCGATAGGTATTTCAAATATAAGTGCTGATAGGCATTTCAGATGTAGTTTCCGATAGGCATTTCAAAAATAGGTACCGATAGGCATTTTAGACATAGGTGCCGATAGGCATTTCGGATATAGTTGCCAATTGGCATTTTAAAAATAAGTGTCGATAGGCATTTCAGATATAAAAGCCGATAGGCATTTCATATATAGGTGCCGATAGGCATTCAAGATATGGTTGCCGATAGGCATTTCAAATATAGGTGCTGATGGGCATTCCAGATGTAGTTTCAGATAAGCATTTCAAAAATTGGTGCTGATAGGCATTTTAGATATAGATGCCGATAGGCATTTCAGATATAGTTACCGATTGGCATTTTAAAAATAGGTGCCGATAGGCATTTCAGATATAGAAGCCGATAGGTATTTCAAATATGGGTGTCGATAGGCATTTCAGATATGGGTACCGATAGGCATTTCAAATATAGGTGCTGATAGGCATTTCAGATGTAGTTTCCGATAGGCATTTCAAAAATAGATGCCGATAGGCATTTCAGATATAGGTGCCGATAGGCATTTCAGATATAGTTGCCGATTGGCATTTTAAAAATAGGTACCGATAGGCATTTCAATATATAGAAGCCGATAGGCATTTTAAATATAGGTGCCGATAGGCATTCCAGATATGATTGCCGATAGGCATTTCAAATATAGGTGCCGATAGGCATTTCAGATATAGAAGCCGATAGGCATTTCAAAAATTGGTGCCGATAGGCATTTCAGTTATAGGTGCCGATAGGCATTTCAAATATAGGTGTCGATAGGCATTTCAGATATGTTTGCCGATAGGCATTTCAAATATAGGTACTGATAGGCATTTCAGATGTAGTTTCTGATAGGCATTTCAAAAATTGGTGCCGATAGGCATTTCAGATATAGGTGTCGATAGGCATTTCAGATATAGTTGCCGATTGGCATTTTTAAAATAGGTGCCGATAGGCATTTCAGATATAGAAGCCGATAGGCATTTCAAATGTAGGTGCCGATAGGCATTCCAGATATGGTTGCCGATAGGCATTTCAAATATAGGTGCCGAAAGGCATTTCAGATATAGAAGCCGATAGGCATTTCAAAAATAGGTGCCGATAGGCATTTCAGATATAGGTGCCGATAGGCATTTCAGATATAGTTGCCAATTGGCATTTTAAAAATAGGTGCCGACAGGCATTTCAGATATATAAGCCGATAGGCATTTCAGATATGGTTGCCGATAGGCATTTCAAATATAGGTGCTGATAGGCATTTCAGATGTAGTTTCCGATAGGCATTTCAAAAATAGGTGCCGATAGGCATTTCAGATAGAGTTGCCGATTGGCATTTTAAAAATAGGTGCCGATAGGCATTTTAGATGTAGCTTCCGATAGGCATTTCAAAAATAGGTGCCGATAGGCATTTCAGATATAGGTGCCGATAGGCATATCAGATATAGTTGCCGATAGGCATTTAAAATATAGGTGCCGATAGGCATTTCAAATATAGGTGTCGATAGGCATTTCAGATATAAATGCCGAAAGACATTTCAGATATAGGTGTCGATAGGCATTTCTGATGTGGTTACCGATAGGCATTTCAAATATAGGTGCCGATAGGCATTCCAAATATGGTTGCCGATAGGCATTTCAAATATAGGTGCTGATAAGCATTTCAGATGTAGTTTCCGATAGGCATTTCAAAAATAGGTGCCGATAGGCATTTCAGATATAGGTGCCGATAGGCATTTCAGATATAGTCGCCGATTGGAATTTTAAAAATAGGTGCCGATAGGCATTTCAGATATAGAAGCCGATAGGCATTTCAAATATAGGTGCTGATAGGCATTCCAGATATGGTTGCCGATAGGCATTTCAAATATAGGTGCTGATAGGCATTTCAGATGTAGTTTCCGATAGGCATTTCAAAAATTGGTGCCGATAGGCATTTCAGATATAGGCGCCGATAGGCATTTCAGATATAGTTGCCGATTGGCATTTTAAAAATAGGTGATGATAGGCATTTCAGATATAGAAGCCGATAGGCATTTCAAATATAGGTGCCGATAAGCAACCCAGATATAGTTGCCGATAGGCATTTCAAATATAGGTGCTGATAGGCATTTCAGATGTAGTTTCCGATAGGCATTTCAAAAATTGGTGCCGATAGGCATTTCAGATAGAGGTGCCGATAAGCATTTCAGATATAGTTTCCGATTGGCATTTTAAAAATAGGTGCCGATAGGAATTTCAGATATAGAAGCCGATAGGTATTTCCGATATAGGTGTCGATAGGCATTTCAGATATGTTTGCCGATAGGCATTTCAAATATAGGTGCTGATAGGCATTCCAGATGTAGTTTCCGATAGGCATTTCAAAAATAGGTGTCGATAGGCATTTCAGATATAGGTGCCGATGGGCATTTCAGATATAGTTGCCGATTGGCATTTTAAAAATAGATGTCGAAAGGCATTTTAGATATAGAAGCCGATAGGCATTTCAAATATAGGTGCCGATAGGCATTCCAGATATGGTTGCCGATAGGCATTTCAAATATAGGTGCTGATAGGCATTCTAGATGTAGTTTCCGATAGGCATTTCAAAAATTGGTGCCGATAGGCATTTCAGATATAGTTACCGATTGGCATTTTAAAAATAGGTGCCGATAGGCATTTCAGATATAGAAGCCGATAGGTATTTCAAATAAAGGTGTTATTAGGCATTTCAGATATGGTTGCCGATAGGCATTTCAAATATAGGTGCTGATAGGCATTTCAGATGTAGATTCCGATAGGCATTTCAAAAGTAGGTGCCGATAGGCATTTCAGATATAGGTGCCGATAGGCATTACAGATATAGTTGCCGATTAGCATTTTAAAATTAGGTGCCGATAGGCATTTCAGATATAGAAGCCGATAGGCATTTCAAATATAGGTGCCGATAGGCATTCCAGATATGGTTGCCGATAGGCATTTCAAATATAGGTGCTGATAGGCATTTCCGTTGTAGTTTCCGATAGGCATTTCAAAAATAGGTGCCGATAGGCATTTTAGATATAGGTGCCGATAGGCATTTCAGATATAGTGGCCGATTGGCATTTTAAAAATAGGTGTCGATGGGCATTTCAGATATAGAAGCCGATAGGCATTTCAAATATAGGTGCCGATGGGCATTCCAGATATGGTTGCCGATAGGCATTTCAAATATAGGTGCTGATAGGCATTCCAGATGTAGTTTCCGATAGGCATTTCAAAAATTGGTGCCGATATGCATTTCAGATATAGGTGCCGATAGGCATTTCAGATAAAGTTGCCGATTGGCATTTTAAAAATAGGTGCCGATAGGCATTTCAGATATAGAAGCCGATAGGCATTTCAAATATAGGTGCCGATAGGCATTCCAGATATGGTTGCCGATAGGCATTTCAAATATAGGTGCCGATAGGCATTTCAGATATAGAAGCCGATAGGCATTTCAAAAATAGGTGCCGATAGGCATTTCAGATATAGGTGCCGATAGGCATTTCAGATATAGTTGTCAATTGGCATTTTAAAAATAGGTGCCGATAGGCATTTTAGATGTAGCTTCTGATAGGCATTTCAAAAATAGGTGCCTAAGGCATTTCAGATATAGGTGCCGATAGGCATATCAGATATAGTTGCCGATAGGCATTTAAAATATAGATGCCGATAGGCATTTCAAATATAGGTGTCGATAGGCATTTCAGATATAAATGCCGAAAGACATTTCAGATATAGGTGCCGATAGGCATTTCTGATGTGGTTGCCGATAGGCATTTCAAATATAGGTGCCGATAGGCATTGCAAATATGGTTGCCGATAGGCATTTCAAATATAGGTGCTGATAGGCATTTCAGATGTAGTTTCCGATAGGCATTTCAAAAATAGGTGCCGATAGGCATTTCAGATATAGGTGCCGATAGGCATTTCAGATATAGTTGCCGATTGGCATTTTAAAAATAGGTGCCGATAGGCATTTCAGATATAGAAGCCGATAGGCATTTAAAATATAGGTGCCGATAGGCATTTCAAATATAGGTGTCGATAGGCATTTCAGATATAAATGCCGAAAGGCATTTCAGATATAGGTGCCGATAGGCATTTCTGATGTGGTTGCCGATAGGCATTTCAAATATAGGTGCTGATAGGCATTTCAGATGTAGTTTTCGATAGGCATTTCAAAAATAGGTGCCGATAGGCATTTCAGATATAGGTGCCGATAGGCATTTCAGATATAGTTGCCGATTGGAATTTTAAAAATAGGTGCCGATAGGCATTTCTGATGTGGTTGCCGATAGGCATTTCAAATATAGGTGCTGATAGGCATTCCAGATATGGTTGCGATAGGCATTTCAAATATAGGTGCTGATAGGCATTTCAGATGTAGTTTCCGATAGGCATTTCAAAAATTGGTGCCGATAGGCATTTCAGATATAGGTGCCGATAGGCATTTCAGATATAGTTGCCGATTGGCATTTTAAAAATAGGTGCCGATAGGCATTTCAGATATAGAAGCCGATAGGCATTTAAAATATAGGTGCCGATAGGCATTTCAAATATAGGTGTCGATAGGCATTTCAGATATAAATGCCGAAAGGCATTTCAGATATAGGTGCCGATAGGCATTTCTGATGTGGTTGCCGATAGGCATTTCAAATATAGGTGCTGATAGGCATTTCAGATGTAGTTTTCGATAGGCATTTCAAAAATAGGTGCCGATAGGCATTTCAGATATAGGTGCCGATAGTCATTTCAGATATAGGTGCCGATAGGCACTTCAGATATAGAAGCCGATAGGCATTTCAAATATAGGTGCTGATAGGCATTTCAGATGTAGTTTCCGATAGGCATTTTAAAAATAGGTGCCGATAGGCATTTCAGATATAGGTGCCGATAGGCATTTCAGATAGAGTTGCCGATTGGCATTTTAAAAATAGGTGCCGATAGGCATTTCAGATATAGGCGCCGATAGGCATTTCAGATATAGTTTCCGAATGGCATTTTAAAAATAGGTGCCGATAGGCATTTCAGATATAGAAGCCGATTAGCATTTCAAATATAGGTGCCGATAGGCATTCCAGATATGGTTGCCGATAGGCATTTCAAATATAGGTGCTGATAGGCATTTCAGATGTAGTTTCACATAGGCATTTCAAAAATTGGTGCCGATAGGCATTTCAGATATAGGTGCCGATAATCATTTCAGATATAGTTGCCGATTGGCATTTTAAAAATAGGTGCTGATAGGCATTTCAGATATAGAAGCCGATAGGTATTTCAAATATAGGTGTCGATAGGCATTTCAGATATGGTTGCCGATAGGCATTTCAAATATTGGTGCTGATAGGCATTTCAGATGTAGTTTCCGATAGGCATTTTAAAAATAGGTGCCGATAGGCATTTCAGATATAGGTGCCGATAGGCATTTAAGATAGAGTTGCCGATTATCATTTCAAAAATAGGTGCCGATAGGCATTTCAGATATAGGCGCCGATAGGCATTTCAGATATAGTTTCCGAATGGCATTTTAAAAATAGGTGCCGATAGGCATTTCAGATATAGAAGCCGATAGGCATTTCAAATATAGGTGCTGATAGGCATTCCAGATATGGTTGCCGATAGGCATTTCAAATATAGGTGCTGATAGGCATTTCAGATGTAGTTCCCGATAGGCATTTCAAAATAGGTGCCGATAGGCATTTCAGATATAGGTGCCGATAGGCATTTCAGATATAGTTGCGGATTGGCATTTTAAAAATAGGTGCCGATAGGCATTTCAGATATAGAAGCCGATAGGCATTTCAAATATAGGTGCTGATAGGCATTTCAGATGTAGTTTCCGATAGGCATTTCAAAAATAGGTGCCGATAGGCTTTTCAGATATAGGTACCGATAGGCATTTCAGATTTAGTTGTCGATAGGCATTTCAGATATAGAAGCCGATAGGCATTTCAAATATAGGTGCTGATAGGCATTTCAAATATAGGTGTGGATAAGCATACTAGATGTGGTTGCCGATAGGCATTTCAAATATAGGTGCTAATAGGCATTTCAGATGTAGTTTCCGAAAGCATTTCAAAAATTGGTGCTGATAGGCATTTCAGATATAGGTGTTGATAGGCATTTCAGATATAGTTGCCAATTGGCATTTTTAAAATAGGTGCCGTTAGGCATTTCAGATATAGAAGCCGATAGGTATTTCAAATATAGGTGTCGATAGGCATTTCAGATATGGTTGCCGATAGGCATTTCAAATATAGGTGCTGATAGGCATTTCAGATGTAGTTTCCGATAGGCATTTCAAAAATAGGTGCCGATAGGCTTTTCAGATATAGGTGCCGATAGGCATTTCAGATTTAGTTGTCGATAGGCATTTCAGATATAGAAGCCGATAGGCATTTCAAATATAGGTGCTGATAGGCATTTCAGATGTAGTTTCCGATAGGCATTTCAAAATTAGGTGCCGATAGGCATTTCAGATATAGGTGCCGATAGGCATTTCAGATATAGTTGCCGATTGGCATTTTAAAAATAGGTGCCGATAATCATTTTAGATGTAGTTTCCGATAGGCATTTCAAAAATAGGTCCCGTTAGGCATTTCAGATATAGGTGCCGATAGGCATATCAGATATAGTTGCCGATAGGCATTTAAAATATTGGTGCCGATAGGCATTTCAAATATAGGTGTCGATAGGCATTTCAGATATAAATGTCGAAAGGCATTTCAGATATAGGTGCCGATAGGCATTTCTGATGTGGTTGCCGATAGGCATTTCAAATATAGGTAATGATAGGCATTTCAGATGTAAATTTCAATAGGCATTTCAAAAATAGGTGCCGATAGGCATTTTAGATATAGGTGCCGATAGGCACTTCAGATATATTTGCCGATTGGCATTTTAAAAATAGGTGCCGATAGGCATTTCAGATATAGAAGTCGATAGGCATTTCAAATATAGGTGCCGATTTGCATTCCAGATATGGTTGCCGATAAGCATTTCAAATATAGGTGCTGATAGGCATTTCAGATGTAGTTTCCGATAGGCATTTCAAAAATTGGTGCCGATAGGCATTTCAGATATAGGTGCCGATAGGCATTTCAGATATATTTGCCGATTGGCATTTTAAAAATAGGTGCCGATAGGCAATTCAGATATAGAAGCCGATAGGCATTTCAAAAATTGGTGCCGATAGGCATTTCAGTTATAGGTGCCGATAGGCATTTCAGATATAGTTGCCGATTTTCATTTTAAAAATAGGTGCCAATAGGCATTTCAGATATAGGTGTCGATAGGCATTTCAAATATAGGTGTCGATAGGCATTTCAGATATGTTTGCCGATAGGCATTTCAAATATAGGTACTGATAGGCATTTCAGATGTAGTTTCTGATAGGCATTTCAAAAATAGGTGCCGATAGGCATTTCAGATATAGGTGTCGATAGGCATTTCAGATATAGTTGCCGATTGGCATTTTTAAAATAGGTGCCGATAGGCATTTCAGATATAGAAGCCGATAGGCATTTCAAATGTAGGTGCCGATAGGCATTCCAGATATGGTTGCCGATAGGCATTTCAAATATAGGTGCCGAAAGGCATTTCAGATATAGAAGCCGATAGGCATTTCAAAAATAGGTGCCGATAGGCATTTCAGATATAGGTGCCGATAGGCATTTCAGATATAGTTGCCAATTGGCATTTTAAAAATAGGTGCCGACAGGCATTTCAGATATATAAGCCGATAGGCATTTCAGATATGGTTGCCGATAGGCATTTCAAATATAGGTGCTGATAGGCATTTCAGATGTAGTTTCCGATAGGCATTTCAAAAATAGGTGCCGATAGGCATTTCAGATAGAGTTGCCGATTGGCATTTTAAAAATAGGTGCCGATAGGCATTTTAGATGTAGCTTCCGATAGGCATTTCAAAAATAGGTGCCGATAGGCATTTCAGATATAGGTGCCGATAGGCATATCAGATATAGTTGCCGATAGGCATTTAAAATATAGGTGCCGATAGGCATTTCAAATATAGGTGTCGATAGGCATTTCAGATATAAATGCCGAAAGACATTTCAGATATAGGTGTCGATAGGCATTTCTGATGTGGTTACCGATAGGCATTTCAAATATAGGTGCCGATAGGCATTCCAAATATGGTTGCCGATAGGCATTTCAAATATAGGTGCTGATAAGCATTTCAGATGTAGTTTCCGATAGGCATTTCAAAAATAGGTGCCGATAGGCATTCCAGATATGGTTGCCGATAGGCATTTCAAATATAGGTGCTGATAGGCATTTCAGATGTAGTTTCCGATAGGCATTTCAAAAATTGGTGCCGATAGGCATTTCAGATATAGGCGCCGATAGGCATTTCAGATATAGTTGCCGATTGGCATTTTAAAAATAGGTGCCGATAGGCATTTCAGATATAGAAGCCGATAGGCATTTCAAATATAGGTGCCGATAAGCAACCCAGATATAGTTGCCGATAGGCATTTCAAATATAGGTGCTGATAGGCATTTCAGATGTAGTTTCCGATAGGCATTTCAAAAATTGGTGCCGATAGGCATTTCAGATAGAGGTGCCGATAAGCATTTCAGATATAGTTTCCGATTGGCATTTTAAAAATAGGTGCCGATAGGAATTTCAGATATAGAAGCCGATAGGTATTTCCGATATAGGTGTCGATAGGCATTTCAGATATGTTTGCCGATAGGCATTTCAAATATAGGTGCTGATAGGCATTCCAGATGTAGTTTCCGATAGGCATTTCAAAAATAGGTGTCGATAGGCATTTCAGATATAGGTGCCGATGGGCATTTCAGATATAGTTGCCGATTGGCATTTTAAAAATAGATGTCGAAAGGCATTTTAGATATAGAAGCCGATAGGCATTTCAAATATAGGTGCCGATAGGCATTCCAGATATGGTTGCCGATAGGCATTTCAAATATAGGTGCTGATAGGCATTCTAGATGTAGTTTCCGATAGGCATTTCAAAAATTGGTGCCGATAGGCATTTCAGATATAGTTACCGATTGGCATTTTAAAAATAGGTGCCGATAGGCATTTCAGATATAGAAGCCGATAGGTATTTCAAATAAAGGTGTCGATAGGCATTTCAGATATGGTTGCCGATAGGCATTTCAAATATAGGTGCTGATAGGCATTTCAGATGTAGATTCCGATAGGCATTTCAAAAGTAGGTGCCGATAGGCATTTCAGATATAGGTGCCGATAGGCATTACAGATATAGTTGCCGATTAGCATTTTAAAATTAGGTGCCGATAGGCATTTCAGATATAGAAGCCGATAGGCATTTCAAATATAGGTGCCGATAGGCATTCCAGATATGGTTGCCGATAGGCATTTCAAATATAGGTGCTGATAGGCATTTCCGTTGTAGTTTCCGATAGGCATTTCAAAAATAGGTGCCGATAGGCATTTTAGATATAGGTGCCGATAGGCATTTCAGATATAGTGGCCGATTGGCATTTTAAAAATAGGTGTCGATGGGCATTTCAGATATAGAAGCCGATAGGCATTTCAAATATAGGTGCCGATGGGCATTCCAGATATGGTTGCCGATAGGCATTTCAAATATAGGTGCTGATAGGCATTCCAGATGTAGTTTCCGATAGGCATTTCAAAAATTGGTGCCGATATGCATTTCAGATATAGGTGCCGATAGGCATTTCAGATAAAGTTGCCGATTGGCATTTTAAAAATAGGTGCCGATAGGCATTTCAGATATAGAAGCCGATAGGCATTTCAAATATAGGTGCCGATAGGCATTCCAGATATGGTTGCCGATAGGCATTTCAAATATAGGTGCCGATAGGCATTTCAGATATAGAAGCCGATAGGCATTTCAAAAATAGGTGCCGATAGGCATTTCAGATATAGGTGCCGATAGGCATTTCAGATATAGTTGTCAATTGGCATTTTAAAAATAGGTGCCGATAGGCATTTTAGATGTAGCTTCTGATAGGCATTTCAAAAATAGGTGCCTAAGGCATTTCAGATATAGGTGCCGATAGGCATATCAGATATAGTTGCCGATAGGCATTTAAAATATAGATGCCGATAGGCATTTCAAATATAGGTGTCGATAGGCATTTCAGATATAAATGCCGAAAGACATTTCAGATATAGGTGCCGATAGGCATTTCTGATGTGGTTGCCGATAGGCATTTCAAATATAGGTGCCGATAGGCATTGCAAATATGGTTGCCGATAGGCATTTCAAATATAGGTGCTGATAGGCATTTCAGATGTAGTTTCCGATAGGCATTTCAAAAATAGGTGCCGATAGGCATTTCAGATATAGGTGCCGATAGGCATTTCAGATATAGTTGCCGATTGGAATTTTAAAAATAGGTGCCGATAGGCATTTCTGATGTGGTTGCCGATAGGCATTTCAAATATAGGTGCTGATAGGCATTCCAGATATGGTTGCGATAGGCATTTCAAATATAGGTGCTGATAGGCATTTCAGATGTAGTTTCCGATAGGCATTTCAAAAATTGGTGCCGATAGGCATTTCAGATATAGGTGCCGATAGGCATTTCAGATATAGTTGCCGATTGGCATTTTAAAAATAGGTGCCGATAGGCATTTCAGATATAGAAGCCGATAGGCATTTAAAATATAGGTGCCGATAGGCATTTCAAATATAGGTGTCGATAGGCATTTCAGATATAAATGATGAAAGGCATTTCAGATATAGGTGCCGATAGGCATTTCTGATGTGGTTGCCGATAGGCATTTCAAATATAGGTGCTGATAGGCATTTCAGATGTAGTTTTCGATAGGCATTTCAAAAATAGGTGCCGATAGGCATTTCAGATATAGGTGCCGATAGTCATTTCAGATATAGGTGCCGATAGGCACTTCAGATATAGAAGCCGATAGGCATTTCAAATATAGGTGCTGATAGGCATTTCAGATGTAGTTTCCGATAGGCATTTTAAAAATAGGTGCCGATAGGCATTTCAGATATAGGTGCCGATAGGCATTTCAGATAGAGTTGCCGATTGGCATTTTAAAAATAGGTGCCGATAGGCATTTCAGATATAGGCGCCGATAGGCATTTCAGATATAGTTTCCGAATGGCATTTTAAAAATAGGTGCCGATAGGCATTTCAGATATAGAAGCCGATTAGCATTTCAAATATAGGTGCCGATAGGCATTCCAGATATGGTTGCCGATAGGCATTTCAAATATAGGTGCTGATAGGCATTTCAGATGTAGTTTCACATAGGCATTTCAAAAATTGGTGCCGATAGGCATTTCAGATATAGGTGCCGATAATCATTTCAGATATAGTTGCCGATTGGCATTTTAAAAATAGGTGCTGATAGGCATTTTAGATATAGAAGCCGATAGGTATTTCAAATATAGGTGTCGATAGGCATTTCAGATATGGTTGCCGATAGGCATTTCAAATATTGGTGCTGATAGGCATTTCAGATGTAGTTTCCGATAGGCATTTTAAAAATAGGTGCCGATAGGCATTTCAGATATAGGTGCCGATAGGCATTTAAGATAGAGTTGCCGATTATCATTTCAAAAATAGGTGCCGATAGGCATTTCAGATATAGGCGCCGATAGGCATTTCAGATATAGTTTCCGAATGGCATTTTAAAAATAGGTGCCGATAGGCATTTCAGATATAGAAGCCGATAGGCATTTCAAATATAGGTGCTGATAGGCATTCCAGATATGGTTGCCGATAGGCATTTCAAATATAGGTGCTGATAGGCATTTCAGATGTAGTTCCCGATAGGCATTTCAAAATAGGTGCCGATAGGCATTTCAGATATAGGTGCCGATAGGCATTTCAGATATAGTTGCGGATTGGCATTTTAAAAATAGGTGCCGATAGGCATTTCAGATATAGAAGCCGATAGGCATTTCAAATATAGGTGCTGATAGGCATTTCAGATGTAGTTTCCGATAGGCATTTCAAAAATAGGTGCCGATAGGCTTTTCAGATATAGGTACCGATAGGCATTTCAGATTTAGTTGTCGATAGGCATTTCAGATATAGAAGCCGATAGGCATTTCAAATATAGGTGCTGATAGGCATTTCAAATATAGGTGTGGATAAGCATACTAGATGTGGTTGCCGATAGGCATTTCAAATATAGGTGCTAATAGGCATTTCAGATGTAGTTTCCGAAAGCATTTCAAAAATTGGTGCTGATAGGCATTTCAGATATAGGTGTTGATAGGCATTTCAGATATAGTTGCCAATTGGCATTTTTAAAATAGGTGCCGTTAGGCATTTCAGATATAGAAGCCGATAGGTATTTCAAATATAGGTGTCGATAGGCATTTCAGATATGGTTGCCGATAGGCATTTCAAATATAGGTGCTGATAGGCATTTCAGATGTAGTTTCCGATAGGCATTTCAAAAATAGGTGCCGATAGGCTTTTCAGATATAGGTGCCGATAGGCATTTCAGATTTAGTTGTCGATAGGCATTTCAGATATAGAAGCCGATAGGCATTTCAAATATAGGTGCTGTAAGGCATTTCAGATGTAGTTTCCGATAGGCATTTCAAAATTAGGTGCCGATAGGCATTTCAGATATAGGTGCCGATAGGCATTTCAGATATAGTTGCCGATTGGCATTTTAAAAATAGGTGCCGATAATCATTTTAGATGTAGTTTCCGATAGGCATTTCAAAAATAGGTCCCGTTAGGCATTTCAGATATAGGTGCCGATAGGCATATCAGATATAGTTGCCGATAGGCATTTAAAATATTGGTGCCGATAGGCATTTCAAATATAGGTGTCGATAGGCATTTCAGATATAAATGTCGAAAGGCATTTCAGATATAGGTGCCGATAGGCATTTCTGATGTGGTTGCCGATAGGCATTTCAAATATAGGTGCTGATAGGCATTTCAGATGTAAATTTCAATAGGCATTTCAAAAATAGGTGCCGATAGGCATTTTAGATATAGGTGCCGATAGGCACTTCAGATATATTTGCCGATTGGCATTTTAAAAATAGGTGCCGATAGGCATTTCAGATATAGAAGTCGATAGGCATTTCAAATATAGGTGCCGATTTGCATTCCAGATATGGTTGCCGATAAGCATTTCAAATATAGGTGCTGATAGGCATTTCAGATGTAGTTTCCGATAGGCATTTCAAAAATTGGTGCCGATAGGCATTTCAGATATAGGTGCCGATAGGCATTTCAGATATATTTGCCGATTGGCATTTTAAAAATAGGTGCCGATAGGCAATTCAGATATAGGTGCCGATAGGCATTTCAGATAGAGTTGCCGATTGGCATTTTAAAAATAGGTGCCGATAGGCATTTTAGATGTATTTTCCGATAGGCATTTCAAAAATAGGTGCCGATAGGCATTTCAGATATAGGTGCCGATAGGCATTTCTGATGTGGTTGCCGATAGGCATTTCAGATGTAGTTTCCGATAGGCATTTCAAAAATTGGTGCCAATAGGCATTTCAGATATAGGTGCCGATAGGCATTTCAGATATATTTGCCGATTGGCATTTTAAAAATAGGCGCCGATAGGCATTTCAGATATAGAAGCCGATAGGCATTTCAAATATAGGTGCCGATAGGCATTCCAGATATGGTTGCCGATAGGCATTTCAAATATAGGTGCTGATAGGCATTTCAGATGTAGTTTCCGATAGGCATTTCAAAAATAGGTGCCGATAGGCATTTTAGATATAGGTGCCGATAGGCATTTCAGATATAGTGGCCGATTGGCATTTTAAAAATAGGTGTCGATGGGCATTTCAGATATAGAAGCCGATAGGCATTTCAAATATAGGTGCCGATGGGCATTCCAGATATGGTTGCCGATAGGCATTTCAAATATAGGTGCTGATAGGCATTCCAGATGTAGTTTCCGATAGGCATTTCAAAAATTGGTGCCGATATGCATTTCAGATATAGGTGCCGATAGGCATTTCAGATATAGTTGCCGATTGGCATTTTAAAAATAGGTGCCGATAGGAATTTCAGATATAGAAGCCGATAGGCATTTCAAATATAGGTGCCGATAGGCATTCCAGATATGGTTGCCGATAGGCATTTCAAATATAGGTGCCGATAGGCATTTCAGATATAGAAGCCGATAGGCATTTCAAAAATAGGTGCCGATAGGCATTTCAGATATAGGTGCCGATAGGCATTTCAGATATAGTTGTCAATTGGCATTTTAAAAATAAGTGCCGATAGGCATTTTAGATGTAGCTTCCGATAGGCATTTCAAAAATAGGTGCCTAAGGCATTTCAGATATAGGTGCCGATAGGCATATTAGATATAGTTGCCGATAGGCATTTAAAATATAGATGCCGATAGGCATTTCAAATATAGGTGTCGATAGGCATTTCAGATATAAATGCCGAAAGACATTTCAGATATAGGTGACGATAGGCATTTCTGATGTGGTTGCCGATAGGCATTTCAAATATAGGTGCCGATAGGCATTGCAAATATGGTTGCCGATAGGCATTTCAAATATAGGTGCTGATAGGCATTTCAGATGTAGTTTCCGATAGGCATTTCAAAAATAGGTGCCGATAGGCATTTCAGATATAGGTGCCGATAGGCATTTCAGATATAGTTGCCGATTGGAATTTTAAAAATAGGTGCCGATAGGCATTTCTGATGTGGTTGCCGATAGGCATTTCAAAAATAGGTGCTGATAGGCATTCCAGATATGGTTGCCGATAGGCATTTCAAATATAGGTGCTGATAGGCATTTCAGATGTAGTTTCCGATAGGCATTTCAAAAATTGTTGCCGATAGGCATTTCAGATATAGGTGCCGATAGGCATTTCAGATATAGATGCCGATTGGCATTTTAAAAATAGGTGCCGATAGGCATTTTAGATATAGAAGCCGATAGGCATTTAAAATATAGGTGCCGATAGGCATTTCAAATATAGGTGTCGATAGGCATTTCAGATATAAATGCCGAAAGGCATTTCAGATATAGGTGCCGATAGGCATTTCTGATGTGGTTGCCGATAGGCATTTCAAATATAGGTGCTGATAGGCATTTCAGATGTAGTTTTCGATAGGCATTTCAAAAATAGGTGCCGATAGGCATTTTAGATATAGGTGCCGATAGGCATTTCAGATATAGGTGCCGATAGGCACTTCAGATATAGAAGCCGATAGGCATTTCAAATATAGGTGCTGATAGGCATTTCAGATGTAGTTTCCGATAGGCATTTTAAAAATAGGTGCCGATAGGCATTTCAGATATAGGTGCCGATAGGCATTTCAGATAGAGTTGCCGATTGGCATTTTAAAAATAGGTGCCGATAGGCATTTCAGATATAGGCGCCGATAGGCATTTCAGATATAGTTTCCGAATGGCATTTTAAAAATAGGTGCCGATAGGCATTTCAGATATAGAAGCCGATAGGCATTTCAAATATAGGTGCCGATAGGCATTCCAGATATGGTTGCCGATAGGCATTTCAAATATAGGTGCTGATAGGCATTTCAGATGTAGTTTCCGATAGGCATTTCAAAAATTGGTGCCGATAGGCATTTCAGATATAGGTGCCGATAATCATTTCAGATATAGTTGCCGATTGGCATTTTAAAAATAGGTGCTGATAGGCATTTCAGATATAGAAGCCGATAGGTATTTCAAATATAGGTGTCGATAGGCATTTCAGATATGGTTGCCGATAGGCATTTCAAATATTGGTGCTGATAGGCATTTCAAAAATAGGTGCCGATAGGCATTTCAGATATAGGTGCCGATAGGCATTTCAGATAGAGTTGCCGATTGGCCTTTTAAAAATAGGTGCCGATAGGCATTTCAGATATAGGCGCCGATAGGCATTTCAGATATAGTTTCCGAATGGCATTTTAAAAATAGGTGCCGATAGGCATTTCAGATATAGAAGCCGATAGGCATTTCAAATATAGGTGCTGATAGGCATTCCAGATATGGTTGCCGATAGGCATTTCAAATATAGGTGCTGATAGGCATTTCAGATGTAGTTCCCGATAGGCATTTCAAAATAGGTGCCGATAGGCATTTCAGATATAGGTGCCGATAGGCATTTCAGATATAGTTGCCGATTGGCATTTTAAAAATAGGTGCCGATAGACATTTCAGATATAGAAGCCGATAGGCATTTCAAATATAGGTGCCGATAGGCATTTTAGATAAGTTTGCCGATAGGCATTTCAAATATAGGTGCTGATAGGCATTTTAGATGTAGTTTCCGATAGGCATTTCAAAAATAGGTGCCGATAGGCATTTCAGATATAGGTGCCGATAGGCATTTCAGATATAGTTGCCGATTGGCATTTTAAAAATAGGTGCCGATAGGCATTTCAGATATAGAAGCCGATAGGCATTTCAAATATAGGTGTGGATAAGCATACCAGATGTGGTTGCCGATAGGCATTTCAAATATAGGTGCTGATAGGCATTTCAGATGTAGTTTCCGAAAGCATTTCAAAAATTGGTGCCGATAGGCATTTCAGATATAGGTGTTGATAAGCATTTCAGATATAGTTGCCAATTGGCATTTTTAAAATAGGTGCCGTTAGGCATTTCAGATATAGAAGCCGATAGGTATTTCAAATATAGGTGTCGATAGGCATTTCAGATATGGTTGCCGATAGGCATTTCAAATATAGGTGCTGATAGGCATTTCAGATGTAGTTTCCGATAGGCATTTCAAAAATAGGTGCCGATAGGCTTTTCAGATATAGGTGCCGATAGGCATTTCAGATTTAGTTGTCGTTAGGCATTTCAGATATAGAAGCCGATAGGCATTTCAAATATAGGTGCTGATAGGCATTTCAGATGTAGTTTCCGATAAGCATTTCAAAATTAGGTGCCGATAGGCATTTCAGATATAGGTGCCGATAGACATTTCAGATATAGTTGCCGATTGGCATTTTAAAAATAGGTGCCGATAATCATTTTAGATGTAGTTTCCGATAGGCATTTCAATAATAGGTCCCGTTAGGCATTTCAGATATAGGTGCCGATAGGCATATCAGATATAGTTGCCGATAGGCATTTAAAATATTGGTGCTGATAGGCATTTCAAATATAGGTGTCGATAGGCATTTCAGATATAAATGTCGAAAGGCATTTCAGATATAGGTGCCGATAGGCATTTCTGATGTGGTTGCCGATAGGCATTTCAAATATAGGTGCTGATAGGCATTTCAGATGTAAATTTCAATAGGCATTTCAAAAATAGGTGCCGATAGGCGTTTTAGATATAGGTGCCGATAGGCACTTCAGATATATTTGCCGATTGGCATTTTAAAAATAGGTGCCGATAGGCATTTCAGATATAGAAGTCGATAGGCATTTCAAATATAGGTGCCGATTTGCATTCCAGATATGGTTGCCGATAAGCATTTCAAATATAGATGCTGATAGGCATTTCAGATGTAGTTTCCGATAAGCATTTCAAAAATTGGTGCCGATAGGCATTTCAGATATAGGTGCCGATAGGCATTTCAGATATATTTGCCGATTGGCATTTTAAAAATAGGTGCCGATAGGCATTTCAGATATAGGTGCCGATAGGCATTTCAGATAGAGTTGCCGATTAGCATTTTAAAAATAGTTGCCGATAGGCATTTTAGATGTATTTTCCGATAGGCATTTCAAAAATAGGTGCCGATAGGCATTTTAGTTATAGGTGCCGATAGGCATTTCTAATGTGGTTGCCGATAGGCATTTCAGATGTAGTTTCCGATAGGCATTTCAAAAATAGGTGCCGATAGGCATTTCAGATATAGGTGTTGATAGGCATTTCAGATATAGTTACCAATTGGCATTTTAAAAATAGGTGCCGATAGGCATTTCAGATATATTAACCGATAGGTATTTCAAATATAGGTGTCGATAGGCATTTCAGATATGGTTGCCGATAGGCATTTCAAATATAGGTGCTGATAGGCATTTCAGATGTAGTTTCCGATAGGCATTTCAAAAATAGGTGCCGATAGGCATTTCAGATATAGGTGCCCATAGGCATTTCAGATATAGTTGCCGATTGGCATTTTAAAAATAGGTGTCGATAGGCATTTCAGATATAGGAGCCGGTAGGCATTTCAAATATAGGTCCTGATAGGCATTTCAGATGTAGTTTCCGATAGGCATTTTAAAAATAGGTGCCGATAGGCATTTCATATATAGGTGCCGATAGGCATTTCAGATATAGGTGCCGATAGGCATTTCAGATAGAGTTGCCGATTGGCATTTTAAAAATAGGTGCCGATAGGCATTTTAGATGTAGTTTCCGATAGGCATTTCAAAACTAGGTGCCGATAGGTATTTCAGATATAGGTGCCGATAGGCATATCAGATATAGGTGTTGAAAGGCATTTCAGATATAGTTGCCAATTGGCATTTTAAAAATAGGTGCCGATAGGCATTTCAGATATATTAACCGATAGGTATTTCAAATATAGGTGTCGATAGGCATTTCCGATATAGTTGCCGATTGGCTTTTTAAAAATAGGTGCCGATAGGCATTTCAGATATAGGGGCCGATAGGCATTTCAGATATAGTTGCCGATTGGCATTTTAAAATAGGTGCCGATAGGCATTTCAGATATAGAAGCCGATAGGCATTTCAAATAGAGGTGCCGATAGGCATTCCAGATATGGTTGTCGATAGGCATTTTAGATGTAGTTTCCGATAGGCATTTCAAAAATAGGTGCCGATAGGCATTTCAGATATAGGTGCCGATAGGCATATCAGATATAGTTGCCGATAGGCATTTAAAATATAGGCTCCGATAGGCATTTCAAATATAGGTGTCGATAGGCATTTCAGATATAAATGCCGAAAGGCATTTCAGATATAGGTGCCGATAGGCATTTCTGATGTAGTTTTCGATAGGCATTTCAAAAATAGGTGCCAATAGGCATTTCAGATATAGGTGCCGATAGGCACTTCAGATATAGTTGCCGATTGGCATTTAAAAAATAGGTGCCGATAGGCATTTCAGATATAGAAGCCGATAGGCATTTCAAATATAGGTGCCGACAGGCATTCCAGATATGGTTGCCGATAGGCATTTCAAATATAGGTGCTGATAGGCATTTCAGATGTAGTTTCCGATAGTCATTTAAAAATTGGTGCCGATAGGCATTTCAGATATAGGTGCCGATAGGCATTTCAGATATAGTTGCCGATTGGCATTTTAAAAATAGGAGCCGATAGGCATTTCAGATATAGAAGCCGATAGGTATTTCAAATATAGGTGTCGATAGGCATTTCAGATATGGTTTCAGATAGGCATTTCCAATATTGTGGCTGATAGGCATTTCAGATGTAGTTTCCGATAGGCATTTCAAAAATAGGTGCCGATAGGCATTTCAGATATAGGTGCCGATAGGCATTACATATATAGTTGCCGATTGGCATTTTAAAAATAGGTGCCTATAAGCATTTCAGATATAGAAGCCGATAGGCATTTCAAATATAGGTGCCGATAGGTATTCCAGATATGGTTGCCGATGGGCATTTCAAATATAGGTGCTGATAGGCATTTCAGATGTAGTTTCCGATAGGCATTATAAAAATAGATGCCGATAGGCATTTCAGATATAGGTGCCGATTGGCATTTTAAAAATAGGTGCCGATAGGCATTTCAGATATAGAAGCCGATAGGCATATCAAATATAGGTGCCGATAAGCATTCCAGATATGGTTGCCGATAGGCATTTCAAATATAGGTGCTGATAGGCATTTCAGATGTAGTTTCCGATAGGCATTTTAAAAATTGGTGCCGATAAGCATTTCAGATATATGTGCCGATAGGCATTTCAGATATAGAAGCCGATAGTCATTTTAAATATAGGTGCCGATAGGCATTCCAGAAATGGTTGCCGATAGGCATTTCAAATATAGGTGCTGATAGGCATTTCAGATGTAGTTTCCCATAGGCATTTTAAAAATTGGTCGCGATAGGCATTTCAGATATAGGTGCCGATAGGCATTTCAGATATAGTTGCCGATTGGCATTTTAAAAATAGGTGCCGATAGGCATTTCAGCTATAGGTGCCGATAGGCATTTCAGATAGAGTTGCCGATTAGCATTTTAAAAATAGGTGCCAATAGGCATTTTTGATGTAGTTTCCGATAGGCATTTCAAAAATGGGTGCCGATAGGCATTTCAGATATAGAAGCCGATAGGCATTTCAAATATAGGTGCTGATAGGCATTTTAGATGTAGTTTCCGATAGGCATTTCAAAAATAGGTGCCGATAGGCATTTCAGATATAGGTGCTGATAGGCAGTTCAGATATAGTTGCCGATTAGCATTTTAAAAATAGGTGCCGATAGGAATTTTAGATGTAGTTTCCGATAGGCATTTCAAAAATAGGTGCCGATAGGCATTTCAGATATAGGTGCCGATAGGCATATCAGATATAGTTGCCGATAGGCATTTTAAATATAGGTGCCGATAGGCATTTCAAATATAGGTGTCGATAGGCATTTCAGATAGAAATGCCGAAAGGCATTTCAGATATAGGTGCCGATAGGCGTTTCTGATGTGGTTGCCGATAGGCATTTCAAATATAGGTGCTGATAGGCATTTCAGATATAGTTGCCGATTGGCAGTTTAAAAATAGGTGCCGATAGGCATTTTAGATGTAGTTTCCAACAGGGATTTCAAAAATAGGTGCCGATAGGCATTTTAGATGTAGTTTCCGATAGGGATTTCAAAAATAGGTGCCGATAGGCATTTCAGATATAGGTGCCGATAGGCATATCAGATATAATTGCCGATAGGCATTTAAAATATAGGTGCCGATAGGCATTTCAAATATAGGTGTCGATAGGCATTTCAGATATAAATGCCGAAAGGCATTTCAGATATAGGTGCCGATAGGCATTTCTGATGTGGTTGCCGATAGGCATTTCAAATTTAGGTGCTGATAGGCATTTCAGATGTAGTTTTCGATAGGCAATTCAAAAATAGGTGCCGATAGGCATTTCAGATATAGGTGCCGATAGGCACTTCAGATATAGTTGCCGATTGGCATTTTAAAAATAGGTGCCGATAGGCATTTCAGATATAGAAGCCGATAGGCATTTCAAATATACGTGCCGATAGGCATTCCAGATATAATTGCCGATTGGCATTTCAAATATAGGTGCTGATAGGCATTTCAGATGTAGTTTCCAATAGGCATTTCAAAAATAGGTGCCGATAGGCATTTCAGATATAGGTGCCGATATGCATTTCAGATATAGTTTCCGAATGGCATTTTAAAAATAGGTGCCGATAGGCATTTCAGATATAGAAGCCGATAGGCATTTCAAATATAGGTGCCGATAAGCACTCCAGATTTGCCTGCCGATAGGCATTTCAAATATAGGTGCTGATAGGCATTTCAGATGTAGTTTCCGAAAGCATTTCTAAAATGGGTACCGATAGGCATTTCAGATATAGGTGTTGATAGGCATGTCAGATATAGTTGCCAATTGGCATTTTAAAAATAGGTGCCGATAGGCATTTCAGATATATAAGCCGATAGGTATTTCAAATATAGATGTCGATAGGCATTTCAGATATGGTTGCCGATAGGCATTTCAAATATAGGTGCTGATAGGCATTTCAGATGTAGTTTCCGATAGGCATTTCAAAAATAGGTGCCGATAGGCATTTCAGATATAGGTGCCGATAGGCATTTCAGATATAGTTGCCGATTGGCATTTTAAAAATAGGTGTCGATAGGCATTTCAGATATAGAAGCCGATAGGCATTTCAAATATAGGTGCTGATAGGCATTTCAGATGTAGTTTCCGATAGGCATTTCAAAAATAGGTGCCGATAGGCATTTCAGATATAGGTGCCGATAGGCATTTCAGATATAATTGCCGATTGGCATTTTAAAAATAGGTGCCGATAGGCATTTTAGATGTAGTTTCCGATAGGCATTTCAAAAATAGGTGCCGTTAGGCATTTCAGATATAGGTGCCGATAGGCATATCAGATATAGTTGCCGATAGGCATTTAAAATATAGGTGCCGATAGGCATTTCAAATATAGGTGTCGATAGGCATTTCAGATATAAATGTCGAAAGGCATTACAGACATAGGTGCCGATAGGCATTTCTGATGTGGTTGCCGATAGGCATTTCAAATATAGGTATTGATAGGCATTTCAGATGTAGTTTTCAATAGGCATTTCAAAAATAGGTGCCGATAGGCATTTCAGATATAGGTGCCGATAGGCACTTCAGATATATTTGCCGATTGGCATTTTAAAAATAGGTGCCGATAGGCATTTCAGATATAGAAGTCGATAGGCATTCCAAATATAGGTGCCGATAGGCATTCCAGATATGGTTGCCGATAGGCATTTCAAATATAGGTGCTGATAGGCATTTCAGATGTAGTTTCTGATAGGCATTTCAAAAATTGGTGCCGATAGGCATTTCAGATATAGGTGCCGATAGGCATTTCAGATATAGTTGCCGATTGGTATTTTAAAAATAGGTGCCGATAGGCATTTCAGATATAGGTGCCGATAGGCATTTCAGATAGAGTTGCCGATTAGCATCTTAAAAATAGGTGCCGATAGGCATTTTAGATGTAGTTTCCGATAGGCTTTTCAAAAATAGGTGCCGATAGGAATTTCAGATATAGGTGCCGATAGGCATATCAGATATAGTTGCCGATAGGCATTTAAAATATAGGTGCCGATAGGCATTTCAAATATAGGTGTCGATAGGCATTTCAGATATAAATGCCGAAGGGCATTTCAGATATAGGTGCCGACAGGCACTCCTGTTGTGGTTGCCGATAGGCATTTCAAATATAGGTGCTGATAGGCATTTCAGATGTAGTTTTCGATAGGCATTTCAAAAATAGGTGCCGATAGGCATTTCAGATATAGGTGTTGATAGGCATTTCAGATATAGTTGCCAATTGGCATTTTAAAAATAGGTCCCGATAGGCATTTTAAAAATAGGTGCCGATAGGCATTTCAGATATAGAAGCCGATAGGTATTTCAAATATAGGTGTCGATAGGCATTTCAGATATGGTTGCCGATAGGCATTTGAAATATAGGTGCTGATAGGCATTTCAGATGTAGTTTCCGATAGGCATTTCAAAAATAGGTGTCGATAGGCATTTCAGATGTAGGTGCCCATAGGCATTTCAGATATAGTTGCCGATTGGCATTTTAAAAATAGGTGTCGATAGGCATTTCAGATATAGAAGCCGATATGCATTTCAAATATAGGTGCTGATAGGCATTTCAGATGTAGTTTCCGATAGGCATTTTAAAAATAGGTGCCGATAGGCATTTCAGATATAGGTGCCGATAGGCATTTCAGATAGAGTTGCCGATTGGCATTTCAAATATAGGTGCCGATAGGCATTCCAGATATGGTTTCCGATAGGCATTTCAAAAATTGGTGCCGATAGGCATTTCAGATATAGGTGCCGATAGGCATTTCAGATATAGAAGCCGATAGGCATTTCAAATATAGGTGCTGATAGGAATTCCAGATATGGTTGCCGGTAGGCATTTCAAATATAGGTGCTGATAGGCATTTCAGATGTAGTTTCCGATAGGCGTTTCAAAAATTGGTGCTGATAGGCATTTCATATATAGGTGCCGATAGGCATTTCAGATATAGTTGCCGATTGGCATTTTAAAAATAGGTGCCGATAGGCATTTCAGATATAGAAGCCGATAGGCATTTCAAATATAGGTGCCGATAAGCAACCCAGATATGGTTGCCGGTAGGCATTTCAAATATAGGTGCTGATAGGCATTTCAGATATAGTTTCCGATTGGCATTTTAAAAATAGGTGCCGGTAGGCATTTCAGATATAGAAGCCGATAGGTATTTCAGATATAGGTGTCGATAGGCATTTCAGATGTTTGCCGATAGGCATTTCAAATATAGGTGCTGATAGGCATTCCAGATGTAGTTTCCGATAGGCATTTCAAAAATAGGTGTCGATAGGCATTTCAGATATATGTGCCGATAGGCATTTCAGATATAGTTGCCGATTGGCATTTTAAAAATAGATGTCGATAGGCATTTTAGATATAGAAGCCGATAGGCATTTCAAATATAGGTGCCGATAGGCTTTCCAGATATGGTTGCCGATAGACATTTCAAACATAGGTGCTGATATTCATTCCAGATGTAGTTTCCGATAGGCATTTCAAAAATTGGTGCCGATAGGCATTTCAGATATAGGTGCCGATAGGCAATTCAGATATAGTTACCGATTTGCATTTTAAAAATAGGTGCCGATAGGCATTTCAGATATAGAAGCCGATAGGTATTTCAAATATAGGTGTCGATAGGCATTTCAGATATGGTTGCCGATAGATATTTCAAATTTAGGTGCTGATAGGCATTTCAGATGTAGTTTCCGATAGGCAATTCAAAAGTAGGTGCCGATAGGCATTTCAGATATAGGTGCCGATAGGCATTACAGATATAGTTGCCGATTAGCATTTTAAAAATTGGTGCCGATAGGCATTTCAGATATAGAAGCCGATAGGCATTTCAAATATAGGTGCCGATAGGCATTCCAGATATGGTTGCCGATAGGCATTACAAATATAGGTGCTGATAGGCATTTCACATGTAGTTTCCGATAGGCATTTCAAAAATAGGTGCCGATAGGCATTTCAGATATAGGTGCCGATAGGCATTTCAGATATAGTTGCCGATTTGCATTTTAAAAATAAGTGGCGATAGGCATTTCAGATATAGAAGCCGATAGACATTTCAAATATAGGTGCCGATAGGCATTCCAGATATGGTTGCCGATAGGCATTTCAAATATAGGTAGCTGATAGGCATTTCAGATGTAGTTTCCGATAGGCATTTTAAAAATTGGTGCCGATAGGCATTTCAGATATAGTTGCCGATAGGCATTTCAGATATAGTTGCCGATTGGCATTTTAAAAATTGGTGCCGATAGGAATTTCAGATATAGAAGCCGATAGGCATTTCAGATATAGGTGCCGATAGGCATTACAGATATAGTTGCCGATTGGCATTTTAAAAATAGGTGCCGATAGGCATTTTAGATATAGAAGCCGATAGGCATATCAAATATAGGTACCGATAGGCATTCCAGATATGGTTGCCGATAGGCATTTCAAATATAGGTGCTGATAGGCATTTCAGATGTAGTTCCCGATAGGCATTTCAAAATAGGTGCCGATAGGCATTTCAGATATAGGTGCCGATAGGCATTTCAGATATAGTTGCCGATTGGCATTTTAAAAATAGGTTCCGATAGGCATTTCAGATATAGAAGCCGATAGGCATTTCAAATATAGGTGCCGATAAGCACTCCAGATATGGTTGCCGATAGGCATTTCAAATATAGGTGCTGATAGGCATTTCAGATGTAGTTTCCGATAGGCATTTCAAAAATAGGTGCCGATAGGCATTTCAGATATAGGTGCCGATAGGCATTTCTGATGTGGTTGCCGATAGGCATTTTAAATATAGGTCCTGATAGGCATTTCAGATGTGGTTTTCGATAGGCATTTCAAAAATAGGTGCCGATAGGCATTTCAGATGTAGTTTTCGATAGGCATTTCACAAATAGGTGCCGATAGGCATTTCAGATATAGGTGCCGATAGGCACTTCAGATATAGTTGCCGATTGGCATTTTAAAAATAGGTGCCGATAGGCATTTCAGATATAGAAGCCGATAGGCATTTCAAATATAGGTGCCGATAGGCATTCCAGATATGGTTGCCGATAGGCATTTCAAATATAGGTGCTGATAGGCATTTCAGATGTAGTTTCCGATAGGCATTTCAAAAATTGGTGCCGATAGGCATTTCAGATATAGGTGCCGATAGGCATTTGAGATATAGTAGCCGATTGACATTTTCAAAATAGGTGCCGATAGGCATTTCAGATATAAAAGCCGATAGGCATATCAAATATAGGTGCCGATAGACATTTTAGATATGGTTGCCGATAGACATTTCAAATATAGGTGCCGATAGGCATTTCAAATATAGGTGCCGATAGGCATTCCAGATATGGTTGCCGATAGGCATTTCAAATATAGGTGCGGATAGGCATTTAAAATGTAGTTTCCGATAGGCATTTCAAAAATTGATGCCGATAGGCATTTCAGATATAGGTGCCGATAATCATTTCAGATATAGTTGCCGATTGGCATTTTAAAAACAGGTGCCGATAGGCATTTTAGATATAGAAGCCGATAGGTATTTCAAATATAGGTGTCGATAGGCATTCTAGATATGGTTGCCGATAGGCATTTCAAATATAAGTGCTGATAGGCATTTCAGATGTAGTTTCCGATAGGCATTTCAAAAATAGGTACCGATAGGCATTTCAGATATAAGTGCCGATAGGCATTTCAGATATAGTTGCCGATTGGCATTTTAAAAATAGGTTCTGATAGGCATTTCAGATATAGAAGCCGATAGGTATTTCAAATATAGGTGTCGATAGGCATTTCAGATATAGTTGCCGATAGGCATTTCAAATTTAGGTGCTGATAGGCATTTCAGATGTAGTTTCCGATAGGCATTTCAAAAATAGGTGCCGATAGGCATTTCAGATATAGGTTCCGATAGGCATTTCAGATAGAGTTGCCGAATGGCATTTTAAAAATAGGTGCCGATAGGCATTTTAGATGAAGTTTGCGATAGGCATTTCAAAAATAGGTGCCAATAGGCATTTCAGATATAGGTGCCGATAGGCATGTCAGATATAGTTGCCGATAGGCATTTAAAATATAGGTGCCGATAGGCATTTCAAATATAGGTGTCGATAGGCATTTCAGATATAAATGCCGAAAGGCATTTCAGATATAGGTGCCGATAGGCATATCTGATGTGGTTGCCGATAGGCATTTCAAATATAGGTGCTGATAGGCATTTCAGATGTAGTTTTTGATAGGCATATCAAAAATAGGTGCCGATAGGCATTTCAGATATAGGTGCCGATAGGCACTTCAGATATAGTTGCCGATTGGCATTTTAAAAATAGGTGCCGATAGGCATTTCAGATATAGAAGCCGATAGGCATTTCAAATATAGGTGCCGAAAGGCATTCCAGATATTGTTGCCGATAGGTATTTCAAATATAGGTACTGATAGGCATTTCAGATATAAATGCCGAAAGGTATTTCAGATATAGGTGCCGATAGGCATATCAGATATAGTTGCCGATAGGCATTTAAAATATAGGTGCCGATAGGCATTTCAAATATAGGTGTCGATAGGCATTTCAGATATAAATACCGAAAGGCATTTCAGATATAGGTGCCGATTAGCATTTCTGATGTGGTTGCCGATAGGCATTTTAAATATAGGTCCTGATAGGCATTTCAGATGTGGTTTTCGATAGGCATTTCAAAAATAGGTGCCGATAGGCATTTCAGATGTAGTTTTCGATAGGCATTTCACAAATAGGTGCCGATAGGCATTTCAGATATAGGTGCCTATAGGCACTTCAGATATAGTTGCCGATTGGCATTTTAAAAATAGGTGCCGATAGGCATTTCAGATATAGAAGCCGATAGGCATTTCAAATATAGGTGCCGATAGGCATTCCAGATATGGTTGCCGATAGGCATTTCAAATATAGGTGCTGATAGGCATATCAGATGTAGTTTCCGATAGGCATTTCAAAAATTGGTGCCGATAGGCATTTCAGATATAGGTGCAGATAGGCATTTCAGATATAGTAGCCGATTGACATTTTAAAAATAGGTGCCGATAGGCATTTCAGATATAGAAGCCGATAGGTATTACAAATATAGGTGTCGATAGGCATTTCAGATATGGTTGCCGATAGGCATTTCAAATATAGGTGCTGATAGGCATTTCAGATGTAGTTTCCGATAGGCATTTCAAAAATTGGTGCAGATAGGCATTTCAGAAATAGGTGCCGATAGGCATTTCAGATATAGTTGCCGATTGGCATTTTAAAAATAGGTGCCGATAGGCATTTCAGATATAGAAGCCGAAAGGTATTTCAAATATAGGTGTCAATAGGCATTTCAGATATGGTTGCCGAAAGGCATTTCAAATATTTGTGCTGATAGGCATTTCAGATGTAGTTTCCGATAGGCATTTCAAAAATAGGTGCCGATAGGCATTTCGGATATAGGTGCCGATAGGCATTACAGATATAGTTGCCGATTGGCATTTTAAAAAGAGGTGCCGATAGGCATTTCAGATATAGAAGCCGATAGGCATTTCAAATATAGGTGCCGATAGGCATTCCAGATATGGTTGCCGATTGGCATTTCAAATATAGGTGCTGATAGGCATTTCAGATGTAGTTTCCGATAGGCATTTCAAAAATAGGTGCCGATAGGCATTTCAGATATAGGTGCCGATAGGTATTTTAGATAGAGTTGCCAATTGGCATTTTAAAAATAGGTGCCGATAAGCATTTTAGATGTAGTTTCCGATAGGCATTTCAAAAATAGGTGCCGATAGGCATTTCAGATATAGCTGCCGATAGGCATAGCAGATATAGTTGCCGATAGGCATTTAAAATATAGGTGCCGATAGGCATTTCAAATATAGGTGTCGATAGGCATTTCAGATACAAATGCCGAAAGGCATTTCAGATATAGCTGCCGATAGGCATTTCTGATGTAGTTGCCGATAGGCATTTCAAATATAGGTGCTGATAGGCATTTCAGATGTAGTTTCCGATAGGCATTTCAAAAAAAGGTGCCGATAGCCATTTCAGATATAGGTGCCGATAGGCATTTCAGATATAGGTGCCGATAGGCATTTCAGATATAGTTGCCGATTGGCATTTTAAAAATAGGTGCCGATAGGCATTTCAGATATAGAAGCCGATAGGCATTTCAAATATAGGTGCCGATAGGCATTCCAGATATGGTTGCCAATAGGCATTTCAAATATAGGTGCTGATAGGCATTTCAGATGTAGTTTCCGATAGGCATTTCAAAAATTGGTGCAGATAGGCATTTCAGAAATAGGTGCCGATAGGCATTTCAGATATAGTTGCCGATTGGCATTTTAAAAATAGGTGCCGATAGGCATTTCAGATATAGAAGCCGAAAGGTATTTCAAATATAGGTGTCAATAGGCATTTCAGATATGGTTGCCGAAAGGCATTTCAAATATTTGTGCTGATAGGCATTTCAGATGTAGTTTCCGATAGGCATTTCAAAAATAGGTGCCGATAGGCATTTCGGATATAGGTGCCGATAGGAATTACAGATATAGTTGCCGATTGGCATTTTAAAAAGAGGTGCCGATAGGCATTTCAGATATAGAAGCCGATAGGCATTTCAAATATAGGTGCCGATAGGCATTCCAGATATGGTTGCCGATTGGCATTTCAAATATAGGTGCTGATAGGCATTTCAGATGTAGTTTCCAATAGGCATTTCAAAAATAGGTGCCGTTAGGCATTTCAGGTATAGGTGCCGATAGGCATTCCAGATATAGTTGACGATTGGCATTTTAAAAATAGGTGCCGATAGGCATTTCAGATATAGAAGCCGATAGGCATTTCAAATATAGGTGCTGATAGGCATTCCAGATATGGTTGCCGATAGGCATTTCAAATATAGGTGCTGATAGGCATTTCAGATGTAGTTTCCGATAGGCATTTCAAAAATTGGTGCCGATAGGCATTTTAGATATAGGTGCCGATAGGCATTTTAGATATAGTTGCCGATTGGCATTTTAAAAATAGGTGCCGATAGGCATTTCAGATATAGAAGCCGATAGGTATTTCAAATATAGGTGTCGATAGGCATTTCAGATATGGTTGTCGATAGGCATTTCAAATATTGGTACTGATAGGCATTTCAGATGTAGTTTCCGATAAGCATTTCAAAAATAGGTGCCGATAGGCATTTCAGATATAGGTGCCGATAGGCATTACAGATATAGTTGCCGATTGGCATTTGAAAAATAGGTGTCGATAGGCATTTCAGATATAGAAGCCGATAGGCATGTCAAATATAGGTGCCGATAGGCATTCCAGATATGGTTGCCGATAGGCATTTCAAATATAGGTGCTGATAGGCATCTCAGATGTAGTTTCCGATAGGCATTTCAAAAATAGGTGCCGATAGGCATTTCAGATATAGGTGCCGATAGGCATTTCAGATATAGTTGCCGATTGGCATTTTAAAATAGGCGCCGATAGGCATTTCAGATATAGAAGCCGATAGGCATTTCAAATATAGGTGCCGATAGGCATTTCAAATATAGGTGTCGATAGGCATTTCAGATACAAATGCCGAAAGGCATTTCAGATATAGCTGCCGATAGGCATTTCTGATGTAGTTGCCGATAGGCATTTCAAATATAGGTGCTGATAGGCATTTCAGATGTAGTTTCCGATAGGCATTTCAAAAATAGGTGCCGATAGGCATTTCAGATATAGGTGCCGATAGGCATTTCAGATATAGGTGCCGATAGGCATTTCAGATATAGTTGCCGATTGGCATTTTAAAAATAGGTGCCGATAGGCATTTCAGATATAGAAGCCGATAGGCATTTCAAATATAGGTGCCGATAGGCATTCCAGATATGGTTGCAAATAGGCATTTCAAATATAGGTGCTGATAGGCATTTCAGATGTAGTTTCCGATAGGCATTTCAAAAATTGGTGCAGATAGGCATTTCAGAAATAGGTGCCGATAGGCATTTCAGATATAGTTGCCGATTGGCATTTTAAAAATAGGTGCCGATAGGCATTTCAGATATAGAAGCCGATAGGTATTTCAAATATAGGTGTCAATAGGCATTTCAGATATGGTTGCCGAAAGGCATTTCAAATATTTGTGCTGATAGGCATTTCAGATGTAGTTTCCGATAGGCATTTCAAAAATAGGTGCCGATAGGCATTTCAGATATAGGTGCCGATAGGCATTACAGATATAGTTGCCGATTGGCATTTTAAAAAAAGGTGCCGATAGGCATTTCAGATATAGAAGCCGATAGGCATTTCAAATATAGGTGCCGATAGGCATTCCAGATATGGTTGCCGATTGGCATTTCAAATATAGGTGCTGATAGGCATTTCAGATGTAGTTTCCGATAGGCATTTCAAAAATAGGTGCCGTTAGGCATTTCAGATATAGAAGCCGATAGGTATTTCAAATATAGGTGTCGATAGGCATTTCAGATATGGTTGTCGATAGGCATTTCAAATATTGGTGCTGATAGGCATTTCAGATGTAGTTTCCGATAAGCATTTCAAAAATAGGTGCCGATAGCCATTTCAGATATAGGTGCCGATAGGCATTACAGATATAGTTGCCGATTGGCATTTGAAAAATAGGTGTCGATAGGCATTTCAGATATAGAAGCCGATAGGCATGTCAAATATAGGTGCCGATAGGCATTCCAGATATGGTTGCCGATAGGCATTTCAAATATAGGTGCTGATAGGCATCTCAGATTTAGTTTCCGATAGGCATTTCAAAAATAGGTGCCGATAGGCATTTCTGATATAGGTGCCGATAGGCATATCAGATATAGTTGCCGATTGGCATTTTAAAAATAGGTGCCGATAGGCATTTTAGATGTAGTTTCCGATAAGCATTTCAAAAATTGGTGCCGATAGGCATTTCAGATATAGGTGCCGATAGGCATATCAGATATACTTGCCGATAGGCATTTAAAATATAGGTGCCGATCGGCATTTCTGATATAGGTGCCGATAGGCATTTCAGATATAGTTGCCGATTGGGATTTTAAAAATAGGTGCCGATAGGCATTTCGGATATAGAAGCCGATAGGCATTTCAAATATAGGTGCCGATAAACATTCGAGATATGGTTGCCGATAGGCATTTCAAATATAGGTGCTGTTAGGCATTTCAGATATAGTTTCCGATAGGCATTTAAAAAATAGGTACCGATAGGCATTTCAGATATAGGTGCCGATAGGCATTTCAGATATAGTTGCCAATTGGCGTTTTGAAAATAGGTGTGGATAGGCATTTCAGATATAGAAGCCGATAGGCATTTCAAATATAGGTGCCGATAGGCATTCCAGATATGGTTGCCGATAGGCATTTCAAATATAGGTGCTGATAGGCATTCCAGATGTAGTTTCCGATAGGCATTTCAAAAATTGGTGCCGATAGGCATTTCAGATATAGGTGCCGATAGGCATTTCAGAGATAGTCACCGATTGGCATTTTAAAAATAGGTGCCGATAAGCATTTCAGAAATAGAAGCCGATAGGTATTTCAAATATAGGTGTCGATAGGCATTTCAGATATGTTTACCGATAGGCATTTCAAATATAGGTGCTAATAGGCATTTTAGATGTAGTTTCCGATAGGCATTTCAAAAATAGCTGCCGATAGGCATTTCAGATATAGGTGTCGATAGGCATTTCAGATATAGTTGCCGATTGGCATTTTAAAAATAGGTGCCGATAGGCATTTCAGATATAGAAGCCGATAGGCATTTCAAATATAGGTGCCGATAGGCATTCAAGATATGGTTGCCGATAGGCATTTCAAATATAGGTGCCGATAGGCATTTCAGATATAGAAGCCGATAGGCATTTCAAAAATAGGTGCCGATAGGCATTTCAGATATAGGTGCCGATAGGCATTTCAGATATAGTTGCCAATTGGCATTTTAAAAATAGGTGTCGATAGGCATTTCAGATATAGAAGCCAATAGGCATTTCAAATATAGGTGCCGATAGGCATTCCAGATATGGTTGCCGATAGGCATTTCAAATATAGGTGCTGATAGGCAGTTCAGATGTAGTTTCCGATAGGCATTTCAAAAATTGGTGCCGATAGGCATTTCAGCTATAGGTGCTGATAGGCATTTCAGATATAGTGGCCGATTGGCATTTTAAAAATAGGTGCCGATAGGCATTTCAGATATAGAAGCCGATAGGTATTTCAAATATAGGTGTCGATAGGCATTTTAGATATGGTTGCCGATAGGCATTTCAAATATAGGTGCTGATAGGCATTTCAGATGTAGTTTCCGATAGGCATTTCTAAAAAAGGTGCCGATTGGCATTCCAAATATGGTTGCCGATAGGCATTTCAAATATAGGTGCTGATAGGCATTTCAGATGTAGTTTCCGATAGGCATTTCAAAAATAGGTGCCGATAGGCATTTCAGATATTGGTGCCGATAGGCATTTCAGATATAGTTGCCGATTGGAATTTTAAAAAAACCCGAGTCGCAGTGCCGAAACCCTGCCGACAATATAGTGTATTTGCTAATACAGCGAGTGTGGCTTTATTATGCGAACTTAGTTGGTTAATTTAACTCGGTTTTTGAGCAAAATAAAAAATTTGACTCCTTAATACACCCCTTAAAATAACACTTTTTTTTCTTAATTGCGATATTATTATCCACCGAACCTCTATACCAAGTTATATACACCTTTCAGTAAATAATTCACAATCTGCAAACTAGTCTTTCTTAAAATTTTTAAATCCGGTCCTGTAAGATCGATTTTATTAAAATTTTAGGGACACTTTTTAATTACTACCAGAGGGTTAAATTTCAATTTTGAAACGATTCGGAGAATTTTTTCGGTATTTTGGGGCCCAAAAACATTTTGCAACCCCTAAAAACTACCCTTATAATAGTCAGATTGGGCCTATTTTAAATAGGCTTTTTGCGATAATGGATTTCAACACGTGGTCCAAATTTAGTTGAAATCTATTAACTCCTTCGAAAGTTATTGCCCGCACACATATATATATATATATATATATATATATATATATATATACGTATATAAATATATATATATATATATACATATATATATAAACATTTTTAAAAATGGTGCCAAAGTGTTTAGGAGGTTATGAAACGTCGAGAAATTTTGGTCCGACCCCTAGGTCCCGCCATCCGACCGACGCCAATAGTGTATGTTGCCATATGGCAAATACACTAATAGGTGCCGATAGGCATTTCAGATATAGAAGCCGATAGGCATTTCAAATATAGGTGCTGATAGGAATTCCAGATATGGTTGCCGGTAGGCATTTCAAATATAGGTGCTGATAGGCATTTCAGATGTAGTTTCCGATAGGCATTTCAAAAATTGGTGCCGATAGGCATTTCATATATAGGTGCCGATAGGCATTTCAGATATAGTAACCGATTGGCATTTTAAAAATAGGTGCCGATAGGCATTTCAGATATAGAAGCCGATAGGCATTTCAAATATAGGTGCCGATAAGCAACCCAGATATGGTTGCCGATAGGCATTTCAAATATAGGTGCTGATAGGCATTTCAGATGTAGTTTCCGGTAGGCATTTCAAAAATTGGTGCCGATATGCATTTCAGATATAGGTGCTGATAGGCATTTCAGATATAGTTTCCGATTGGCATTTTAAAAATAGGTGCCGATAGGCATTTTAGATATAGAAGCCGATAGGTATTTCAGATATAGGTGTCGATAGGCATTTCAGATGTTTGCCGATAGGCATTTCAAATATAGGTGCTGATAGGCATTCCAGATGTAGTTTCCGATAGGCATTTCAAAAATAGGTGTCGATAGGCATTTCAGATATATGTGCCGATAGGCATTTCAGATATAGTTTCCGATTGGCATTTTAAAAATAGATGTCGATAGGCATTTTAGATATAGAAGCCGATAGGCATTTCAAATATAGGAGCCGATAGGCATTCCAGATATGGTTGCCGATAGGCATTTCAAATATAGGTGCTGATAGGCATTCCAGATGTAGTTTCCGATAGGCATTTCAAAAATTGGTGCCGATAGGCATTTCAGATATAGGTGCCGATAGGCATTTCAGATATAGTTACCGATTGGCATTTTAAAAATAGGTGCCGATAGGCATTTCAGATATAGAAGCCGATAGGCATTTCAAAAATAGGTGCCGATAGGCATTCCAGATATGGTTGCCGATAGGCATTTCAAATATAGGTGCTGATAGGCATTTCACATGTAGTTTCCGATAGGCATTTTAAAAATAGGTGCCGATAGGCATTTCAGATATAGTTGCCGATTGGCATTTTAAAAATAAGTGCCGATAGGCATTTCAGATATAGAAGCCGATAGACATTTCAAATATAGGTGCCGATAGGCATTCCAGATATAGGTGCCGATAGGCATTTCAGATATAGAAGCCGATAGGCATTTCAAATATAGGTGCCGATAGGCATTCCAGATATGGTTGCCGATAGGCATTTCAAATATAGGTGCTGATAGGCATTCCAGATGTAGTTTCCGATAGGCATTTCATAAATTGGTGCCGATAGGCATTTCGGATATAGGTGCCGATAGGCATTTCAGATATAGTCACCGATTGGCATTTTAAAAATAGGTGCCGATAGGCATTTCAGATATAGAAGCCGATAGGTATTTCAAATATAGGTGTCGATAGGCATTTCAGATATGTTTACCGATAGGCATTTCAAATATAGGTGCTAATAGGCATTTTAGATGTAGTTTCCGATAGGCATTTCAAAAATAGGTGCCGATAGGCATTTCAGATATAGGTGTCGATAGGCATTTCAGATATAGGTGCCGATAGGCATTTCAGATATAGTTGCCAATTGGCATTTTAAAAATAGGTGTCGATAGGCATTTCAGATATATAAGCCGATAGGCATTTCAAATATAGGTGCCGATAGGCATTCCAGATATGGTTGCCGATAGGCATTTCAAATATAAGTGCTGATAGGCATGTCAGATGTAGTTTCCGATAGGCATTTCAAAAATAGGTACCGATAGGCATTTCAGATATGGTTGCCGATAGGCATTTCAAATATAGGTGCTGATAGGCATTTCAGATGTAGTTTCCGATAGGCATTTCAAAAATAGGGTCCGATAGGCATTTCAGATATAGGTGCCGATAGGCTTTTCAGATAGAGTTGCCAATTGGCATTTTAAAAATAGGTGCCGATAGGCATTTAAGATGTAGCTTCCGATAGGCATTTCAAAAATAGGTGCCGATAGGCATTTCAGATATAGGTGCCGATAGGCATATCAGATATAGATGCCGATAGGCATTTAAAATATAGGTGCCGATAGGCATTTCAAATATAGGTGTCGATAGGCATTTCAGATATAAATGCCGAAAGACATTTCAGATATAGGTGCCGATAGGCATTTCAGATGTGGTTGCCGATACGCATTTCAAATATAGGTCCCGATTGGCATTCCAAATATGGTTGCCGATAGGCATTTCAAATATAGGTGCTGATAGGCATTGCAGATGTAGTTTCCGATAGGCATTTCAAAAATAGGTGCCGATAGGCATTTCAGATATAGGTGCCGATAGGCATTTCAGATATAGTTGCCGATTGGAATTTTAAAAATAGGTGCCGATAGGCATTTCAGATATAGAAGCCGATAGGCATTTCAAATATAGGTGCTGTTAGGAATTCCAGATATGGTTGCCGGTAGGCATTTCAAATATAGGTGCTGATAGGCATTTCAGATGTAGTTTCCGACAGGCATTTCAAAAATTGGTGCCGATAGGCATTTCATATATAGGTGCCGATAGGCATTTCAGATATAGTTGCCGATTGGCGTTTTAAAAATAGGTGCCGATAGGCATTTCAGATATAGAAGCCGATAGGCATTTCAAATATAGGTGCCGATAAGCAACCCAGATATGGTTGCCGATAGGCATTTCAAATATAGGTGCTGATAGGCATTTCAGATGTAGTTTCCGATAGGCATTTAAAAAATTGGTTCCGATAGGCATTTCAGATATAGGTGCTGATAGGCATTTCAGATATAGTTTCTGATTGGCATTTTAAAAATAGGTGCCGATAGGCATTTCAGATATAGAAGCCGATAGGTATTTCAGATATAGGTGTCGATAGTCATTTCAGATGTTTGCCGATAGGCATTTCAAATATAGGTGCTGATAGGCATTCCAGATGTAGTTTCCGATAGGCATTTCAAAAATAGGTGTCGATAGGCATTTCAGATATATATGCCGATAGGCATTTCAGATATAGTTGCCGATTGGCATTTTAAAAATAGATGTTGATAGGCATTTTAGATATAGAAGCCGATAGGCATTTTAAATATAGGTGCCGATAGGCATTCCAGATATGGTTGCCGATAGACATTTCAAATATAGGTGCTGATATTCATTCCAGATGTAGTTTCCGATAGGCATTTAAAAATTGGTGCCGATAGGCATTTCAGATATAGGTGCCGATAGGCATTTCAGATATAGTTTCCGATTGGCATTTTAAAAATAGGTGCCGATAGGCGTTTCAGATATAGAAGCCGATAGGTATTTCAGATATAGGTGTCGATAGGCATTTCAGATGTTTGCCGATAGGCATTTCAAATATAGGTGCTGATAGGCATTCCAGATGTAGTTTCCGATAGGCATTTCAAAAATAGGTGTCGATAGGCATTTCAGATATATGTGCCGATAGGCATTTCAGATATAGTTGCCGATTGGCATTTTAAAAATAGATGTCGATAGGTATTTTAGATATAGAAGCCGATAGGCATTTCAAATATAGGTGCCGATAGGCATTCCAGATATGGTTGCCGATAGGCATTTCAAATATAGGTGCTGATAGGCATTCCAGATGTAGTTTCCGATAGGCATTTCAAAAATTGGTGTTGATAGGCATTTCAGATATAGGTGCAGATAGGCATTACAGATATAGTGTCCGATTAGCATTTTAAAAATTGGTGCCGATAGGCATTTCAGATATAGAAGCCGATAGGCATTTCAAATATAGGTGCCGATAGGCATTCCAGATATGGTTGCCGATAGGCATTTCAAATATAGGTGCTGATAGGCATTTCACATGTAGTTTCCGATAGGCATTTCAAAAATAGGTGCCGATAGGCATTTCAGATATAGGTGCCGATAGGCATTTCAGATATAGTTGCCGATTGGCATTTTAAAAATAAGTGCCGATAGGCATTTCAGATATAGAAGCCGATAGACATTTCAAATATAGGTGCCGATAGGCATTCCAGATATATGTGCCGATAGGCATTTCAGATATAGTTGCCTATTGGCATTTTAAAAATAGGTGCCGATAGGCATTTCAGATATATAAGCCGATAGGCATTTCAAATATAGGTGCCGATAGGCATTCCAGATATAGTTTCCGATAGGCATTTCAAATATAAGTGCTGGTAGGCATTTCAGATGTAGTTTCCGATAGGCATTTCAAAAATAGGTACCGATAGCCATTTCAGATATAGGTGCCGATAGGCATTTCAGATATAGTTGCCAATTGGCGTTTTGAAAATAGGTGTGGATAGGCATTTCAGATATAGAAGCCGATAGGCATTTCAAATATAGGTGCCGATAGGCATTCCAGATATGGTTGCCGATAGGCATTTCAAATATAGGTGCTGATAGGCATTCCAGATGTAGTTTCCGATAGGCATTTCAAAAATTGGTGCCGATAGGCATTTCAGATATAGGTGCCGATAGGCATTTCAGATATAGTCACCGATTGGCATTTTAAAAATAGGTGCCGATAGGCATTTCAGAAATAGAAGCCGATAGGTGTTTCAAATATAGGTGTCGATAGGCATTTCAGATATGTTTACCGATAGGCATTTCAAATATAGGTGCTAATAGGCATTTTAGATGTAGTTTCCGATAGGCATTTCAAAAATAGCTGCCGATAGGCATTTCAGATATAGGTGTCGATAGGCATTTCAGATATAGTTGCCGATTGGCATTTTAAAAATAGGTGCCGATAGGCATTTCAGATATAGAAGCCGATAGGCATTTCAAATATAGGTGCCGATAGGCATTCAAGATATGGTTGCCGATAGGCATTTCAAATATAGGTGCCGATAGGCATTTCAGATATAGAAGCCGATAGGCATTTCAAAAATAGGTGCCGATAGGCATTTCAGATATAGGTGCCGATAGGCATTTCAGATATAGTTGCCAATTGGCATTTTAAAAATAGGTGTCGATAGGCATTTCAGATATAGAAGCCAATAGGCATTTCAAATATAGGTGCCGATAGGCATTCCAGATATGGTTGCCGATAGGCATTTCAAATATAGGTGCTGATAGGCATTTCAGATGTAGTTTCCGATAGGCATTTCAAAAATTGGTGCCGATAGGCATTTCAGCTATAGGTGCTGATAGGCATTTCAGATATAGTGGCCGATTGGCATTTTAAAAATAGGTGCCGATAGGCATTTCAGATATAGAAGCCGATAGGTATTTCAAATATAGGTGTCGATAGGCATTTCAGATATGGTTGCCGATAGGCATTTCAAATATAGGTGCTGATAGGCATTTCAGATGTAGTTTCCGATAGGCATTTCAAAAAAAGGTGCCGATAGGCATTTCAGATATAGGTGCCGATAGGCTTTTCAGATAGAGTTGCCGATTGGCATTTTAAAAATAGGTGCCGATATTCATTTTAGATGTAGCTTCCGATAGGCATTTCAAAAATAGGTGCCGATAGGCATTTCAGATATAGGTGCCGATAGGCATATCAGATATAGATGCCAATAGGCATTTAAAATATAGGTGCCGATAGGCATTTCAAATATAGGTGTCGATAGGCATTTCAGATATAAATGCCGAAAGACATTTCAGATATAGGTGCCGATAGGCATTTCTGATGTGGTTGCCGATAGGCATTTCAAATATAGGTCCCGATTGGCATTCCAAATATGGTTGCCGATAGGCATTTCAAATATAGGTGCTGATAGGCATTTCAGATGTAGTTTCCGATAGGCATTTCAAAAATTGGTGCCGATAGGCATTTCATATATAGGTGCCGATAGGCATTTCAGATATAGTAACCGATTGGCATTTTAAAAATAGGTGCCGATAGGCATTTCAGATATAGAAGCCGATAGGCATTTCAAATATAGGTGCCGATAAGCAACCCAGATATGGTTGCCGATAGGCATTTCAAATATAGGTGCTGATAGGCAATTCAGATGTAGTTTCCGATAGGCATTTCAAAAATTGGTGCCGATATGCATTTCAGATATAGGTGCTGATAGGCATTTCAGATATAGTTTCCGATTGGCATTTTAAAAATAGGTGCCGATAGGCATTTCAGATATAGAAGCCGGTAGGTATTTCAGATATAGGTGTCGATAGGCATTTCAGATGTTTGCCGATAGGCATTTCAAATATAGGTGCTGATAGGCATTCCAGATGTAGTTTCCGATAGGCATTTCAAAAATAGGTGTCGATAGGCATTTCAGATATATGTGCCGATAGGCATTTCAAATATAGTTTCCGATTGGCAATTTAAAAATAGATGTCGATAGGCATTTTAGATATAGAAGCCGATAGGCATTTCAAATATAGGAGCCGATAGGCATTCCAGATATGGTTGCCGATAGGCATTTCAAATATAGGTGCTGATAGGCATTCCAGATGTAGTTTCCGATAGGCATTTCAAAAATTGGTGCCGATAGGCATTTCAGATATAGGTGCCGATAGGCATTTCAGATATAGTTACCGATTGGCATTTTAAAAATAGGTGCCGATAGGCATTTCAGATATAGAAGCCGATAGGTGTTTCAAATATATGTGTCGATAGGCATTTCAGATATGGTTGCCGATAGGCATTTCAAATATAGGTGCTGATTGGCATTTCAGATGTAGTTTTCGATAGGCAATTCAAAAGTAGGTGCCGATAGGCATTTCAGATATAGGTGCCGATAGGCATTACAGATATAGTTGCCGATTAGCATTTTAAAAATTGGTGCCGATAGGCATTTCAGATATAGAAGCCGATAGGCATTTCAAAAATAGGTGCCGATAGGCATTCCAGATATGGTTGCCGATAGGCATTTCAAATATAGGTGCTGATAGGCATTTCACATGTAGTTTCCGATAGGCATTTTAAAAATAGGTGCCGATAGGCATTTCAGATATAGGTGCCGATAGGCATTTCAGATATAGTTGCCGATTGGCATTTTAAAAATAAGTGCCGATAGGCATTTCAGATATAGAAGCCGATAGGTATTTCAAATATAGGTGCCGATAGGCATTCCAGATATAGGTGCCGATAGGCATTTCAGATATAGTTGCCTATTGGCATTTAAAAAATAGGTGCCGATAGGCATTTCAGACATATAAGCCGATAGGCATTTCAAATATAGGTGCCGATAGGCATTCCAGATATGGTTGCCGATAGGCATTTCAAATATAAGTGCTGATAGGCATTTCAGATGTAGTTTCCGATAGGCATTTCAAAAATATGTACCGATAGGCATTTCAGATATAGGTGCCGATAGGCATTTCAGATATAGAAGCCGATAGGCATTTCAAATATAGGTGCCGATAGGCATTCCAGATATGGTTGCCGATAGGCATTTCAAATATAGGTGCTGATAGGCATTCCAGATGTAGTTTCCGATAGGCATTTCATAAATTGGTGCCGATAGGCATTTTAGATATAGGTGCCGATAGGCATTTCAGATATAGTCACCGATTGGCATTTTAAAAATAGGTGCCGATAGGCATTTCAGATATAGAAGCCGATAGGTATTTCAAATATAGGTGTCGATAGGCATTTCAGATATGTTTACCGATAGGCATTTCAAATATAGGTGCTAATAGGCATTTTAGATGTAGTTTCCGATAGGCATTTCAAAAATAGGTGCCGATAGGCATTTCAGATATAGGTGTCGATAGGCATTTCAGATATAGGTGCCGATAGGCATTTCAGATATAGTTGCCAATTGGCATTTTAAAAATAGGTGTCGATAGGCATTTCAGATATATAAGCCGATAGGCATTTCAAATATAGGTGCCGATAGGCATTCCAGATATGGTTGCCGATAGGCATTTCAAATATAAGTGCTGATAGGCATGTCAGATGTAGTTTCCGATAGGCATTTCAAAATTAGGTACCGATAGGCATTTCAGATATGGTTGCCGATAGGCATTTCAAATATAGGTGCCGATAGGCATTTCAGATGTAGTTTCCGATAGGCATTTCAAAAATAGGGTCCGATAGGCATTTCAGATATAGGTGCCGATAGGCTTTTCAGATAGAGTTGCCGATTGGCATTTTAAAAATAGGTGCCGATAGGCATTTAAGATGTAGCTTCCGATAGGCATTTCAAAAATAGGTGCCGATAGGCATTTCAGATATAGGTGCCGATAGGCATATCAGATATAGATGCCGATAGGCATTTAAAATATAGGTGCCGATAGGCATTTCAAATATAGGTGTCGATAGGCATTTCAGATATAAATGCCGAAAGACAATTCAGATATAGGTGCCGATAGGCATTTCAGATGTGGTTGCCGATAGGCATTTCAAATATAGGTCCCGATTGGCATTCCAAATATGGTTGCCGATAGGCATTTCAAATATAGGTGCTGATAGGCATTGCAGATGTAGTTTCCGATAGGCATTTCAAAAATAGGTGCCGATAGGCATTTCAGATATAGGTGCCGATAGGCATTTCAGATATAGTTGCCGATTGGAATTTTAAAAATAGGTGCCGATAGGCATTTCAGATATAGAAGCCGATAGGCATTTCAAATATAGGTGCTGTTAGGAATTCCAGATATGGTTGCCGGTAGGCATTTCAAATATAGGTGCTGATAGGCATTTCAGATGTAGTTTCCGACAGGCATTTCAAAAATTGGTGCCGATAGGCATTTCATATATAGGTGCCGATAGGCATTTCAGATATAGTTGCCGATTGGCATTTTAAGAATAGGTGCCGATAGGCATTTCAGATATAGAAGCCGATAGGCATTTCAAATATAGGTGCCGATAAGCAACCCAGATATGGTTGTAGATAGGCATTTCAAATATAGGTGCTCATAGGCATTTCAGATGTAGTTTCCGATAGGCATTTCAAAAATTGGTGCCGATAGGCATTTCAGATATAGGTGCTGATAGGCATTTCAGATATAGTTTCTGATTGGCATTTTAAAAATAAGTGCCGATAGGCATTTCAGATATAGAAGCCGATAGGTATTTCAGATATAGGTGTCGATAGTCATTTCAGATGTTTGCCGATAGGCATTTCAAATATAGGTGCTGATAGGCATTCAAGATGTAGTTTTCGATAGGCATTTCAAAAATAGGTGTCGATAGGCATTTCAGATATATATGCCGATAGGCATTTCAGATATAGTTGCCGATTGGCATTTTAAAAATAGATGTCGATAGGCATTTTAGATATAGAAGCCGATAGGCATTTCAAATATAGGTGCCGATAGGCATTCTGATATGGTTGCCGATAGACATTTCAAATATAGGTGCTGATATTCATTCCAGATGTAGTTTCCGATAGGCATTTCAAAAATTGGTGCCGATAGTCATTTCAGATATAGGTGCCGATAGGCATTTCAGATATAGTTACCGATTGGCATTTTAAAAATAGGTGCCGATAGGCATTTCAGATATAGAAGCCGATAGGTATTTCAGATATAATTGCCGATTGGCATTTTAAAAATAGGTGCCGATAGGCATTTTAGATGTAGTTTCCGATAGGCATTTCAAAAATAGGTGCCGTTAGGCATTTCAGATATAGTTACCGATTGGCATTTTAAAAATAGGTGCCGATAGGCATTTCAGATATAGGTGCCGATAGGCATTTCAGATATAATTGCCGATTGGCATTTTAAAAATAGGTGCCGATAGGCATTTTAGATGTAGTTTCCGATAGGCATTTAAAAAATAGGTGCCGATAGGCTTTTCAGATATTGGTGCCGATAGGCATTTTAGATATAGTTGCCGATTGGAATTTTAAAAATAGGTGCCGATAGACATTTCAGATATAGAAGCCGATAGGCATTTCAAATATAGGTGCTGATAGGAATTCCAGATATGGTTGCCGGTAGGCATTTCAAATATAGGTGCTGATAGGCATTTCAGATGTAGTTTCCGATAGGCATTTCAAAAATTGGTGCCGATAGGCATTTCATATATAGGTGCCGATAGGCATTTCAGATATAGTAACCGATTGGCATTTTAAAAATAGGTGCCGATAGGCATTTCAGATATAGAAGCCGATAGGCATTTCAAATATAGGTGCCGATAAGCAACCCAGATATGGTTGCCGATAGGCATTTCAAATATAGGTGCTGATAGGCAATTCAGATGTAGTTTCCGATAGGCATTTCAAAAATTGGTACCGATATGCATTTCAGATATAGGTGCTGATAGGCATTTCAGATATAGTTTCCGATTGGCATTTTAAAAATAGGTGCCGATAGGCATTTCAGATATAGAAGCCGATAGGTATTTCAGATATAGGTGTCGATAGGCATTTCAGATGTTTGCCGATAGGCATTTCAAATATAGGTGCTGATAGGCATTCCAGATGTAGTTTCCGATAGGCATTTCAAAAATAGGTGTCGATAGGCATTTCAGATATATGTGCCGATAGGCATTTCAAATATAGTTTCCGATTGGCAATTTAAAAATAGATGTCGATAGGCATTTTAGATATAGAAGCCGATAGGCATTTCAAATATAGGAGCCGATAGGCATTCCAGATATGGTTGCCGATAGGCATTTCAAATATAGGTGCTGATAGGCATTCCAGATGTAGTTTCCGATAGGCATTTCAAAAATTGGTGCCGATAGGCATTTCAGATATAGGTGCCGATAGGCATTTCAGATATAGAAGCCGATAGGTGTTTCAAATATATGTGTCGATAGGCATTTCAGATATGGTTGCCGATAGGCATTTCAAATATAGGTGCTGATTGGCATTTCAGATGTAGTTTTCGATAGGCAATTCAAAAGTAGGTGCCGATAGGCATTTCAGATATAGGTGCCGATAGGCATTACAGATGTAGTTGCCGATTAGCATTTTAAAAATTGGTGCCGATAGGCATTTCAGATATAGAAGCCGATAGGCATTTCAAAAATAGGTGCCGATAGGCATTCCAGATATGGTTGCCGATAGGCATTTCAATATAGGTGCTGATAGGCATTTCACATGTAGTTTCTGATAGGCATTTTAAAAATAAGTGCCGATAGGCATTTCAGATATAGGTGCCGATAGGCATTTCAGATATAGTTGCCGATTGGCATTTTAAAAATAAGTGCCGATAGGCATTTCAGATATAGAAGCCGATAGGTATTTCAAATATAGGTGCCGATAGGCATTCCAGATATAGGTGCCGATAGGCATTTCAGATATAGTTGCCTATTGGCATTTAAAAAATAGGTGCCGATGGGCATTTCAGATATATAAGCCGATAGGCATTTCAAATATAGGTGCCGATAGGCATTCCAGATATGGTTGCCGATAGGCATTTCAAATATAAGTGCTGATAGGCATTTCAGATGTAGTTTCCGATAGGCATTTCAAAAATATGTACCGATAGGCATTTCAGATACAGGTGCCGATAGGCATTTCAGATATAGAAGCCGATAGGCATTTCAAATATAGGTGCCGATAGGCATTCCAGATATGGTTGCCGATAGGCATTTCAAATATAGGTGCTGATAGGCATTCCAGATGTAGTTTCCGATAGGCATTTCATAAATTGGTGCCGATAGGCATTTCAGATATAGGTGCCGATAGGCATTTCAGATATAGTCACCGATTGGCATTTTAAAAATAGGTGCCGATAGGCATTTCAGATATAGAAGCCGATAGGTATTTCAAATATAGGTGTCGATAGGCATTTCAGATATGTTTACCGATAGGCATTTCAAATATAGGTGCTAATAGGCATTTTAGATGTAGTTTCCGATAGGCATTTCAAAAATAGGTGCCGATAGGCATTTCAGATATAGGTGTCGATAGGCATTTCAGATATAGGTGCCGATAGGCATTTCAGATATAGTTGCCAATTGGCATTTTAAAAACAGGTGTCGATAGGCATTTCAGATATATAAGCCGATAGGCATTTCAAATATAGGTGCCGATAGGCATTCCAGATATGGTTGCCGATAGGCATTTCAAATATAAGTGCTGATAGGCATGTCAGATGTAGTTTCCGATAGGCATTTCAAAATTAGGTACCGATAGGCATTTCAGATATGGTTGCCGATAGGCATTTCAAATATAGGTGCTGATAGGCATTTCCGATGTAGTTTCCGATAGGCATTTCAAAAATAGGGTCCGATAGGCATTTCAGATATAGGTGCCGATAGGCTTTTCAGATAGAGTTGCCGATTGGCATTTTAAAAATAGGTGCCGATAGGCATTTAAGATGTAGCTTCCGATAGGCATTTCAAAAATAGGTGCCGATAGGCATTTCAGATATAGGTGCCGATAGGCATATCAGATATAGATGCCGATAGGCATTTAAAATATAGGTGCCGATAGGCATTTCAAATATAGGTGTCGATAGGCATTTCAGATATAAATGCCGAAAGACATTTCAGATATAGGTGCCGATAGGCATTTCAGATGTGGTTGCCGATAGGCATTTCAAATATATGTCCCGATTGGCATTCCAAATATGGTTGCCGATAGGCATTTCAAATATAGGTGCTGATAGGCATTGCAGATGTAGTTTCCGATAGGCATTTCAAAAATAGGTGCCGATAGGCATTTCAGATATAGGTGCCGATAGGCATTTCAGATATAGTTGCCGATTGGAATTTTAAAAATAGGTGCCGATAGGCATTTCAGATATAGAAGCCGATAGGCATTTCAAATATAGGTGCTGTTAGGAATTCCAGATATGGTTGCCGGTAGGCATTTCAAATATAGGTGCTGATAGGCATTTCAGATGTAGTTTCCGACAGGCATTTCAAAAATTGGTGCCGATAGGCATTTCATATATAGGTGCCGATAGGCATTTCAGATATAGTTGCCGATTGGCATTTTAAGAATAGGTGCCGATAGGCATTTCAGATATAGAAGCCGATAGGCATTTCAAATATAGGTGCCGATAAGCAACCCAGATATGGTTGTAGATAGGCATTTCAAATATAGGTGCTCATAGGCATTTCAGATGTAGTTTCCGATAGGCATTTCAAAAATTGGTGCCGATAGGCATTTCAGATATAGGTGCTGATAGGCATTTCAGATATAGTTTCTGATTGGCATTTTAAAAATAAGTGCCGATAGGCATTTCAGATATAGAAGCCGATAGGTATTTCAGATATAGGTGTCAATAGTCATTTCAGATGTTTGCCGATAGGCATTTCAAATATAGGTGCTGATAGGCATTCCAGATGTAGTTTCCGATAGGCATTTCAAAAATAGGTGTCGATAGGCATTTCAGATATATATGCCGATAGGCATTTCAGATATAGTTGCCGATTGGCATTTTAAAAATAGATGTCGATAGGCATTTTAGATATAGAAGCCGATAGGCATTTCAAATATAGGTGCCGATAGGCATTCTGATATGGTTGCCGATAGACATTTCAAATATAGGTGCTGATATTCATTCCAGATGTAGTTTCCGATATGCATTTCAAAAATTGGTGCCGATAGTCATTTCAAATATAGGTGCCGATAGGCATTTCAGATATAGAAGCCGATAGGTATTTCAGATATAATTGCCGATTGGCATTTTAAAAATAGGTGCCGATAGGCATTTTAGATGTAGTTTCCGATAGGCATTTCAAAAATAGGTGCCGTTAGGCATTTCAGATATAGTTACCGATTGGCATTTTAAAAATAGGTGCCGATAGGCATTTCAGATATAGGTGCCGATAGGCATTTCAGATATAATTGCCGATTGGCATTTTAAAAATAGGTGCCGATAGGCATTTTAGATGTAGTTTCCGATAGGCATTTCAAAAATAGGTGCCGTTAGGCATTTCAGATATAGGTGCCGATAGGCATATCAGATATAGTTGCCGATAGGCATTTAAAATATAGGTGCCGATAGGCATTTCAAATATAGGTGTCGATAGGCATTTCAGATATAAATGTCGAAAGGCATTACAGACATAGGTGCCGATAGGCATTTCTGATGTGGTTGCCGATAGGCATTTCAAATATAGGTGCTGATAGGCATTTCAGATGTAGTTTTCAGTAGGCATTTCAAAAATAGGTGCCGATAGGCATTTCAGATATAGGTGCCGATAGGCACTTCAGATATATTTGCCGATTGGCATTTTAAAAATAGGTGCCGATAGGCATTTCAGATATAGAAGTCGATAGGCATTCCAAATATAGGTGCCGATAGGCATTCCAGATATGGTTGCCGATAGGCATTTCAAATAGAGGTGCTGATAGGCATTTCAGATGTAGTTTCCGATAGGCATTTCAAAAATTGGTGCCGATAGGAATTTCAGATATAGGTGCCGATAGGCATTTCAGATATAGTTGCCGATTGGTATTTTAAAAATAGGTGCCGATAGGCATTTCAGATATAGGTGCCGATAGGCATTTCAGATAGAGTTGCCGATTGGCATCTTAAAAATAGGTGCCGATAGGCATTTTAGATGTAGTTTCCGATAGGCATTTCAAAAATAGGTGCCGATAGGCATTTCAGATATAGGTGCCCATAGGCATATCAGATATAGTTGCCGATAGGCATTTAAAATATAGGTGCCGATAGGCATTTCAAATATAGGTGTCGATAGGCATTTCAGATATAAATGCCGAAGGGCATTTCAGATATAGGTGCCGACAGGCATTCATGTTGTGGTTGCCGATAGGCATTTCAAATATAGGTGCTGATAGGCATTTCAGAGGTAGTTTCCGATAGGCATTTCAAAAATAGGTGCCGATAGGCATTTCAGATATAAGTGTTGATAGGCATTTCAGATATAGTTGCCGATTGGCATTTTAAAAATAGGTGCCGATAGGCATTTTAGATGTAATTTCTGATAGGCATTTCAAAAATAGGTGCCGATAGGCATTTCAGATATAGCTGCCGATAGGCATATCAGATATAGTTGCCGATAGGCATTTAAAATATAGGTGCCGATTGGCATTTCAAATATAGGTGTCGATAGGCATTTCAGATATAAATGCCGAAGGGCATTTTAGATATAGGTGCCGATAGGAATTTCTGATGTGATTGCCGATAGGCATTTCAAATATAGGTGCTGATAGGCATTTCAGATGTGGTTTCCGATAGGCTTTTCAAATATAGGTGCTGATAGGCATTTCAGATGTAGTTTCCGATAGGCATTTCAAAAATTGGTGCCGATAGGCATTTCAGATATAGGTGCCGATAGGCATTTCAGATATAGTTGCCGATTGATTTTAAAAATAGGTGCTGATAGGCATTTCAGATATAGAAGCCGATAGGTATTGCAAATATAGGTGTCGATAGGCATTTCAGATATGGTTGCCGATAGGCATTTCAAATATTGGTGCTGATAGGCATTTCAGATGTAGTTTCCGATAGGCATTTCAAAAATAGGTGCCGATAGGCATTTCAGATATAGGTGCCGATAGGCATTACAGATATAGTTGCCGATTGGCATTTTAAAAATAGGTGCCGATAGGCATTTTAGATATAGAAGCCGATAGGCATTTCAAATATAGGTACCGATAGGCATTCCAGATATGGTTGCCGATAGGCATTTCAAATATAGGTGCTGATAGGCATTTCAGATGTAGTTCCCGATAGGCATTTCAAAATAGGTGCCGATAGGCATTTCAGATATAGGTGCCGATAGGCATTTCAGATATAGTTGCCGATTGGCATTTTAAAAATAGGTGCCGATAGGCATTTCAGATATAGAAGCCGATAGGCATTTCAAATATAGGTGTCGATAAGCACTCCAGATATGGCTGCCGATAGGCATTTAAAATATAGGTGCTGATAGGCATTTCAGATGTAGTTTCCGAAAGCATTTCTAAAATGGGTGCCGATAGGCATTTCAGATATAGGTGTTGATAGGCATGTCAGATATAGTTGCCAATTGGCATTTTAAAAATAGGTGCCGATAGGCATTTCAGATATAGAAGCCGATAGGTATTTCAAATATAGATGTCTATAGGCATTTCAGATATAGGTGCCGATAGGCATTTCAGATATAGTTTCCGATTGGCATTTTAAAAGTAGGTGCCGATAGGCTTTTCAGATATAGAAGCCGATAGGCAATTTAAATATAGGTGCCGATAGGCATTCCAGATATGGTTGCCGATAGGCATTTCAGTTATATAAGTGCTGATAGGCATTTCAGAAGTAGTTTCCGATAGGCATTTCAAAAATAGGTACCGATAGGCATTTCAGATATAGGGGCCGATAGGCATTTCAGATATAGTTGCCGATTGGCATTTTAAAAATAGGTGCCGATAGGCATTTCAGATATAGAAGCCGATAGGCATTTCAAATAGAGGTGCCGATAGGCATTCCAGATATGGTTGCCGATAGGCATTTTAGATGTAGTTTCCGATAGGCATTTCAAAAATAGGTGCCGATAGGCATTTCAGATATAGGTGCCGATAGGCATATCAGATATAGTTGCCGATAGGCATTTAAAATATAGGCTCCGATAGGCATTTCAAATATAGGTGTCGATAGGCATTTCAGATATAAATGCCGAAAGGCATTTCAGATATAGGTGCCGATAGGCATTTCTGATGTAGTTTTCGATAGGCATTTCAAAAATAGGTGCCAATAGGCATTTAAGATATAGGTGCCGATAGGCACTTCAGATATAGTTGCCGATTGGCATTTTAAAAATAGGTGCCGATAGGCATTTCAGATATAGAAGCCGATAGGCATTTCAAATATAGGTGCCGATAGGCATTCCAGATATGGTTGCCGATAGGCATTTCAAATATAGGTGCTGATAGGCATTTCAGATGTAGTTTCCGATAGTCATTTCAAAAATTGGTGCCGATAGGCATTTCAGATATAGGTGCCGATAGGCATTTCAGATATAGTTGCCGATTGGCATTTTAAAAATAGGAGACTATAGGCATTTCAGATATAGAAGCCGATAGGTATTTCAAATATAGGTGTCGATAGGCATTTCAGATATGGTTTCCGATAGGCATTTCAAATATTGTGGCTGATAGGCATTTCAGATGTAGTTTCCGATAGGCATTTCAAAAATAGGTGCCGATAGGCATTTCAGATATAGGTGCCGATAGGCATTACAGATATAGTTGCCGATTGGCATTTTAAAAATAGGTGCCGATAGGCATTTCAGATATAGAAGCCGATAGGCATTTTAAATATAGGTGCCGATAGGCATTTTAGATATGGTTGCCGATGGGCATTTCAAATATAGGTGCCGATAGGCATTCCAGATATGGTTGCCGATAGGCATTTCAAATATAGGTGCTGATAGGCATTTCAGATGTAGTTTCCGATAGTCATTTCAAAAATTGGTGCCGATAGGCATTTCAGATATAGGTGCCGATAGGCATTTCAAATATAGGTGCCGATAGGCATTCCAGATATATGTGCCGATAGGCATTTCAGATATAGTTGCCTATTGGCATTTTAAAAATAGGTGCCGATAGGCATTTCAGATATATAAGCCGGTAGGCATTTCAAATATAGGTGCCGATAGGCATTCCAGATATAGTTGCCGATAGGCATTTCAAACATAAGTGCTGATAGGCATTTCAGATGTAGTTTCCGATAGGCATTTCAAAAATAGGTACCGATAGGCATTTCAGATATAGGTGCCGATAGGCATTTCAGATATAGTTGCCAATTGGCGTTTCAAATATAGGTGCTGATAGGCATTCCAGATGTATTTTCCGATAGGCATTTCAAAAATTGGTGCCGATAGGCATTTCAGATATAGTCACCGATTGGCATTTTAAAAATAGGTGCCGATAGGCATTTCAGAAATAGAAGCCGATAGGTATTTCAAATATAGGTGCTAATAGGCATTTTAGATGTAGTTTCCGATAGGCATTTCAAAAATAGGTGCCAATAGGCATTTCAGATATAGGTGTCGATAGGCATTTCAGATATAGTTGCCGATTGGCATTTTAAAAATAGGTGCCGATAGGCATTTCAGATATAGAAGCCGATAGGCATTTCAAATATAGGTGCCGATAGGCATTCAAGATATGGTTGCCGATAGGCATTTCAAATATAGGTGCCGATAGGCATTTCAGATATAGAAGCCGATAGGCATTTCAAAAATAAGTGCCGATAGGCATTTCAGATATAGGTGCCGATAGGCATTTCAGATATAGTTGCCAATTGGCATTTTAAAAATAAGTGTCGATAGGCATTTCAGATATAGAAGCCAATAGGCATTTCAAATATAGGTGCCGATAGGCATTCCAGATATGGTTGCCGATAGGCATTTCAAATATAGGTGCTGATAGGCATTTCAGATGTAGTTTCCGATAGGCATTTCAAAAATTGGTGCCGATAGGCATTTCAGCTATAGGTGCTGATAGGCATTTCAGATATAGTGGCCGATTGGCATTTTAAAAATAGGTGCTGATAGGCATTTCAGATGTAGTTTCCGATAGGCATTTCAAAAATAGGTGCCGATAGGCATTTCAGATATAGGTGCCGATAGGCTTTTCAGATAGAGTTGCCGATTGGCATTTTAAAAATAGGTGCCGATAGGCATTTTAGATGTAGCTTCCGATAGGCATTTCAAAAATAGGTGCCGATAGGCATTTCAGATATAGGTGCCGATAGGCATATCAGATATAGATGCCGATAGGCATTTAAAATATAGGTGCCGATAGGCATTTCAAATATAGGTGTCGATAGGCATTTCAGATATAAATGCCGAAAGACATTTCAGATATAGGTGCCGATAGGCATTTCTGATGTGGTTGCCGATAGGCATTTCAAATATAGGTCCCGATTGGCATTCCAAATATGGTTGCCGATAGGCATTTCAAATATAGGTGCTGATAGGCATTTCAGATGTAGTTTCCGATAGGCATTTCAAAAATAGGTGCCGATAGGCATTTCAGATATTGGTGCCGATAGGCATTTCAGATATAGTTGCCGATTGGCATTTTAAAAATAGATGTCGATAGGCATTTTAGATATAGAAGCCGATAGGCATTTCAAATATAGGTGCCGATAGGCATTCTGATATGGTTGCCGATAGACATTTCAAATATAGGTGCTGATATTCATTCCAGATGTAGTTTCCGATATGCATTTCAAAAATTGGTGCCGATAGTCATTTCAGATATAGGTGCCGATAGGCATTTCAGATATATTTACCGATTGGCATTTTAAAAATAGGTGCCGATAGGCATTTCAGATATAGAAGCCGATAGGTATTTCAGATATAATTGCCGATTGGCATTTTAAAAATAGGTGCCGATAGGCATTTTAGATGTAGTTTCCGATAGGCATTTCAAAAATAGGTGCCGTTAGGCATTTCAGATATAGTTACCGATTGGCATTTTAAAAATAGGTGCCGATAGGCATTTCAGATATAGGTGCCGATAGGCATTTCAGATATAATTGCCGATTGGCATTTTAAAAATAGGTGCCGATAGGCATTTTAGATGTAGTTTCCGATAGGCATTTCAAAAATAGGTGCCGTTAGGCATTTCAGATATAGGTGCCGATAGGCATATCAGATATAGTTGCCGATAGGCATTTAAAATATAGGTGCCGATAGGCATTTCAAATATAGGTGTCGATAGGCATTTCAGATATAAATGTCGAAAGGCATTACAGACATAGGTGCCGATAGGCATTTCAGATATAGTTGCCGATTGGTATTTTAAAAATAGGTGCCGATAGGCATTTCAGATATAGGTGCCGATAGGCATTTCAGATAGAGTTGCCGATTGGCATCTTAAAAATAGGTGCCGATAGGCATTTTAGATGTAGTTTCCGATAGGCATTTCAAAAATAGGTGCCGATAGGCATTTCAGATATAGGTGCCCATAGGCATATCAGATATAGTTGCCGATAGGCATTTAAAATATAGGTGCCGATAGGCATTTCAAATATAGGTGTCGATAGGCATTTCAGATATAAATGCCGAAGGGCATTTCAGATATAGGTGCCGACAGGCATTCATGTTGTGGTTGCCGATAGGCATTTCAAATATAGGTGCTAATAGGCATTTCAGAGGTAGTTTCCGATAGGCATTTCAAAAATAGGTGCCGATAGGCATTTCAGATATAAGTGTTGATAGGCATTTCAGATATAGTTGCCGATTGGCATTTTAAAAATAGGTGCCGATAGGCATTTTAGATGTAATTTCTGATAGGCATTTCAAAAATAGGTGCCGATAGGCATTTCAGATATAGCTGCCGATAGGCATATCAGATATAGTTGCCGATAGGCATTTAAAATATAGGTGCCGATTGGCATTTCAAATATAGGTGCTGATAGGCATTTCAGATGTGGTTTCCGATAGGCTTTTCAAATATAGGTGCTGATAGGCATTTCAGATGTAGTTTCCGATAGGCATTTCAAAAATTGGTGCCGATAGGCATTTCAGATATAGGTGCCGATAGGCATTTCAGATATAGTTGCCGATTGGCATTTTAAAAATAGGTGCCGATAGGCATTTCAGATATAGAAGCCGATAGGCATTTCAAATATAGGTGCCGATAGGCATTCCAGATATGGTTGCCGATAGGCATTTCAAATATAGGTGCTGATAGGCATTTCAGATGTAGTCTCCGATAGGCATTTCAAAAATTGGTGCCGATAGGCATTTCAGATATAGGTGCCGATAGGCATTTCAGATATAGTTGCCGATTGATTTTAAAAATAGGTGCTGATAGGCATTTCAGATATAGAAGCCGATAGGTATTGCAAATATAGGTGTCGATAGGCATTTCAGATATGGTTGCCGATAGGCATTTCAAATATTGGTGCTGATAGGCATTTCAGATGTAGTTTCCGATAGGCATTTCAAAAATAGGTGCCGATAGGCATTTCAGATATAGGTGCCGATAGGCATTACAGATATAGTTGCCGATTGGCATTTTAAAAATAGGTGCCGATAGGCATTTTAGATATAGAAGCCGATAGGCATTTCAAATATAGGTACCGATAGGCATTCCAGATATGGTTGCCGATAGGCATTTCAAATATAGGTGCTGATAGGCATTTCAGATGTAGTTCCCGATAGGCATTTCAAAATAGGTGCCGATAGGCATTTCAGATATAGGTGCCGATAGGCATTTCAGATATAGTTGCCGATTGGCATTTTAAAAATAGGTGCCGATAGGCATTTCAGATATAGAAGCCGATAGGCATTTCAAATATAGGTGTCGATAAGCACTCCAGATATGGCTGCCGATAGAAATTTCAAATATAGGTGCTGATAGGCATTTCAGATGTAGTTTCCGAAAGCATTTCTAAAATGGGTGCCGATAGGCATTTCAGATATAGGTGTTGATAGGCATGTCAGATATAGTTGCCAATTGGCATTTTAAAAATAGGTGCCGATAGGCATTTCAGATATAGAAGCCGATAGGTATTTCAAATATAGATGTCTATAGGCATTTCAGATATAGGTGCCGATAGGCATTTCAGATATAGTTTCCGATTGGCATTTTAAGAGTAGGTGCCGATAGGCTTTTCAGATATAGAAGCCGATAGGCAATTTAAATATAGGTGCCGATAGGCATTCCAGATATGGTTGCCGATAGGCATTTCAGTTATATAAGTGCTGATAGGCATTTCAGAAGTAGTTTCCGATAGGCATTTCAAAAATAGGTACCGATAGGCATTTCAGATATAGGGGCCGATAGGCATTTCAGATATAGTTGCCGATTGGCATTTTAAAAATAGGTGCCGATAGGCATTTCAGATATAGAAGCCGATAGGCATTTCAAATAGAGGTGCCGATAGGCATTCCAGATATGGTTGCCGATAGGCATTTTAGATGTAGTTTCCGATAGGCATTTCAAAAATAGGTGCCGATAGGCATTTCAGATATAGGTGCCGATAGGCATATCAGATATAGTTGCCGATAGGCATTTAAAATATAGGCTCCGATAGGCATTTCAAATATAGGTGTCGATAGGCATTTCAGATATAAATGCCGAAAGGCATTTCAGATATAGGTGCCGATAGGCATTTCTGATGTAGTTTTCGATAGGCATTTCAAAAATAGGTGCCAATAGGCATTTCAGATATAGGTGCCGATAGGCACTTCAGATATAGTTGCCGATTGGCATTTTAAAAATAGGTGCCGATAGGCATTTCAGATATAGAAGCCGATAGGCATTTCAAATATAGGTGCCGATAGGCATTCCAGATATGGTTGCCGATAGGCATTTCAAATATAGGTGCTGATAGGCATTTCAGATGTAGTTTCCGATAGTCATTTCAAAAATTGGTGCCGATAGGCATTTCAGATATAGGTGCCGATAGGCATTTCAGATATAGTTGCCGATTGGCATTTTAAAAATAGGAGACTATAGGCATTTCAGATATAGAAGCCGATAGGTATTTCAAATATAGGTGTCGATAGGCATTTCAGATATGGTTTCCGATAGGCATTTCAAATATTGTGGCTGATAGGCATTTCAGATGTAGTTTCCGATAGGCATTTCAAAAATAGGTGCCGATAGGCATTTCAGATATAGGTGCCGATAGGCATTACAGATATAGTTGCCGATTGGCATTTTAAAAATAGGTGCCGATAGGCATTTCAGATATAGAAGCCGATAGGCATTTTAAATATAGGTGCCGATAGGCATTCCAGATATGGTTGCCGATGGGCATTTCAAATATAGGTGCCGATAGGCATTCCAGATATGGTTGCCGATAGGCATTTCAAATATAGGTGCTGATAGGCATTTCAGATGTAGTTTCCGATAGTCATTTCAAAAATTGGTGCCGATAGGCATTTCAGATATAGGTGCCGATAGGCATTTCAAATATAGGTGCCGATAGGCATTCCAGATTTATGTGCCGATAGGCATTTCAGATATAGTTGCCTATTGGCATTTTAAAAATAGGTGCCGATAGGCATTTCAGATATATAAGCCGGTAGGCATTTCAAATATAGGTGCCGATAGGCATTCCAGATATAGTTGCCGATAGGCATTTCAAACATAAGTGCTGATAGGCATTTCAGATGTAGTTTCCGATAGGCATTTCAAAAATAGGTACCGATAGGCATTTCAGATATAGGTGCCGATAGGCATTTCAGATATAGTTGCCAATTGGCGTTTTGAAAATAGGTGTGGATAGGCATTTCAGATATAGAAGCCGATAGGCATTTCAAATATAGGTGCCGATAGGCATTCCAGATATAGTTGCCGATAGGCATTTCAAATATAGGTGCTGATAGGCATTCCAGATGTAGTTTCCGATAGGCATTTCAAAAATTGGTGCCGATAGGCATTTCAGATATAGTCACCGATTGGCATTTTAAAAATAGGTGCCGATAGGCATTTCAGAAATAGAAGCCGATAGGTATTTCAAATATAGGTGCTAATAGGCATTTTAGATGTAGTTTCCGATAGGCATTTCAAAAATAGGTGCCGATAGGCATTTCAGATATAGGTGTCGATAGGCATTTCAGATATAGTTGCCGATTGGCATTTTAAAAATAGGTGCCGATAGGCATTTCAGATATAGAAGCCGATAGGCATTTCAAATATAGGTGCCGATAGGCATTCAAGATATGGTTGCCGATAGGCATTTCAAATATAGGTGCCGATAGGCATTTCAGATATAGAAGCCGATAGGCATTTCAAAAATAAGTGCCGATAGGCATTTCAGATATAGGTGCCGATAGGCATTTCAGATATAGTTGCCAATTGGCATTTTAAAAATAAGTGTCGATAGGCATTTCAGATATAGAAGCCAATAGGCATTTCAAATATAGGTGCCGATAGGCATTCCAGATATGGTTGCCGATAGGCATTTCAAATATAGGTGCTGATAGGCATTTCAGATGTAGTTTCCGATAGGCATTTCAAAAATTGGTGCCGATAGGCATTTCAGCTATAGGTGCTGATAGGCATTTCAGATATAGTGGCCGATTGGCATTTTGAAAATAGGTGCTGATAGGCATTTCAGATGTAGTTTCCGATAGGCATTTCAAAAATAGGTGCCGATAGGCATTTCAGATATAGGTGCCGATAGGCTTTTCAGATAGAGTTGCCGATTGGCATTTTAAAAATAGGTGCCGATAGGCATTTTAGATGTAGCTTCCGATAGGCATTTCAAAAATAGGTGCCGATAGGCATTTCAGATATAGGTGCCGATAGGCATATCAGATATAGATGCCGATAGGCATTTAAAATATAGGTGCCGATAGGCATTTCAAATATAGGTGTCGATAGGCATTTCAGATATAAATGCCGAAAGACATTTCAGATATAGGTGCCGATAGGCATTTCTGATGTGGTTGCCGATAGGCATTTCAAATATAGGTCCCGATTGGCATTCCAAATATGGTTGCCGATAGGCATTTCAAATATAGGTGCTGATAGGCATTTCAGATGTAGTTTCCGATAGGCATTTCAAAAATAGGTGCCGATAGGCATTTCAGATATTGGTGCCGATAGGCATTTCAGATATAGTTGCCGATTGGAATTTTAAAAATAGGTGCCGATAGGCATTTCAGATATAGAAGCCGATAGGCATTTCAAATATAGGTGCTGATAGGAATTCCAGATATGGTTGCCGGTAGGCATTTCAAATATAGGTGCTGATAGGCATTTCAGATGTAGTTTCCGATAGGCATTTCTAAAATTGGTGCCGATAGGCATTTCATATATAGGTGCCGATAGGCATTTCAGATATAGTTGCCGATTGGCATTTTAAAAATAGGTGCCGATAGGCTTTTCAGATATAGAAGCCGATAGGCATTTCAAATATAGGTGCCGATAAGCAACCCAGATGTGGTTGCCGATAGGCATTTCAAATATAGGTGCTGATAGGCATTTCAGATGTAGTTTCCGATAGGCATTTCAAAAATTGGTGCCGATATGCATTTCAGATATAGGTGCTGATAGGCATTTCAGATATAGTTTCCGATTGGCATTTTAAAAATAGGTGCCGATAGGCATTTCAGATATAGAAGCCGATAGGTATTTCAGATATAGGTGTCGATAGGCATTTCAGATGTTTGCCGATAGGCATTTCAAATATAGGTGCTGATAGGCATTCCAGATGTAGTTTCCGATAGGCATTTAAAAAATAGGTGTCGATAGGCATTTCAGATATATGTGCCGATAGGCATTTCAGATATAGTTGCCGATTGGCATTTAAAAAATAGATGTCGATAGGCATTTTAGATATAGAAGCCGATAGGCATTTCAAATATAGGAGCCGATCGGCATTCCAGATATGGTTGCCGATAGGCATTTCAAATATAGGTGCTGATAGGCATTCCAGATGTAGTTTCCGATAGGCATTTCAAAAATTGGTGCCGATAGGCATTTCAGATATAGGTGCCGATAGGCATTTCAGATATATTTACCGATTGGCATTTTAAAAATGGGTGCCGATAGGCATTTCAGATATAGAAGCCGATAGGTGTTTCAAATATAGGTGTCGATAGGCATTTCAGATATGGTTGCCGATAGGCATTTCAAATATAGGTGCTGATAGGCATTTCAGATGTAGTTTTCGATAGGCAATTCAAAAGTAGGTGCCGATAGGCATTTCAGATATAGGTGCCGATAGGCATTACAGATATAGTTGCCGATTAGCATTTTAAAAATTGGTGCTGATAGGCATTCCAGATATAGAAGCCGATAGGCATTTCAAATATAGGTGCCGATAGGCATTCCAGATATGGTTGCCGATAGGCATTTCAAATATAGGTGCTGATAGGCATTTCAGATGTAGTTTCCGAAAGCATTTCTAAAATGGGTGCCGATAGGCATTTCAGATATAGGTGTTGATAGGCATGTCAGATATAGTTGCCAATTGGCATTTTAAAAATAGGTGCCGATAGGCATTTCAGATATAGAAGCCGATAGGTATTTCAAATATAGATGTCGATAGGCATTTCAGATATAGGTGCCGATAGGCATTTCAGATATAGTTTCCGATTGGCATTTTAAAAGTAGGTGCCGATAGGCTTTTCAGATATAGAAGCCGATAGGCATTTCAAATATAGGTGCTGATAGGCATTCCAGATATGGTTGCTGATAGGCATTTCAGTTATATAAGTGCTGATAGGCATTTCAGAAGTAGTTTCCGACAGGCATTTCAAAAATAGGTACCGATAGGCATTTCAGATATAGGGGCCGATAGGCATTTCAGATATAGTTGCCGATTGGCATTTTAAAAATAGGTGCCGATAGGCATTTTAGATATAGAAGCCGATAGGCATTTCAAATAGAGGTGCCGATAGGCATTCCAGATATGGTTGCCGATAGGCATTTCAGATGTAGTTTCTGATAGGCATTTCAAAAATAGGTGCCGATAGGCATTTCAGATATAGGTGCCGATAGGCATATCAGATATAGTTGCCGATAGGCATTTAAAATATAGGCTCCGATAGGCATTTCAAATATAGGTGTCGATAGGCATTTCAGATATAAATGCCGAAAGGCATTTCAAATATAGGTGTTGATAGGCATTTCTGATGTAGTTTTCGATAGGCATTTCAAAAATAGGTGACAATAGGCATTTCAGATATAGGTGCCGATAGGCACTTCAGATATAGTTGCCGATTGGCATTTTAAAAATAGGTGCCCATAGGCATTTCAGATATAGAAGCCGATAGGCATTTCAAATATAGGTGCCGATAGGCATTCCAGATATGGTTGCCGATAGGCATTTCAAATATAGGTGCTGATAGGCATTTCAGATGTAGTTTCCGATAGTCATTTCAAAAATTGGTGCCGATAGGCATTTCAGATATAGGTGCCGATAGGCATTTCAGATATAGTTGCCGATTGGCATTTTAAAAATAGGAGCCGATAGGCATTTCAGATATAGAAGCCGATAGGCATTTCAAATATAGGTGCCGATAGGCATTCCAGATATGTTTGCCGATAGGCATTTCAAATATAGGTGCTGATAGGCATTTCAGATGTAGTTTCCGATAGGCATTTCAAAAATAGGTGCCGATAGGCATTTCAGATATAGGTGCCGATAGGCATTACAGATATAGTTGCCGATTGGCATTTTAAAAATAGGTGCCGATAGGCATTTCAGATATAGAAGCCGATAGGTATTTTAAACATAGGTGCCGATAGGCATTCCAGATATGGTTGCCGATAGGCATTTCAAATATAGGTGCTGATAGGCATTTCAGATGTAGTTTCCGATAGGCATTATAAAAATAGGTGCCGATAGGCATTTCAGATATAGGTGCCGATAGGCATTTCAGATATAGTTGCCGATTGGCATTTTAAAAATAGGTGCCGAAGGCATTTCAGATATAGAAGCCGATAGGCATATCAAATATAGGTGCCGATAAGCATTCCAGATATGGTTGCCGATAGGCATTTCAAATATAGGTGCTGATGAGGCATTTCAGATGTAGTTTCCGATAGGCATTTCAAAAATTGGTGCCGATAAGCATTTCAGATATATGTGCCGATAGGCATTTCAGATATAGAAGCCGATAGTCATTTTAAATATAGGTGCCGATAGGCATTCCAGAAATGGTTGCCGATAGGCATTTCAAATATAGGTGCTGATAGGCATTTCAGATGTAGTTTCCCATAGGCATTTTAAAAATTGGTGCCGATAGGCATTTCAGATATAGGTGCCGATAGGCATTTCAGATGTAGTTGCCGATTGGCATTTTAAAAATAGGTGCCGATAGGCATTTCAGCTATAGGTGCCGATAGGCATTTCAGATAGAGTTGCCGATTAGCATTTTAAAAATAGGTGCCGATAGGCATTTTAGATGTAGTTTCCGATAGGCATTTCAAAAATAGGTGCCGATAGGCATTTCAGATATAGAAGCCGATAGGCATTTCAAATATAGGTGCTGATAGGCATTTTAGATGTAGTTTCCGATAGGCATTTCAAAAATAGGTGCCGATAGGCATTTCAGATATAGGTGCCGATAGGCATTTCTGATGTGGTTGCCGATAGGCATTTCAAATATAGGTGCTGATAGGCATTTCAGATGTAGTTTCCGATAGGCATTTCAAAAATAGGTGCCGATAGGCATTTCAGATATAGGTGCCAATAGGCATTTCAGATATAGTTGCCGATTGGCATTTTTAAAATAGGTGCCGATAGGCATTTCAGATATAGGTGCCGATAGGCATTTCAGATAGAGTTGCCGATTGGCATTTTAAAAATAGATGCCGATAGGCATTTTAGATGTAGTTTCCAATAGGTATTTCAAAAATAGGTGCCGATAGGCATTTCAGATATAGGTGCCGATAGGCATATCAGATATAGTTGCCGATAGGCATTTAAAATATAGGTGCCGATAGGCATTTCAAATATAGGTGTCGATAGGCATTTCAGATATAAATGCCGAAGGGCATTTTAGATATAGGTGCCGATAGGCATTTCTGATGTGGTTGCCAAAAGGCATTTCAAATATAGGTGCTGATAGGCATTTCAGATGTGGTTTCCGATAGGCATTTCAAAAATAGGTGCCGATATGCATTTCAGATATAGGTGCCGATAGGCATTTCAGATATAGTTGCCGATTGGCAGTTTAAAAATAGGTGCCGATAGGCATTTTAGATGTAGTTTCCAATAGGGATTTCAAAAAAAGGTGCCGATAGGCATTTTAGATGTAGTTTCCGATAGGGATTTCAAAAATAGGTGCCGATAGGCATTTCAGATATAGGTGCCGATAGGCATATCAGATATAATTACCGATAGGCATTTAAAATATAGGTGCCGATATGCATTTCAAATATAGGTGTCGATAGGCATTTCTGATGTGGTTGCCGATAGGCATTTCAAATTTAGGTGCTGATGGGCATTTCAGATGTAGTTTTCGATAGGCAATTCAAAAATAGGTGCCGATAGGCATTTCAGATATAGGTGCCGATAGGCACTTCAGATATAGTTGCCGATTGGCATTTTAAAAATAGGTGCCGATAGGCATTTCAGATATAGAAGCCGATAGGCATTTCATATATAGGTGCCGATAGGCATTCCAGATATAATTGCCGATAGGCATTTCAAATATAGGTGCTGATAGGCATTTCAGATGTAGTTTCCAATAGGCATTTCAAAAATAGGTGCCGATAGGCATTTCAGATATAGGTGCCGATATGCATTTCAGATATAGTTTCCGAATGGCATTTTAAAAATAGGTGCCGATAGGCATTTCAGATATAGAAGCCGATAGGCATTTCAAATATAAGTGCCGATAGGCATTCCAGATATGGTTGCCGATAGGCATTTCAAATATAGGTGCTGATAGGCATTTCAGATGTAGTTTCCGATAGGCATTTCAAAAATTGGTGCCGATAGGCATTTCAGATATAGGTGACGATAGGCATTTCAGATAAAGTTGCCGATTGGCCTTTTAAAAATAGATGCTGATAGGCATTTCAGATATAGAAGCCGATAGGTATTTCAAATATAGGTGTCGATAGGCATTTCAGATATGGTTGCCGATAGGCATTTCAAATATTGGTGCTGATAGGCATTTCAGATGTAGTTTCCGATAGGCATTTCAAAAATAGGTGCCGATAGGCATTTCAGATATAGGTGCCGATAGGCATTACAGATATTGTTGCCGATTGGCATTTTAAAAATAGGTGCCGATAGGCATTTTAGATATAGAAGCCGATAGGCATTTCAAATATAGGTACCGATAGGCATTCCAGATATGGTTGCCGATAGGCATTTCAAATATAGGTGCTGATAGGCATTTCAGATGTAGTTTCCGATAGGCATTTCAAAAATAGGTGCCGATAGGCATTTCAGATATAGGTGCCGATAGGCATTTCAGATATTGTTGCCGATTGGCATTTTAAAAATAAGTGCCGATAGGCATTTCAGATATAGAAACCGATAGACATTTCAAATATAGGTGCCGATATGCATTCCAGATATATGTGCCGATAGGCATTTCAGATATAGTTGCCTATTGGCATTTTAAAAATAGGTGCCGATAGGCATTTCAGATATATAAGCCGATAGGCATTTCAAATATAGGTGCCGATAGGCATTCCAGATATAGTTGCCGATAGGCATTTCAAATATAAGTGCTGGTAGGCATTTCAGATGTAGTTTCCGATAGGCATTTCAAAAATAGGTACCGATAGGCATTTCAGATATAGGTGCCGATAGGCATTTCAGATATAGTTGCCAATTGGCGTTTTGAAAATAGGTGTGGATAGGCATTTCAGATATAGAAGCCGATAGGCATTTCAAATATAGGTGCCGATAGGCATTCCAGATATGGTTGCCGATAGGCATTTCAAATATAGGTGCTGATAGGCATTCCAGATGTAGTTTCCGATAGGCATTTCAAAAATTGGTGCCGATAGGCATTTCAGATATAGGTGCCGATAGGCATTTCAGATATAGTCACCGATTGGCATTTTAAAAATAGGTGCCGATAGGCATTTCAGAAATAGAAGCCGATAGGTATTTCAAATATAGGTGTCGATAGACATTTCAGATATGTTTACCGATTGGCATTTCAAATATAGGTGCTAATAGGCATTTTAGATGTAGTTTCCGATAGGCATTTCAAAAATAGCTGCCGATAGGCATTTCAGATATAGGTGTCGATAGGCATTTCAGATATAGTTGCCGATTGGCATTTTAAAAATAGGTGCCGATAGGCATTTCAGATATAGAAGCCGATAGGCATTTCAAATATAGGTGCCGATAGGCATTCAAGATATGGTTGCCGATAGGCATTTCAAATATAGGTGCCGATAGGCATTTCAGATATAGAAGCCGATAGGCATTTCAAAAATAGGTGCCGATAGGCATTTCAGATATAGGTGATGATAGGCATTTCAGATATAGTTGCCAATTGGCATTTTAAAAATAGGTGTCGATAGGCATTTCAGATATAGAAGCCAATAGGCATTTCAAATATAGGTGTCGATAGGCATTCCAGATATGGTTGCCGATAGGCATTTCAAATATAGGTGCTGATAGGCATTTCAGATGTAGTTTCCGATAGGCATTTCAAAAATTGGTGCCGATAGGCATTTCAGCTATAGGTGCTGATAGGCATTTCAGATATAGTGGCCGATTGGCATTTTAAAAATAGGTGCCGATAGGCATTTCAGATATAGAAGCCGATAGGTATTTCAAATATAGGTGTCGATAGGCATTTCAGATATGGTTGCCGATAGGCATTTCAAATATAGGTGCTGATAGGCATTTCAGATGTAGTTTCCGATAGGCATTTCAAAAAAAGGTGCCGATAGGCATTTCAGATATAGGTGCCGATAGGCTTTTCAGATAGAGTTGCCGATTGGCATTTTAAAAATAGGTGCCGATATTCATTTTAGATGTAGCTTCCGATAGGCATTTCAAAAATAGGTGCCGATAGGCATTTCAGATATAGGTGCCGATAGGCATATCAGATATAGATGCCAATAGGCATTTAAAATATAGGTGCCGATAGGCATTTCAAATATAGGTGTCGATAGGCATTTCAGATATAAATGCCGAAAGACATTTTAGATATAGGTGCCGATAGGCATTTCTGATGTGGTTCACGATAGGCATTTCAAATATAGGTCCCGATTGGCATTCCAAATATGGTTGCCGATAGGCATTTCAAATATAGGTGCTGATAGGCATTTCAGATGTAGTTTCCGATAGGCATTTCAAAAATAGGTGCCGATAGGCATTTCAGATATTGGTGCCGATAGGCATTTCAGATATAGTTGCCGATTGGAATTTTAAAAATAGGTGCCGATAGGCATTTCAGATATAGAAGCCGATAGGCATTTCAAATATAGGTGCTGATAGGAATTCCAGATATGGTTGCCGGTAGGCATTTCAAATATAGGTGCTGATAGGCATTTCAGATGTAGTTTCCGATAGGCATTTCAAAAATTGGTGCCGATAGGCATTTCATATATAGGTGCCGATAGGCATTTCAGATATAGTAACCGATTGGCATTTTAAAAATAGGTGCCGATAGGCATTTCAGATATAGAAGCCGATAGGCATTTCAAATATAGGTGCCGATAAGCAACCCAGATATGGTTGCCGATAGGCATTTCAAATATAGGTGCTGATAGGCATTTCAGATGTAATTTCCGATAGGCATTTCAAAAATTGGTGCCGATATGCATTTCAGATATAGGTGCTGATAGGCATTTCAGATATAGTTTCCGATTGGCATTTTAAAAATAGGTGCCGATAGGCATTTTAGATATAGAAGCCGATAGGTATTTCAGATATAGGTGTCGATAGGCATTTCAGATGTTTGCCGATAGGCATTTCAAATATAGGTGCTGATAGGCATTCCAGATGTAGTTTCCGATAGGCATTTCAAAAATAGGTGTCGATAGGCATTTCAGATATATGTGCCGATAGGCATTTCAGATATAGTTTCCGATTGGCATTTTAAAAGTAGATGTCGATAGGCATTTTAGATATAGAAGCCGATAGGCATTTCAAATATAGGAGCCGATAGGCATTCCAGATATGGTTGCCGATAGGCATTTCAAATATAGGTGCTGATAGGCATTCCAGATGTAGTTTCCGATAGGCATTTCAAAAATTGGTGCCGATAGGCATTTCAGATATAGGTGCCGATAGGCATTTCAGATATAGTTACCGATTGGCATTTTAAAAATAGGTGCCGATAGGCATTTCAGATATAGAAGCCGATAGGCATTTCAAAAATAGGTGCCGATAGGCATTCCAGATATGGTTGCCGATAGGCATTTCAAATATAGGTGCTGATAGGCATTTCACATGTAGTTTCCGATAGGCATTTTAAATATAGGTGCCGATAGGCATTTCAGATATAGGTGCCGATAGGCATTTCAGATATAGTTGCCGATTGGCATTTTAAAAATAAGTGCCGATAGGCATTTCAGATATAGTAGCCGATAGACATTTCAAATATAGGTGCCGATAGGCATTCCAGATATAGGTGCCGATAGGCATTTCAGATATAGTTGCCTATTGGCATTTAAAAAATAGGTGCCAATAGGCATTTCAGATATATAAGCCGATAGGCATTTCAAATATAGTTGCCGATAGGCATTCCAGATATGGTTGCCGATAGGCATTTCAAATATAAGTGCTGATAGGCATTTCAGATGTAGTTTCCGATAGGCATTTCAAAAATAGGTACCGATAGGCATTTCAGATATAGGTGCCGATAGGCATTTCAGATATAGAAGCCGATAGGCATTTCAAATATAGGTGCCGATAGGCATTCCAGATATGGTTGCCGATAGGCATTTCAAATATAGGTGCTGATAGGCATTCCAGATGTAGTTTCCGATAGGCATTTCATAAATTGGTGCCGATAGGCATTTCGGATATAGGTGCCGATAGGCATTTCAGATATAGTCACCGATTGGCATTTTAAAAATAGGTGCCGATAGGCATTTCAGATATAGAAGCCGATAGGTATTTCAAATATAGGTGTCGATAGGCATTTCAGATATGTTTACCGATAGGCATTTCAAATATAGGTGCTAATAGGCATTTTAGATGTAGTTTCCGATAGGCATTTCAATAATAGGTGCCGATAGGCATTTCAGATATAGGTGTCGATAGGCATTTCAGATATAGGTGCCGATAGGCATTTCAGATATAGTTGCCAATTGGCATTTTAAAAATAGGTGTCGATAGGCATTTCAGATATATAAGCCGATAGGCATTTCAAATATAGGTGCCGATAGGCATTCCAGATATGGTTGCCGATAGGCATTTCAAATATAAGTGCTGATAGGCATGTCAGATGTAGTTTCCGATAGGCATTTCAAAAATAGGTACCGATAGGCATTTCAGATATGGTTGCCGATAGGCATTTCAAATATAGGTGCTGATAGGCATTTCAGATGTAGTTTCCGATAGGCATTTCAAAAATAGGGTCCGATAGGCATTTCAGATATAGGTGCCGATAGGCTTTTCAGATAGAGTTGCCGATTGGCATTTATAAAATAGGTGCCGATAGGCATTTAAGATGTAGCTTACGATAGGCATTTCAAAAATAGGTGCCGATAGGCATTTCAGATATAGGTGCCGATAGGCATATCAGATATAGATGCCGATAGGCACTTAAAATATAGGTGCCGATAGGCATTTCAAATATAGGTGTCGATAGGCATTTCAGATATAAATGCCGAAAGACATTTCAGATATAGGTGCCGATAGGCATTTCAGATGTGGTTGCCGATAGGCATTTCAAATATAGGTCCCGATTGGCATTCCAAATATGGTTGCCGATAGGCATTTCAAATATAGGTGCTGATAGGCATTGCAGATGTAGTTTCCGATAGGCATTTCAAAAATAGGTGCCGATAGGCATTTCAGATATAGGTGCCGATAGGCATTTCAGATATAGTTGCCGATTGGAATTTTAAAAATAGGTGCCGATAGGCATTTCAGATATAGAAGCCGATAGGCATTTCAAATATAGGTACTGTTAGGAATTCCAGATATGGTTGCCGGTAGGCATTTCAAATATAGGTGCTGATAGGCATTTCAGATATAGAAGCCGATAGGCATTTCAAATATAGGTGCCGATAAGCAACCCAGATATGGTTGCCGATAGGCATTTCAAATATAGGTGCTGATAGGCATTTCAGATGTAGTTTCCGATAGGCATTTCAAAAATTGGTGCCGATAGGCATTTCAGATATAGGTGCTGATAGGCATTTCAGATATAGTTTCTGATTGGCATTTTAAAAATAGGTGCCGATAGGCATTTCAGATATAGAAGCCGATAGGTATTTCAGATATAGGTGTCGATAGTCATTTCAGATGTTTGCCGATAGGCATTTCAAATATAGGTGCTGATAGGCATTCCAGATGTAGTTTCCGATAGGCATTTCAAAAATAGATGTCGATAGGCATTTCAGATATATATGCCGATAGGCATTTCAGATATAGTTGCCGATTGGCATTTTAAAAATAGATGTCGATAGGCATTTTAGATATAGAAGCCGATAGGCATTTCAAATATAGGTGCCGATAGGCATTCCAGATATGGTTGCCGATAGACATTTCAAATATAGGTGCTGATATTCATTCCAGATGTAGTTTCCGATAGGCATTTCAAAAATTGGTGCCGATAGGCATTTCAGATATAGGCGCCGATAGGCATTTCAGATATAGTTTCCGATTGGCATTTTAAAAATAGGTGCCGATAGGCGTTTCAGATATAGAAGCCGATAGGTATTTCAGATATAGGTGTCGATAGGCATTTCAGATGTTTGCCGATAGGCATTTCAAATATAGGTGCTGATAGGCATTCCAGATGTAGTTTTCGATAGGCATTTCAAAAATAGGTGTCGATAGGCATTTCAGATATATGTGCCGATAGGCATTTCAGATATAGTTGCCGATTGGCATTTTAAAAATAGATGTCGATAGGTATTTTAGATATAGAAGCCGATAGGCATTTCAAATATAGGTGCCGATAGGCATTCCAGATATGGTTGCCGATAGGCATTTCAAATATAGGTGCTGATAGGCATTCCAGATGTAGTTTCCGATAGGCATTTCAAAAATTGGTGTTGATAGGCATTTCAGATATAGGTGCCGATAGGCATTTCAGATATAGTTACCGATTGGCATTTTAAAAATAGGTGCCGATAGGCATTTCAGATATAGAAGCCGATAGGTATTTCAAATATAGGTGTCGATAGGCATTTCAGATATGTTTGCCGATAGGCATTTCAAATATAGGTGCTGATAGGCATTTTAGATGTAGTTTCCGATAGGCAATTCAAAAGTAGGTGCCGATAGGCATTTCAGATATAGGTGCCGATAGGCATTACAGATATAGTTGCCCATTAGCATTTTAAAAATTGGTGCCGATAGGCATTTCAGATATAGAAGCCGATAGGCATTTCAAATATAGGTGCCGATAGGCATTCCAGATATGGTTGCCGATAGGCATTTCAAATATAGGTGCTGATAGGCATTTCACATGTAGTTTCCGATAGGCATTTCAAAAATAGGTGCCGATAGGCATTTCAGATATAGGTGCCGATAGGCATTTCAGATATAGTTGCCGATTGGCATTTTAAAAATAAGTGCCGATAGGCATTTCAGATATAGAAGCCGATAGACATTTCAAATATAGGTGCCGATAGGCATTCCAGATATATGTGCCGATAGGCATTTCAGATATAGTTGCCTATTGGCATTTTAAAAATAGGTGCCGATAGGCATTTCAGATATATAAGCCGATAGGCATTTCAAATATAGGTGCCGATAGGCATTCCAGATATAGTTGCCGATAGGCATTTCAAATATAAGTGCTGGTAGGCATTTCAGATGTAGTTTCCGATAGGCATTTCAAAAATAGGTACCGATAGGCATTTCAGATATAGGTGCCGATAGGCATTTCAGATATAGTTGCCAATTGGCGTTTTGAAAATAGGTGTGGATAGGCATTTCAGATATAGAAGCCGATAGGCATTTCAAATATAGGTGCCGATAGGCATTCCAGATATGGTTGCCGATAGGCATTTCAAATATAGGTGCTGATAGGCATTCCAGATGTAGTTTCCGATAGGCATTTCAAAAATTGGTGCCGATAGGCATTTCAGATATAGGTGCCGATAGGCATTTCAGATATAGTCACTGATTGGCATTTTAAAAATAGGTGCCGATAGGCATTTCAGAAATAGAAGCCGATAGGTATTTCAAATATAGGTGTCGATAGGCATTTCAGATATGTTTACCGATAGGCATTTCAAATATAGGTGCTAATAGGCATTTTAGATGTAGTTTCCGATAGGCATTTCAAAAATAGCTGCCGATAGGCATTTCAGATATAGGTGTCGATAGGCATTTCAGATATAGTTGCTGATTGGCATTTTAAAAATAGGTGCCGATAGGCATTTCAGATATAGAAGCCGATAGGCATTTCAAATATAGGTGCCGATAGGCATTCAAGATATGGTTGCCGATAGGCATTTCAAATATAGGTGCCGATAGGCATTTCAGATATAGAAGCCGATAGGCATTTCAAAAATAGGTGCCGATAGGCATTTCAGATATAGGTGCCGATAGGCATTTCAGATATAGTTGCCAATTGGCATTTTAAAAACAGGTGTCGATAGGCATTTCAGATATAGAAGCCAATAGGCATTTCAAATATAGGTGCCGATAGGCATTCCAGATATGGTTGCCGATAGGCATTTCAAATATAGGTGCTGATAGGCATTTCAGATGTAGTTTCCGATAGGCATTTCAAAAATTGGTGCTGATAGGCATTTCAGCTATAGGTGCTGATAGGCATTTCAGATATAGTGGCCGATTGGCATTTTAAAAATAGGTGCCGATAGGCATTTCAGATATAGAAGCCGATAGGTATTTCAAATATAGGTGTCGATAGGCATTTCAGATATGGTTGCCGATAGGCATTTCAAATATAGGTGCTGATAGGCATTTCAGATGTAGTTTCCGATAGGCATTTCAAAAAAAGGTGCCGATTGGCATTTCAGATATAGGTGCCGATAGGCTTTTCAGATAGAGTTGCCGATTGGCATTTTAAAAATAGGTGCCGATATTCATTTTAGATGTAGCTTCCGATAGGCATTTCAAAAATAGGTGCCGATAGGCATTTCAGATATAGGTGCCGATAGGCATATCAGATATAGATGCCAATAGGCATTTAAAATATAGGTGCCGATAGGCATTTCAGATATAGGTGTCGATAGGCATTTCAGATATAGAAGCCAATAGGCATTTCAAATATAGGTGCCGATAGGCATTCCAGATATGGTTGCCGATAGGCATTTCAAATATAGGTGCTGATAGGCATTTCAGATGTAGCTTCCGATAGGCATTTCAAAAATAGGTGCCGATAGGCATTTCAGATATAGGTGCCGATAGGCATATCAGATATAGATGCCAATAGGCATTTAAAATATAGGTGCCGATAGGCATTTCAGATATAGGTGTCGATAGGCATTTCAGATATAGGTGCCGATAGGCATTTCAGATATAGTTGCCAATTGGCATTTTAAAAATAGGTGTCGATAGGCATTTCAGATATATAAGCCGATAGGCATTTCAAATATAGGTGCCGATAGGCATTCCAGATATGGTTGCCGATAGGCATTTCAAATATAAGTGCTGATATGCATGTCAGATGTAGTTTCCGATAGGCATTTCAAAAATAGGTACCGATAGGCATTTCAGATATGGTTGCCGATAGGCATTTCAAATATAGGTGCTGATAGGCATTTCAGATGTAGTTTCCGATAGGCATTTCAAAAATAGGGTCCGATAGGCATTTCAGATATAGGTGCCGATAGGCTTTTCAGATAGAGTTGCCGATTGGCATTTTAAAAATAGGTGCCGATAGGCATTTAAGATGTAGCTTCCGATAGGCATTTCAAAAATAAGTGCCGATAGGCATTTCAGATATAGGTGCCGATAGGCATATCAGATATAGATGCCGATAGGCATTTAAAATATAGGTGCCGATAGGCATTTCAAATATAGGTGTCGATAGGCATTTCAGATATAAATGCCGAAAGACATTTCAGATATAGGTGCCGATAGGCATTTCAGATGTGGTTGCCGATAGGCATTTCAAATATAGGTCCCGATTGGCATTCCAAATATGGTTGCCGATAGGCATTATAAATATAGGTGCTGATAGGCATTGCAGATGTGGTTTCCGATAGGCATTTCAAAAATAGGTGCCGATAGGCATTTCAGATATAGGTGCCGATAGGCATTTCAGATATAGGTGCCGATAGGCATTTCAGATATAGTTGCCGATTGGAATTTTAAAAATAGGTGCCGATAGGCATTTCAGATATAGAAGCCGATAGGCATTTCAAATATAGGTGCTGTTAGGAATTCCAGATATGGTTGCCGGTAGGCATTTCAAATATAGGTGCTGATAGGCATTTCAGATGTAGTTTCCGACAGGCATTTCAAAAATTGGTGCCGATAGGCATTTCATATATAGGTGCCGATAGGCATTTCAGATATAGTTGCCGATTGGCATTTTAAAAATAGGTGCCGATAGGCATTTCAGATATAGAAGCCGATAGGCATTTCAAATATAGGTGCCGATAAGCAACCCAGATATGGTTGTAGATAGGCATTTCAAATATAGGTGCTGATAGGCATTTCAGATGTAGTTTCCGATAGGCATTTCAAAAATTGGTGCCGATAGGCATTTCAGATATAGGTGCTGATAGGCATTTCAGATATAGTTTCTGATTGGCATTTTAAAAATAGGTGCCGATAGGCATTTCAGATATAGAAGCCGATAGGTATTTCAGATATAGGTGTCGATAGTCATTTCAGATGTTTGCCGATAGGCATTTCAAATATAGGTGCTGATAGGCATTCCAGATGTAGTTTCCGATAGGCATTTCAAAAATAGGTGTCGATAGGCATTTCAGATATATATGCCGATAGGCATTTCAGATATAGTTGCCGATTGGCATTTTAAAAATAGATGTCGATAGGCATTTTAGATATAGAAGCCGATAGGCATTTCAAATATAGGTGCCGATAGGCATTCCAGATATGGTTGCCGATAGACATTTCAAATATAGGTGCTGATATTCATTCCAGATGTAGTTTCCGATAGGCATTTCAAAAATTGGTGCCGATAGGCATTTCAGATATAGGTGCCGATAGGCATTTCAGATATAGTTACCGATTGGCATTTTAAAAATAGGTGCCGATAGGCATTTCAGATATAGAAGCCGATAGGTATTTCAGATATAATTGCCGATTGGCATTTTAAAAATAGGTGCCGATAGGCATATTAGATGTAGTTTCCGATAGGCATTTCAAAAATAGGTGCCGTTAGGCATTTCAGATATAGTTACCGATTGGCATTTTAAAAATAGGTGCCGATAGGTATTTCAGATATAGGTGCCGATAGGCATTTCAGATATAATTGCCGATTGGCATTTTAAAAATAGGTGCCGATAGGCATTTTAGATGTAGTTTCCGATAGGCATTTCAAAAATAGGTGCCGTTAGGCATTTCAGATATAGGTGCCGATAGGCATATCAGATATAGTTGCCGATAGGCATTTAAAATATAGGTGCCGATAGGCATTTCAAATATAGGTGTCGATAGGCATTTCAGATATAAATGTCGAAAGGCATTACAGACATAGGTGCCGATAGGCATTTCTGATGTGGTTGCCGATAGGCATTTCAAATATAGGTGCTGATAGGCATTTCAGATGTAGTTTTCAGTAGGCATTTCAAAAATAGGTGCCGATAGGCATTTCAGATATAGGTGCCGATAGGCACTTCAGATATATTTGCCGATTGGCATTTTAAAAATAGGTGCCGATAGGCATTTCAGATATAGAAGTCGATAGGCATTCCAAATATAGGTGCCGATAGGCATTCCAGATATGGTTGCCGATAGGCATTTCAAATATAGGTGCTGATAGGCATTTCAGATGTAGTTTCCGATAGGCATTTCAAAAATTGGTGCCAATAGGCATTTCAGATATAGGTGCCGATAGGCATTTCAGATATAGTTGCCGATTGGTATTTTAAAAATAGGTGCCGATAGGCATTTCAGATATAGGTGCCGATAGGCATTTCAGATAGAGTTGCCGATTGGCATCTTAAAAATAGGTGCCGATAGGCATTTTAGATGTAGTTTCCGATAGGCATTTCAAAAATAGGTGCCGATAGGCATTTCAGATATAGGTGCCCATAGGCATATCAGATATAGTTGCCGATAGGCATTTAAAATATAGGTGCCGATAGGCATTTCAAATATAGGTGTCGATAGGCATTTCAGATATAAATGCCGAAGGGCATTTCAGATATAGGTGCCGACAGGCATTCCTGTTGTGGTTGCCGATAGGCATTTCAAATAAAGGTGCTGATAGGCATTTCAGATGTAGTTTCCGATAGGCATTTCAAAAATAGGTGCCGATAGGCATTTCAGATATAGGTGTTGATAGGCATTTCAGATATAGTTGCCGATTGGCATTTTAAAAATAGGTGCCGATAGGCATTTTAGATGTAATTTCTGATAGGCATTTCAAAAATAGGTGCCGATAGGCATTTCAGATATAGCTGCCGATAGGCATATCAGATATAGTTGCCGATAGGCATTTAAAATATAGGTGCCGATTGGCATTTCAAATATAGGTGTCGATAGGCATTTCAGATATAAATGCCGAAGGGCATTTTAGATATAGGTGCCGATAGGAATTTCTGATGTGGTTGCCGATAGGCATTTCAAATATAGGTGCTGATAGGCATTTCAGATGCGGTTTCCGATAGGCTTTTCAAATATAGGTGCTGATAGGCATTTCAGATGTAGTTTCCGATAGGCATTTCAAAAATTGGTGCCGATAGGCATTTCAGATATAGGTGCCGATAAGCATTTCAGATATAGTTGCCGATTGGCATTTTAAAAATAGGTGCCGATAGGCATTTCAGATATAGAAGCCGATAGGCATTTCAAATATAGGTGCCGATAGGCATTCCAGATATGGTTGCCGATAGGCATTTCAAATATAGGTGCTGATAGGCATTTCAGATGTAGTTTCCGATAGGCATTTCAAAAATTGGTGCCGATAGGCATTTCAGATATAGGTGCCGATAGGCATTTCAGATATAGTTGCCGATTGGCATTTTAAAAATAGGTGCTGATAGGCATTTTTTGATATTGAAGCCGATAGGTATTTCAAATATAGGTACCGATAGGCATTCCAGATATGGTTGCCGATAGGCATTTCAAATATAGGTGCTGATAGGCATTTCAGATGTAGTTCCCGATAGGCATTTCAAAATAGGTGCCGATAGGCATTTAAGATATAGGTGCCGATAGGCATTTCAGATATAGTTGCCGATTGGCATTTTAAAAATAGGTGCCGATAGGCATTTCAGATATAGAAGCCGATAGGCATTTCAAATATAGGTGTCGATAAGCACTCCAGATATGGCTGCCGATAGGCATTTCAAATATAGGTGCTGATAGGCATTTCAGATGTAGTTTCCGAAAGCATTTCTAAAATGGGTGCCGATAGGCATTTCAGATATAGGTGTTGATAGGCATGTCAGATATAGTTGCCAATTGGCATTTTAAAAATAGGTGCCGATAGGCATTTCAGATATAGAAGCCGATAGGTATTTAGAATATAGATGTCGATAGGCATTTCAGATATAGGTGCCGATAGGCATTTCAGATATAGTTTCCGATTGGCATTTTAAAAGTAGGTACCGATAGGCTTTTCAGATATAGAAGCCGATAGGCAATTTAAATATAGGTGCCGATAGGCATTCCAGATATGGTTGCCGATAGGCATTTCAGTTATATAAGTGCTGATAGGCATTTCAGAAGTAGTTTCCGATAGGCATTTCAAAAATAGGTACCGATAGGCATTTCAGATATAGGGGCCGATAGGCATTTCAGATATATTTGCCGATTGGCATTTTATAAATAGGTGCCGATAGGCATTTCAGATATAGAAGCCGATAGGCATTTCAAATAGAGGTGCCGATAGGCATTCCAGATATGGTTGCCGATAGGCATTTTAGATGTAGTTTCCGATAGGCATTTCAAAAATTGGTGCCGATAGGCATTTCAGATATAGGTGCCGATAGGCATTTCAGATATAGTTGCCGATTGGAATTTTAAAAATAGGTGCCGATAGGCATTTCAGATATAGAAGCCGATAGGCATTTCAAATATAGGTGCTGATAGGAATTCCAGATATGGTTGCCGGTAGGCATTTCAAATATAGGTGCTGATAGGCATTTCAGATGTAGTTTCCGATAGGCATTTCAAAAATTGGTGCCGATAGGCATTTCATATATAGGTGCCGATAGGCATTTCAGATATAGTAACCGATTGGCATTTTAAAAATAGGTGCCGATAGGCATTTCAGATATAGAAGCCGATAGGCATTTCAAATATAGGTGCCGATAAGCAACCCAGATATGGTTGCCGATAGGCATTTCAAAAAGAGGTGCTGATAGGCAATTCAGATGTAGTTTCCGATAGGCATTTAAAAAATTGGTGCCGATATGCATTTCAGATATAGGTGCTGATAGGCATTTCAGATATAGTTTCCGATTGTCATTTTAAAAATAGGTGCCGATAGGCATTTCAGATATAGAAGCTGATAGGTATTTAAGATATAGGTGTCGATAGGCATTTCAGATGTTTGCCGATAGGCATTTCAGATATAGGTGCTGATAGGCATTTCAGATATAGTTTCCGATTGGCATTTTAAAAATAGATTTAGATAGGCATTTTAGATATAGAAGCCGATAGGCATTTCAAATATAGGAGCCGATAGGCATTCCAGATATGGTTGCCAATAGGCATTTCAAATATAGGTGCTGATAGGCATTCCAGATGTAGTTTCCGATAGGCATTTCAAAAATTGGTGCCGATAGGCATTTCAGATATAGGTGCCGATAGGCATTTCAGATATAGTTACCGATTGGCATTTTAAAAATAGGTGCCGATAGGCATTTCAGATATAGAAGCCGATAGGTGTTTCAAATATATGTGTCGATAGGCATTTCAGATATGGTTGCCGATAGGCATTTCAAATATAGGTGCTGATTGGCATTTCAGATGTAGTTTTCGATAGGCAATTCAAAAGTAGTTGCCGATAGGCATTTCAGATATAGGTGCCGATAGGCATTACAGATATAGTTGCCGATTAGCATTTCAAAAATTGGTGCCGATTGGCATTTCAGATATAGAAGCCGATAGGCATTTCAAAAATAGGTGCTGATAGGCATTCCAGATATGGTTGCCGATAGGCATTTCAAATATAGGTGCTGATAGGCATTTCACATGTAGTTTCCGATAGGCATTTTAAAAATAGGTGCCGATAGGCATTTCAGATATAGGTGCCGATAGGCATTTCAGATATAGTTGCCGATTGGCATTTTAAAAATAAGTGCCGATAGGCATTTCAGATATAGAAGCCGATAGACATTTCAAATATAGGTGCCGATAGGCATTCCAGATATAGGTGCCGATAGGCATTTCAGATATAGTTGCCTATTGGCATTTAAAAAATAGGTGCCGATAGGCATTTCAGATATATAAGCCGATAGGCATTTCAAATATAGGTGCCGATAGGCATTCCAGATATGGTTGCCGATAGGCATTTCAAATATAAGTGCTGATAGGCATTTCAGATGTAGTTTCCGATAGGCATTTCAAAAATAGGTACCGATAGGCATTTCAGATATAGGTGCCGATAGGCATTTCAGATATAGAAGCCGATAGGCATTTCAAATATAGGTGCCGATAGGCATTCCAGATATGGTTGCCGATAGGCATTTCAAATATAGGTGCTGATAGGCATTCCAGATGTAGTTTCCGATAGGCATTTCATAAATTGGTGCCGATAGGCATTTCAGATATAGGTGCCGATAGGCATTTCAGATATAGTCACCGATTGGCATTTTAAAATAGGTGCCGATAGGCATTTCAGATATAGAAGCCGATAGGTATTTCAAATATAGGTGTCGATAGGCATTTCAGATATGTTTACCGATAGGCATTTCAAATATAGGTGCTAATAGGCATTTTAGATGTAGTTTCCGATAGGCATTTCAAAAATAGGTGCCGATAGGCATTTCAGATATAGGTGTCGATAGGCATTTCAGATATAGGTGCCGATAGGCATTTCAGATATAGTTGCCAATTGGCATTTTAAAAATAGGAGTTGATAGGCATTTCAGATATATAAGCCAATAGGCATTTCAAATATAGGTGCCGATAGGCATTCCAGATATGGTTGCCGATAGGCATTTCAAATATAAGTGCTGATAGGCATGTCAGATGTAGTTTCCGATAGGCATTTCAAAAATAGGTACCGATAGGCATTTCAGATATGGTTGCCGATAGGCATTTCAAATATAGGTGCTGATAGGCATTTCAGATGTAGTTTCCGATAGGCATTTCAAAAATAGGGTCCGATAGGCATTTCAGATATAGGTGCCGATAGGCTTTTCAGATAGAGTTGCCGATTGGCATTTTAAAAATAGGTGCCGATAGGCATTTAAGATGTAGCTTCCGATAGGCATTTCAAAAATAGGTGCCGATAGGCATTTCAGATATAGGTGCCGATAGGCATATCAGATATAGATGCCGATAGGCATTTAAAATATAGGTGCCGATAGGCATTTCAAATATAGGTGTCGATAGGCATTTCAGATATAAATGCCGAAAGACATTTCAGATATAGGTGCCGATAGGCATTTCAGATGTGGTTGCCGATAGGCATTTCAAATATAGGTCCCGATTGGCATTCCAAATATAGTTGCCGATAGGCATTTCAAATATAGGTGCTGATAGGCATTTCAGATGTAGTTTCCGACAGGCATTTCAAAAATTGGTGCCGATAGGCATTTCATATATAGGTGCCGATAGGCATTTCAGATATAGTTGCCGATTGGCATTTTAAAAATAGGTGCCGATAGGCATTTCAGATATAGAAGCCGATAGGCATTTCAAATATAGGTGCCGATAAGCAACCCAGATATGGTTGTAGATAGGCATTTCAAATATAGGTGCTGATAGGCATTTCAGATGTAGTTTCCGATAGGCATTTCAAAAATTGGTGCCGATAGGCATTTCAGATATAGGTGCTGATAGGCATTTCAGATATAGTTTCTGATTGGCATTTTAAAAATAGGTGCCGATAGGCATTTCAGATATAGAAGCCGATAGGTATTTCAGATATAGGTGTCGATAGTCATTTCAGATGTTTGCCGATAGGCATTTCAAATATAGGTGCTGATAGGCATTCCAGATGTAGTTTCCGATAGGCATTTCAAAAATAGGTGTCGATAGGCATTTCAGATATATATGCCGATAGGCATTTCAGATATAGTTGCCGATTGGCATTTTAAAAATAGATGTCGATAGGCATTTTAGATATAGAAGCCGATAGGCATTTCAAATATAGGTGCCGATAGGCATTCCAGATATGGTTGCCGATAGACATTTCAAATATAGGTGCTGATATTCATTCCAGATGTAGTTTCCGATAGGCATTTCAAAAATTGGTGCCGATAGGCATTTCAGATATAGGTGCCGATAGGCATTTCAGATATAGTTACCGATTGGCATTTTAAAAATAGGTGCCGATAGGCATTTCAGATATAGAAGCCGATAGGTATTTCAGATATAATTGCCGATTGGCATTTTAAAAATAGGTGCCGATAGGCATTTTAGATGTAGTTTCCGATAGGCATTTCAAAAATAGGTGCCGTTAGGCATTTCAGATATAGTTACCGATTGGCATTTTAAAAATAGGTGCCGATAGGTATTTCAGATATAGGTGCCGATAGGCATTTCAGATATAATTGCCGATTGGCATTTTAAAAATAGGTGCCGATAGGCATTTTAGATGTAGTTTCCGATAGGCATTTCAAAAATAGGTGCCGTTAGGCATTTCAGATATAGGTGCCGATAGGCATATCAGATATAGTTGCCGATAGGCATTGAAAATATAGGTGCCGATAGGCATTTCAAATATAGGTGTCGATAGGCATTTCAGATATAAATGTCGAAAGGCATTACAGACATAGGTGCCGATAGGCATTTCTAATGTGGTTGCCGATAGGCATTTCAAATATAGGTGCTGATAGGCATTTCAGATGTAGTTTTCAGTAGGCATTTCAAAAATAGGTGCCGATAGGCATTTCAGATATAGGTGCCGATAGGCACTTCAGATATATTTGCCGATTGGCATTTTAAAAATAGGTGCCGATAGGCATTTCAGATATAGAAGTCGATAGGCATTCCAAATATAGGTGCCGATAGGCATTCCAGATATGGTTGCCGATAGGCATTTCAAATATAGGTGCTGATAGGCATTTCAGATGTAGTTTCCGATAGGCATTTCAAAAATTGGTGCCGATAGGCATTTCAGATATAGGTGCCGATAAACATTTCAGATATAGTTGCCGATTGGTATTTTAAAAATAGGTGCCGATAGGCATTTCAGATATAGGTGCCGATAGGCATTTCAGATAGAGTTGCCGATTGGCATCTTAAAAATAGGTGCCGATAGGCATTTTAGATGTAGTTTCCGATAGGCATTTCAAAAATAGGTGCCGATAGGCATTTCAGATATAGGTGCCCATAGGCATATCAGATATAGTTGCCGATAGGCATTTAAAATATAGGTGCCGATAGGCATTTCAAATATAGGTGTCGATAGGCATTTCAGATATAAATGCCGAAGGGCATTTCAGATATAGGTGCCGACAGGCATTCCTGTTGTGGTTGCCGATAGGCATTTCAAATATAGGTGCTGATAGGCATTTCAGATGTAGTTTCCGATAGGCATTTCAAAAATAGGTGCCGATAGGCATTTCAGATATAGGTGTTGATAGGCATTTCAGATATAGTTGCCGATTGGCATTTTAAAAATAGGTGCCGATAGGCATTTTAGATGTAATTTCTGATAGGCATTTCAAAAATAGGTGCCGATAGGCATTTCAGATATAGCTGCCGATAGGCATATCAGATATAGTTGCCGATAGGCATTTAAAATATAGGTGCCGATTGGCATTTCAAATATAGGTGTCGATAGGCATTTCAGATATAAATGCCGAAGGGCATTTTAGATATAGGTGCCGATAGGAATTTCTGATGTGGTTGCCGATAGGCATTTCAAATATAGGTGCTGATAGGCATTTTAGATGTGGTTTCCGATAGGCTTTTCAAATATAGGTGCTGATAGGCATTTCAGATGTAGTTTCCGATAGGCATTTCAAAAATTGGTGCCGATAGGCATTTCAGATATAGGTGCCGATAGGCATTTCAGATATAGTTGCCGATTGGCATTTTAAAAATAGGTGCCGATAGGCATTTCAGATATAGAAGCCGATAGGCATTTCAAATATAGGTGCCGATAGGCATTCCAGATATGGTTGCCGATAGGCATTTCAAATATAGGTGCTGATAGGCATTTCAGATGTAGTTTCCGATAGGCATTTCAAAAATTAGTGCCGATAGGCATTTCAGATATAGGTGCCGATAGGCATTTCAGATATAGTTGCCGATTGGCATTTTAAAAATAGGTGCTGATAGGCATTTTTTGATATTGAAGCCGATAGGTATTTCAAATATAGGTGTCGATAGGCATTTCAGATATGGTTGCCGATAGGCATTTCAAATATTGGTGCTGATAGGCATTTCAGATGTAGTTTCCGATAGGCATTTCAAAAATAGGTGCCGATAGGCATTTCAGATATAGGTGCCGATAGGCATTACAGATATAGTTGCCGATTGGCATTTTAAAAATAGGTGCCGATAGGCATTTTAGATATAGAAGCCGATAGGCATTTCAAATATAGGTACCGATAGGCATTCCAGATATTGTTGCCGATAGGCATTTCAAATATAGGTGCTGATAGGCATTTCAGATGTAGTTCCCGATAGGCATTTCAAAATAGGTGCCGATAGGCATTTCAGATATAGGTGCCGATAGGCATTTCAGATATAGTTGCCGATTGGCATTTTAAAAATAGGTGCCGATAGGCATTTCAGATATAGAAGCCGATAGGCATTTCAAATATAGGTGTCGATAAGCACTCCAGATATGGCTGCCGATAGGCATTTCAAATATAGGTGCTGATAGGCATTTCAGATGTAGTTTCCGAAAGCATTTCTAAAATGGGTGCCGATAGGCATTTCAGATATAGGTGTTGATAGGCATGTCAGATATAGTTACCAATTGGCATTTTAAAAATAGGTGCCGATAGGCATTTCAGAGATAGAAGCCGATAGGTATTTCAAATATAGATGTCGATAGGCATTTCAGATATAGGTGCCGATAGGCATTTCAGATATAGTTTCCGATTGGCATTTTAAAAGTAGGTACCGATAGGCTTTTCAGATATAGAAGCCGATAGGCAATTTAAATATAGGTGCCGATAGGCATTCCAGATATGGTTGCCGATAGGCATTTCAGTTATATAAGTGCTGATAGGCATTTCAGAAGTAGTTTCCGATAGGCATTTCAAAAATAGGTACCGATAGGCATTTCAGATATAGGGGCCGATAGGCATTTCAGATATAGTTGCCGATTGGCATTTTAAAAATAGGTGCCGATAGGCATTTCAGATATAGAAGCCGATAGGCATTTCAAATAGAGGTGCCGATAGGCATTCCAGATATGGTTGCCGATAGGCATTTTAGATGTAGTTTCCGATAGGCATTTCAAAAATAGGTGCCGATAGGCATTTCAGATATAGGTGCCGATAGGCATATCAGATATAGTTGCCGATAGGCATTTAAAATATAGGTGCCGATAGGCATTCCAGATATGGTTGCCGATAGGCATTTCAAATATAGGTGCTGATAGGCATTTCAGATGTAGTTTCCGATAGTCATTTCAAAAATTGGTGCCGATAGGCATTTCAGATATAGGTGCCGATAGGCATTTCAGATATAGTTGCCGATTGGCATTTTAAAAATAGGAGACGATAGGCATTTCAGATATAGAAGCCGATAGGTATTTCAAATATAGGTGTCGATAGGCATTTCAGATATGGTTTCCGATAGGCATTTCAAATATTGTGGCTGATAGGCATTTCAGATGTAGTTTCCGATAGGCATTTCAAAAATAGGTGCCGATAGGCATTTCAGATATAGGTGCCGATAGGCATTACAGATATAGTTGCTGATTGGCATTTTAAAAATAGGTGCCGATAAGCATTTCAGATATAGAAGCCGATAGGCATTTCAAATATAGGTGCCGATAGGCATTCCAGATATGGTTGCCGATGGGCATTTCAAATATAGGTGCCGATAGGCATTCCAGATATGGTTGCCGATAGGCATTTCAAATATAGGTGCTGATAGGCATTTCAGATGTAGTTTCCGATAGTCATTTCAAAAATTGGTGCCGATAGGCATTTCAGATATAGGTGCCGATAGGCATTTCAGATATAGTTGCCGATTGGCATTTTAAAAATAGGAGACGATAGGCATTTCAGATATAGAAGCCGATAGGTATTTCAAATATAGGTGTCGATAGGCATTTCAGATATGGTTTCCGATAGGCATTTCAAATATTGTGGCTGATAGGCATTTCAGATGTAGTTTCCGATAGGCATTTCAAAAATAGGTGCCGATAGGCATTTCAGATATAGGTGCCGATAGGCATTACAGATATAGTTGCCGATTGGCATTTTAAAAATAGGTGCCGATAGGCATTTCAGATATAGAAGCCGATAGGCATTTCAAATATAGGTGCCGATAGGCATTCCAGATATGGTTGCCGATGGGCATTTCAAATATAGGTGCCGATAGGCATTTCAGATATAGAAGCCGATAGGCATATCAAATATAGGTGCCGATAAGCTTTCCAGATATGGTTGCCGATAGCCATTTTAAATATAGGTGCTGATAGGCATTTCAGATGTAGTTTCCGATAGGCATTTCAATAATTGGTGCCGATAAGCATTTCAGATATATGTGCCGATAGGCATTTCAGATATAGAAGCCGATAGTCATTTCAAATATAGGTGCCGATAGGCATTCCAGAAATGGTTGCCGATAGGCATTTCAAATATAGGTGCTGATAGGCATTTCAGATGTAGTTTCCCATAGGCATTTTAAAAATTGGTGCCGATAGGCATTTCAGATATATAAGCCGGTAGGCATTTCAAATATAGGTGCCGATAGGCATTTCAGATATAGGTGCCGATAGGCATTTCAGATATAGTTGCCGATTGGACATTTTAAAAATAAGTGCAGATAGGCATTTCAGATATAGAAGCCGATAGACATTTCAAATATAGGTGCCGATAGGCATTCCAGATATATGTGCCGATAGGCATTTCAGATATAGTTGCCTATTGGCATTTTAAAAATAGGTGCCGATAGGCATTTCAGATATATAAGCCGGTAGGCATTTCAAATATAGGTGCCGATAGGCATTCCAGATATAGTTGCCGATAGGCATTTCAAATATAAGTGCTGATAGGCATTTCAGATGTAGTTTCCGATAGGCATTTCAAAAATAGGTACCGATAGGCATTTCAGATATAGGTGCCGATAGGCATTTCAGATATAGTTGCCAATTGGCGTTTTGAAAATAGGTGTGGATAGGCATTTCAGATATAGAAGCCGATAGGCATTTCAAATATAGGTGCCGATAGGCATTCCAGATATAGTTGCCGATAGGCATTTCAAATATAGGTGCTGATAGGCATTCCAGATGTAGTTTCCGATAGGCATTTCAAAAATTGGTGCCGATAGGCATTTCAGATATAGTCACCGATTGGCATTTTAAAAATAGGTGCCGATAGGCATTTCAGAAATAGAAGCCGATAGGTATTTCAAATATAGGTGTCGATAGGCATTTCAGAAATGTTTACCGATAGGCATTTCAAATATAGGTGCTAATAGGCATTTTAGATGTAGTTTCCGATAGGCATTTCAAAAATAGGTGCCGATAGGCATTTCAGATATAGGTATCGATAGGCATTTCAGATATAGTTGCCGATTGGCATTTTAAAAATAGGTGCCGATAGGCATTTCAGATATAGAAGCCGATAGGCATTTCAAATATAGGTGCCGATAAGCAACCCAGATATGGTTGCCGATAGGCATTTCAAATATAGGTGCTGATAGGCATTTCAGATGTAGTTTCCGATAGGCATTTCAAAAATTGGTGCCGATAGGCATTTCAGATATAGGTGCTGATAGGCATTTCAGATATAGTTTCTGATTGGCATTTTAAAAATAGGTGCCGATAGGCATTTCAGATATAGAAGCCGATAGGTATTTCAGATATAGGTGTCGATAGTCATTTCAGATGTTTGCCGATAGGCATTTCAAATATAGGTGCTGATAGGCATTCCAGATGTAGTTTCCGATAGGCATTTCAAAAATAGGTGTCGATAGGCATTTCAGATATATATGCCGATAGGCATTTCAGATATAGTTGCCGATTGGCATTTTAAAAATAGATGTCGATAGGCATTTTAGATATAGAAGCCGATAGGCATTTCAAATATAGGTGCCGATAGGCATTCCAGATATGGTTGCCGATAGACATTTCAAATATAGGTGCTGATATTCATTCCAGATGTAGTTTCCGATAGGCATTTCTAAAATTGGTGCCGATAGGCATTTCAGATATAGGTGCCGATAGGCATTTCAGATATAGTTTCCGATTGGCATTTTAAAAATAGGTGCCGATAGGCGTTTCAGATATAGAGCCGATAGGTATTTCAGATATAGGTGTCGATAGGCATTTCAGATGTTTGCCGATAGGCATTTCAAATATAGGTGCTGATAGGCATTCCAGATGTAGTTTCCGATAGGCATTTCAAAAATAGGTGTCGATAGGCATTTCAGATATATGTGCCGATAGGCATTTCAGATATAGTTGCCGATTGGCATTTTAAAAATAGATGTCGATAGGTATTTTAGATATAGAAGCCGATAGGCATTTCAAATATAGGTGCCGATAGGCATTCCAGATATGGTTGCCGATAGGCATTTCAAATATAGGTGCTGATAGGCATTCCAGATGTAGTTTCCGATAGGCATTTCAAAAATTGGTGTTGATAGGCATTTCAGATATAGGTGCCGATAGGCATTTCAGATATAGTTACCGATTGGCATTTTAAAAATAGGTGCCGATAGGCATTTCAGATATAGAAGCCGATAGGTATTTCAAATATAGGTGTCGATAGGCATTTCAGATATGGTTGCCGATAGGCATTTCAAATATAGGTGCTGATAGGCATTTTAGATGTAGTTTCCGATAGGCAATTCAAAAGTAGGTGCCGATAGGCATTTCAGATATAGGTGCCGATAGGCATTACAGATATAGTTGCCGATTAGCATTTTAAAAATTGGTGCCGATAGGCATTTCAGATATAGAAGCCGATAGGCATTTCAAATATAGGTGCCGATAGGCATTCCAGATATGGTTGCCGATAGGCATTTCAAATATAGGTGCTGATAGGCATTTCACATGTAGTTTCCGATAGGAATTTCAAAAATAGGTGCCGATAGGCATTTCAGATATAGGTGCCGATAGGCATTTCAGATATAGTTGCCGATTGGCATTTTAAAAATAAGTGCCGATAGGCATTTCAGATATAGAAGCCGATAGACATTTCAAATATAGGTGCCGATAGCCATTCCAGATATATGTGCCGATAGGCATTTCAGATATAGTTGCCTATTGGCATTTTAAAAATAGGTGCCGATAGGCATTTCAGATATATAAGCCGATAGGCATTTCAAATATAGGTGCCGATAGGCATTCCAGATATAGTTGCCGATAGGCATTTCAAATATAAGTGCTGGTAGGCATTTCAGATGTAGTTTCCGATAGGCATTTCAAAAATAGGTACCGATAGGCATTTCAGATATAGGTGCCGATAGGCATTTCAGATATAGTTGCCAATTGGCGTTTTGAAAATAGGTGTGGATAGGCATTTCAGATATAGAAGCCGATAGGCATTTCAAATATAGGTGCCGATAGGCATTCCAGATATGGTTGCCGATAGGCATTTCAAATATAGGTGCTGATAGGCATTCCAGATGTAGTTTCCGATAGGCATTTCAAAAATTGGTGCCGATAGGCATTTCAGATATAGGTGCCGATAGGCATTTCAGATATAGTCACCGATTGGCATTTTAAAAATAGGTGCCGATAGGCATTTCAGAAATAGAAGCCGATAGGTGTTTCAAATATAGGTGTCGATAGGCATTTCAGATATGTTTACCGATAGGCATTTCAAATATAAGTGCTAATAGGCATTTTAGATGTAGTTTCCGATAGGCATTTCAAAAATAGCTGCCGATAGGCATTTCAGATATAGGTGTCGATAGGCATTTCAGATATAGTTGCCGATTGGCATTTTAAAAATAGGTGCCGATAGGCATTTCAGATATAGAAGCCGATAGGCATTTCAAATATAGGTGCCGATAGGCATTCAAGATATGGTGTCCGATAGGCATTTCAAATATAGGTGCCGATAGGCATTTCAGATATAGAAGCCGATAGGCATTTCAAAAATAGGTGCCGATAGGCATTTCAGATATAGGTGCCGATAGGCATTTCAGATATAGTTGCCAATTGGCATTTTAAAAATAGGTGTCGATAGGCATTTTAGATATAGAAGCCAATAGGCATTTCAAATATAGGTGCCGATAGGCATTCCAGATATGGTTGCCGATAGGCATTTCAAATATAGGTGCTGATAGGCATTTCAGATGTAGTTTCCGATAGGCATTTCAAAAATTGGTGCCGATAGGCATTTCAGCTATAGGTGCTGATAGGCATTTCAGATATAGTGGCCGATTGGCATTTTAAAAATAGGTGCCGATAGGCATTTCAGATATAGAAGCCGATAGGTATTTCAAATATAGGTGTCGATAGGCATTTCAGATATGGTTGCCGATAGGCATTTCAAATATAGGTGCTGATAGGCATTTCAGATGTAGTTTCCGATAGGCATTTCAAAAAAAGGTGCCGAGAGGCATTTCAGATATAGGTGCCGATAGGCTTTTCAGATAGAGTTGCCGATTGGCATTTTAAAAATAGGTGCCGATATTCATTTTAGATGTAGCTTCCGATAGGCATTTCAAAAATAGGTGCCGATAGGCATTTCAGATATAGGTGCCGATAGGCATATCAGATATAGATGCCAATAGGCATTTAAAATATAGGTGCCGATAGGCATTTCAAATATAGGTGTCGATAGGCATTTCAGATATAAATGCCGAAAGACATTTCAGATATAGGTGCCGATAGGCATTTCTGATGTGGTTGCCGATAGGCATTTCAAATATAGGTCCCGATTGGCATTCCAAATATGGTTGCCGATAGGCATTTCAAATATAGGTGCTGATAGGCATTTCAGATGTAGTTTCCGATAGGCATTTCAAAAATAGGTGCCGATAGGCTTTTCAGATATTGGTGCCGATAGGCATTTCAGATATAGTTGCCGATTGGAATTTTAAAAATAGGTGCCGATAGGCATTTCAGATATAGAAGCCGATAGGCATTTCAAATATAGGTGCTGATAGGAATTCCAGATATGGTTGCCGGTAGGCATTTCAAATATAGGTGCTGATAGGCATTTCAGATGTAGTTTCCGATAGGCATTTCAAAAATTGGTGCCGATAGGCATTTCATATATAGGTGCCGATAGGCATTTCAGATATAGTAACCGATTGGCATTTTAAAAATAGGTGCCGATAAGCATTTCAGATATAGAAGCCGATAGGCATTTCAAATATAGGTGCCGATAAGCAACCCAGATATGGTTGCCGATAGGCATTTCAAATATAGGTGCTGATAGGCAATTCAGATGTAGTTTCCGATAGGCATTTCAAAAATTGGTGCCGATATGCATTTCAGATATAGGTGCTGATAGGCATTTCAGATATAGTTTCCGATTGGCATTTTAAAAATAGGTGCCGATAGGCATTTCAGATATAGAAGCCGATAGGTATTTCAGATATAGGTGTCGATAGGCATTTCAGATGTTTGCCGATAGGCATTTCAAATATAGGTGCTGATAGGCATTCCAGATGTAGTTTCCGATAGGCATTTCAAAAATAGGTGTCGATAGGCATTTCAGATATATGTGCCGATAGGCATTTCAAATATAGTTTCCGATTGGCATTTTAAAAATAGATGTCGATAGGCATTTTAGATATAGAAGCCGATAGGCATTTCAAATATAGGAGCCGATAGGCATTCCAGATATGGCTGCCGATAGGCATTTCAAATATAGGTGCTGATAGGCATTCCAGATGTAGTTTCCGATAGGCATTTCAAAAATTGGTGCCGATAGGCATTTCAGATATAGGTGCCGATAGGCATTTCAGATATAGTTACCGATTGGCATTTTAAAAATAGGTGCCGATAGGCATTTCAGATATAGAAGCCGATAGGTGTTTCAAATATATGTGTCGATAGGCATTTCAGATATGGTTGCCGATAGGCATTTCAAATATAGGTGCTGATTGGCATTTCAGATGTAGTTTTCGATAGGCAATTCAAAAGTAGGTGCCGATAGGCATTTCAGATATAGGTGCCGATAGGCATTACAGATATAGTTGCCGATTAGCATTTTAAAAATTGGTGCCGATAGGCATTTCAGATATAGAAGCCGATAGGCATTTCAAAAATAGGTGCCGATAGGCATTCCAGATATGGTTGCCGATAGGCATTTCAAATATAGGTGCTGATAGGCATTTCACATGTAGTTTCCGATAGGCATTTTAAAAATAGGTGCCGATAGGCATTTCAGATATAGGTGCCGATAGGCATTTCAGATATAGTTGCCGATTGGCATTTTAAAAATAAGTGCCGATAGGCATTTCAGATATAGAAGCCGATAGGTATTTCAAATATAGGTGCCGATAGGCATTCCAGATATAGGTGCCGATAGGCATTTCAGATATAGTTGCCTATTGGCATTTAAAAAATAGGTGCCGATAGGCATTTCAGATATATAAGCCGATAGGCATTTCAAATATAGGTGCCGATAGGCATTCCAGATATGGTTGCCGATAGGCATTTCAAATATAAGTGCTGATAGGCATTTCAGATGTAGTTTCCGATAGGCATTTCAAAAATAGGTACCGATAGGCATTTCAGATATAGGTGCCGATAGGCATTTCAGATATAGAAGCCGATAGGCATTTCAAATATAGGTGCCGATAGGCATTCCAGATAAGGTTGCCGATAGGCATTTCAAATATAGGTGCTGATAGGCATTCCAGATGTAGTTTCCGATAGGCATTTCATAAATTGGTGCCGATAGGCATTTCAGATATAGGTGCCGATAGGCATTTCAGATATAGTCACCGATTGGCATTTTAAAAATAGGTGCCGATAGGCATTTCAGATATAGAAGCCGATAGGTATTTCAAATATAGGTGTCGATAGGCATTTCAGATATGTTTACCGATAGGCATTTCAAATATAGGTGCTAATAGGCATGTTAGATGTAGTTTCCGATAGGCATTTCAAAAATAGGTGCCGATAGGCATTTCAGATATAGGTGTCGATAGGCATTTCAGATATAGGTGCCGATAGGCATTTCAGATATAGTTGCCAATTGGCATTTTAAAAATAGGTGTCGATAGGCATTTCAGATATATAAGCCGATAGGCATTTCAAATATAGGTGCCGATAGGCATTCCAGATATGGTTGCCGATAGGCATTTCAAATATAAGTGCTGATAGGCATGTCAGATGTAGTTTCCGATAGGCATTTCAAAATTAGGTACCGATAGGCATTTCAGATATGGTTGCCGATAGGCATTTCAAATATAGGTGCTGATAGGCATTTCAGATGTAGTTTCCGATAGGCATTTCAAAAATAGGGTCCGATAGGCATTTCAGATATAGGTGCCGATAGGCTTTTCAGATAGAGTTGCCGATTGGCATTTTAAAAATAGGTGCCGATAGGCATTTAAGATGTAGCTTCCGATAGGCATTTCAAAAATTGGTGCCGATAGGCATTTCAGATATAGGTGCCGATAGGCATATCAGATATAGATGCCGATAGGCATTTAAAATATAGGTGCCGATAGGCATTTCAAATATAGGTGTCGATAGGCATTTCAGATATAAATGCCGAAAGACATTTCAGATATAGGTGCCGATAGGCACTTCAGATGTGGTTGCCGATAGGCATTTCAAATATAGGTGCTGATAGGCATTTCAGATGTAGTTTTCAGTAGGCATTTCAAAAATAGGTGCCGATAGGCATTTCAGATATAGTTTCTGATTGGCATTTTAAAAATAGGTGCCGATAGGCATTTCAGATATAGATGCCGATAGGTATTTCAGATATAGGTGTCGATAGTCATTTCAGATGTTTGCCGATAGGCATTTCAAATATAGGTGCTGATAGGCATTCCAGATGTAGTTTCCGATAGGCATTTCAAAAATAGGTGTCGATAGGCATTTCAGATATATATGCCGATAGGCATTTCAGATATAGTTGCCGTGTGGCATTTTAAAAATAGATGTCGATAGGCATTTTAGATATAGAAGCCGATAGGCATTTCAGATATAGGTGCCGATAGGCATTTCAGATATAGTTACCGATTGGCATTTTAAAAATAGGTGCCGATAGGCATTTCAGATATAGAAGCCGATAGGTATTTCAGATATAATTGCCGATTGGCATTTTAAAAATAGGTGCCGATAGGCATTTTAGATGTAGTTTCCGATAGGCATTTCAAAAATAGGTGCCGTTAGGCATTTCAGATATAGTTACCGATTGGCATTTTAAAAATAGGTGCCGATAGGCATTTCAGATATAGGTGCCGATAGGCATTTCAGATATAATTGCCGATTGGCATTTTAAAAATAGGTGCCGATAGGCATTTTAGATGTAGTTTCCGATAGGCATTTCAAAAATAGGTGCCGTTAGGCATTTCAGATATAGGTGCCGATAGGCATATCAGATATAGTTGCCGATAGGCATTTAAAATATAGGTGCCGATAGGCATTTCAAATATAGGTGTCGATAGGCATTTCAGATATAAATGTCGAAAGACATTACAGACATAGGTGCCGATAGGCATTTCTGATGTGGTTGCCGATAGGCATTTCAAATATAGGTGCTGATAGGCATTTCAGATGTAGTTTTCAGTAGGCATTTCAAAAATAGGTGCCGATAGGCATTTCAGATATAGGTGCGAATAGGCACTTCAGATATATTTGCCGATTGGCATTTTAAAAATAGGTGCCGATAGGCATTTCAGATATAGAAGTCGATAGGCATTCCAAATATAGGTGCCGATAGGCATTCCAGATATGGTTGCCGATAGGCATTTCAAATATAGGTGCTGATAGGCATTTCAGATGTAGTTTCCGATAGGCATTTCAAAAATTGGTGCCGATAGGCATTTCAGATATAGGTGCCGATAGGCATTTCAGATATAGTTGCCGATTGGCATTTTAAAAATAGGTGCTGATAGGCATTTTTTGATATTGAAGCCGATAGGTATTTCAAATATAGGTACCGATAGGCATTCCAGATATGGTTGCCGATAGGCATTTCAAATATAGGTGCTGATAGGCATTTCAGATGTAGTTCCCGATAGGCATTTCAAAATAGGTGCCGATAGGCATTTAAGATATAGGTGCCGATAGGCATTTCAGATATAGTTGCCGATTGGCATTTTAAAAATAGGTGCCGATAGGCATTTCAGATATAGAAGCCGATAGGCATTTCAAATATAGGTGTCGATAAGCACTCCAGATATGGCTGCCGATAGGCATTTCAAATATAGGTGCTGATAGGCATTTCAGATGTAGTTTCCGAAAGCATTTCTAAAATGGGTGCCGATAGGCATTTCAGATATAGGTGTTGATAGGCATGTCAGATATAGTTGCCAATTGGCATTTTAAAAATAGGTGCCGATAGGCATTTCAGATATAGAAGCCGATAGGTATTTAGAATATAGATGTCGATAGGCATTTCAGATATAGGTGCCGATAGGCATTTCAGATATAGTTTCCGATTGGCATTTTAAAAGTAGGTACCGATAGGCTTTTCAGATATAGAAGCCGATAGGCAATTTAAATATAGGTGCCGATAGGCATTCCAGATATGGTTGCCGATAGGCATTTCAGTTATATAAGTGCTGATAGGCATTTCAGAAGTAGTTTCCGATAGGCATTTCAAAAATAGGTACCGATAGGCATTTCAGATATAGGGGCCGATAGGCATTTCAGATATATTTGCCGATTGGCATTTTATAAATAGGTGCCGATAGGCATTTCAGATATAGAAGCCGATAGGCATTTCAAATAGAGGTGCCGATAGGCATTCCAGATATGGTTGCCGATAGGCATTTTAGATGTAGTTTCCGATAGGCATTTCAAAAATAGGTGCCGATAGGCATTTCAGATATAGGTGCCGATAGGCATATCAGATATAGTTGCCGATAGGCATTTAAAATATAGGTGCCGATAGGCATTCCAGATATGGTTGCCGATAGGCATTTCAAATATAGGTGCTGATAGGCATTTCAGATGTAGTTTCCGATAGTCATTTCAAAAATTGGTGCCGATAGGCATTTCAGATATAGGTGCCGATAGGCATTTCAGATATAGTTGCCGATTGGAATTTTAAAAATAGGTGCCGATAGGCATTTCAGATATAGAAGCCGATAGGCATTTCAAATATAGGTGCTGATAGGAATTCCAGATATGGTTGCCGGTAGGCATTTCAAATATAGGTGCTGATAGGCATTTCAGATGTAGTTTCCGATAGGCATTTCAAAAATTGGTGCCGATAGGCATTTCATATATAGGTGCCGATAGGCATTTCAGATATAGTAACCGATTGGCATTTTAAAAATAGGTGCCGATAGGCATTTCAGATATAGAAGCCGATAGGCATTTCAAATATAGGTGCCGATAAGCAACCCAGATATGGTTGCCGATAGGCATTTCAAAAAGAGGTGCTGATAGGCAATTCAGATGTAGTTTCCGATAGGCATTTAAAAAATTGGTGCCGATATGCATTTCAGATATAGGTGCTGATAGGCATTTCAGATATAGTTTCCGATTGTCATTTTAAAAATAGGTGCCGATAGGCATTTCAGATATAGAAGCTGATAGGTATTTCAGATATAGGTGTCGATAGGCATTTCAGATGTTTGCCGATAGGCATTTCAGATATAGGTGCTGATAGGCATTTCAGATATAGTTTCCGATTGGCATTTTAAAAATAGATTTAGATAGGCATTTTAGATATAGAAGCCGATAGGCATTTCAAATATAGGAGCCGATAGGCATTCCAGATATGGTTGCCAATAGGCATTTCAAATATAGGTGCTGATAGGCATTCCAGATGTAGTTTCCGATAGGCATTTCAAAAATTGGTGCCGATAGGCATTTCAGATATAGGTGCCGATAGGCATTTCAGATATAGTTACCGATTGGCATTTTAAAAATAGGTGCCGATAGGCATTTCAGATATAGAAGCCGATAGGTGTTTCAAATATATGTGTCGATAGGCATTTCAGATATGGTTGCCGATAGGCATTTCAAATATAGGTGCTGATTGGCATTTCAGATGTAGTTTTCGATAGGCAATTCAAAAGTAGTTGCCGATAGGCATTTCAGATATAGGTGCCGATAGGCATTACAGATATAGTTGCCGATTAGCATTTCAAAAATTGGTGCCGATTGGCATTTCAGATATAGAAGCCGATAGGCATTTCAAAAATAGGTGCCGATAGGCATTCCAGATATGGTTGCCGATAGGCATTTCAAATATAGGTGCTGATAGGCATTTCACATGTAGTTTCCGATAGGCATTTTAAAAATAGGTGCCGATAGGCATTTCAGATATAGGTGCCGATAGGCATTTCAGATATAGTTGCCGATTGGCATTTTAAAAATAAGTGCCGATAGGCATTTCAGATATAGAAGCCGATAGACATTTCAAATATAGGTGCCGATAGGCATTCCAGATATAGGTGCCGATAGGCATTTCAGATATAGTTGCCTATTGGCATTTAAAAAATAGGTGCCGATAGGCATTTCAGATATATAAGCCGATAGGCATTTCAAATATAGGTGCCGATAGGCATTCCAGATATGGTTGCCGATAGGCATTTCAAATATAAGTGCTGATAGGCATTTCAGATGTAGTTTCCGATAGGCATTTCAAAAATAGGTACCGATAGGCATTTCAGATATAGGTGCCGATAGGCATTTCAGATATAGAAGCCGATAGGCAACTCAAATATAAGTGCCGATAGGCATTCCAGATATGGTTGCCGATAGGCATTTCAAATATAGGTGCTGATAGGCATTCCAGATGTAGTTTCCGATAGGCATTTCATAAATTGGTGCCGATAGGCATTTCAGATATAGGTGCCGATAGGCATTTCAGATATAGTCACCGATTGGCATTTTAAAATAGGTGCCGATAGGCATTTCAGATATAGAAGCCGATAGGTATTTCAAATATAGGTGTCGATAGGCATTTCAGATATGTTTACCGATAGGCATTTCAAATATAGGTGCTAATAGGCATTTTAGATGTAGTTTCCGATAGGCATTTCAAAAATAGGTGCCGATAGGCATTTCAGATATAGGTGTCGATAGGCATTTCAGATATAGGTGCCGATAGGCATTTCAGATATAGTTGCCAATTGGCATTTTAAAAATAGGTGTTGATAGGCATTTCAGATATATAAGCCAATAGGCATTTCAAATATAGGTGCCGATAGGCATTCCAGATATGGTTGCCGATAGGCATTTCAAATATAAGTGCTGATAGGCATGTCAGATGTAGTTTCCGATAGGCATTTCAAAAATAGGTACCGATAGGCATTTCAGATATGGTTGCCGATAGGCATTTCAAATATAGGTGCTGATAGGCATTTCAGATGTAGTTTCCGATAGGCATTTCAAAAATAGGGTCCGATAGGCATTTCAGATATAGGTGCCGATAGGCTTTTCAGATAGAGTTGCCGATTGGCATTTTAAAAATAGGTGCCGATAGGCATTTAAGATGTAGCTTCCGATAGGCATTTCAAAAATAGGTGCCGATAGGCATTTCAGATATAGGTGCCGATAGGCATATCAGATATAGATGCCGATAGGCATTTAAAATATAGGTGCCGATAGGCATTTCAAATATAGGTGTCGATAGGCATTTCAGATATAAATGCCGAAAGACATTTCAGATATAGGTGCCGATAGGCATTTCAGATGTGGTTGCCGATAGGCATTTCAAATATAGGTCCCGATTGGCATTCCAAATATAGTTGCCGATAGGCATTTCAAATATAGGTGCTGATAGGCATTTCAGATGTAGTTTCCGACAGGCATTTCAAAAATTGGTGCCGATAGGCATTTCATATATAGGTGCCGATAGGCATTTCAGATATAGTTGCCGATTGGCATTTTAAAAATAGGTGCCGATAGGCATTTCAGATATAGAAGCCGATAGGCATTTCAAATATAGGTGCCGATAAGCAACCCAGATATGGTTGTAGATAGGCATTTCAAATATAGGTGCTGATAGGCATTTCAGATGTAGTTTCCGATAGGCATTTCAAAAATTGGTGCCGATAGGCATTTCAGATATAGGTGCTGATAGGCATTTCAGATATAGTTTCTGATTGGCATTTTAAAAATAGGTGCCGATAGGCATTTCAGATATAGAAGCCGATAGGTATTTCAGATATAGGTGTCGATAGTCATTTCAGATGTTTGCCGATAGGCATTTCAAATATAGGTGCTGATAGGCATTCCAGATGTAGTTTCCGATAGGCATTTCAAAAATAGGTGTCGATAGGCATTTCAGATATATATGCCGATAGGCATTTCAGATATAGTTGCCGATTGGCATTTTAAAAATAGATGTCGATAGGCATTTTAGATATAGAAGCCGATAGGCATTTCAAATATAGGTGCCGATAGGCATTCCAGATATGGTTGCCGATAGACATTTCAAATATAGGTGCTGATATTCATTCCAGATGTAGTTTCCGATAGGCATTTCAAAAATTGGTGCCGATAGGCATTTCAGATATAGGTGCCGATAGGCATTTCAGATATAGTTACCGATTGGCATTTTAAAAATAGGTGCCGATAGGCATTTCAGATATAGAAGCCGATAGGTATTTCAGATATAATTGCCGATTGGCATTTTAAAAATAGGTGCCGATAGGCATTTTAGATGTAGTTTCCGATAGGCATTTCAAAAATAGGTGCCGTTAGGCATTTCAGATATAGTTACCGATTGGCATTTTAAAAATAGGTGCCGATAGGTATTTCAGATATAGGTGCCGATAGGCATTTCAGATATAATTGCCGATTGGCATTTTAAAAATAGGTGCCGATAGGCATTTTAGATGTAGTTTCCGATAGGCATTTCAAAAATAGGTGCCGTTAGGCATTTCAGATATAGGTGCCGATAGGCATATCAGATATAGTTGCCGATAGGCATTGAAAATATAGGTGCCGATAGGCATTTCAAATATAGGTGTCGATAGGCATTTCAGATATAAATGTCGAAAGGCATTACAGACATAGGTGCCGATAGGCATTTCTAATGTGGTTGCCGATAGGCATTTCAAATATAGGTGCTGATAGGCATTTCAGATGTAGTTTTCAGTAGGCATTTCAAAAATAGGTGCCGATAGGCATTTCAGATATAGGTGCCGATAGGCACTTCAGATATATTTGCCGATTGGCATTTTAAAAATAGGTGCCGATAGGCATTTCAGATATAGAAGTCGATAGGCATTCCAAATATAGGTGCCGATAGGCATTCCAGATATGGTTGCCGATAGGCATTTCAAATATAGGTGCTGATAGGCATTTCAGATGTAGTTTCCGATAGGCATTTCAAAAATTGGTGCCGATAGGCATTTCAGATATAGGTGCCGATAAACATTTCAGATATAGTTGCCGATTGGTATTTTAAAAATAGGTGCCGATAGGCATTTCAGATATAGGTGCCGATAGGCATTTCAGATAGAGTTGCCGATTGGCATCTTAAAAATAGGTGCCGATAGGCATTTTAGATGTAGTTTCCGATAGGCATTTCAAAAATAGGTGCCGATAGGCATTTCAGATATAGGTGCCCATAGGCATATCAGATATAGTTGCCGATAGGCATTTAAAATATAGGTGCCGATAGGCATTTCAAATATAGGTGTCGATAGGCATTTCAGATATAAATGCCGAAGGGCATTTCAGATATAGGTGCCGACAGGCATTCCTGTTGTGGTTGCCGATAGGCATTTCAAATATAGGTGCTGATAGGCATTTCAGATGTAGTTTCCGATAGGCATTTCAAAAATAGGTGCCGATAGGCATTTCAGATATAGGTGTTGATAGGCATTTCAGATATAGTTGCCGATTGGCATTTTAAAAATAGGTGCCGATAGGCATTTTAGATGTAATTTCTGATAGGCATTTCAAAAATAGGTGCCGATAGGCATTTCAGATATAGCTGCCGATAGGCATATCAGATATAGTTGCCGATAGGCATTTAAAATATAGGTGCCGATTGGCATTTCAAATATAGGTGTCGATAGGCATTTCAGATATAAATGCCGAAGGGCATTTTAGATATAGGTGCCGATAGGAATTTCTGATGTGGTTGCCGATAGGCATTTCAAATATAGGTGCTTATAGGCATTTTAGATGTGGTTTCCGATAGGCTTTTCAAATATAGGTGCTGATAGGCATTTCAGATGTAGTTTCCGATAGGCATTTCAAAAATTGGTGCCGATAGGCATTTCAGATATAGGTGCCGATAGGCATTTCAGATATAGTTGCCGATTGGCATTTTAAAAATAGGTGCCGATAGGCATTTCAGATATAGAAGCCGATAGGCATTTCAAATATAGGTGCCGATAGGCATTCCAGATATGGTTGCCGATAGGCATTTCAAATATAGGTGCTGATAGGCATTTCAGATGTAGTTTCCGATAGGCATTTCAAAAATTAGTGCCGATAGGCATTTCAGATATAGGTGCCGATAGGCATTTCAGATATAGTTGCCGATTGGCATTTTAAAAATAGGTGCTGATAGGCATTTTTTGATATTGAAGCCGATAGGTATTTCAAATATAGGTGTCGATAGGCATTTCAGATATGGTTGCCGATAGGCATTTCAAATATTGGTGCTGATAGGCATTTCAGATGTAGTTTCCGATAGGCATTTCAAAAATAGGTGCCGATAGGCATTTCAGATATAGGTGCCGATAGGCATTACAGATATAGTTGCCGATTGGCATTTTAAAAATAGGTGCCGATAGGCATTTTAGATATAGAAGCCGATAGGCATTTCAAATATAGGTACCGATAGGCATTCCAGATATGGTTGCCGATAGGCATTTCAAATATAGGTGCTGATAGGCATTTCAGATGTAGTTCCCGATAGGCATTTCAAAATAGGTGCCGATAGGCATTTCAGATATAGGTGCCGATAGGCATTTCAGATATAGTTGCCGATTGGCATTTTAAAAATAGGTGCCGATAGGCATTTCAGATATAGAAGCCGATAGGCATTTCAAATATAGGTGTCGATAAGCACTCCAGATATGGCTGCCGATAGGCATTTCAAATATAGGTGCTGATAGGCATTTCAGATGTAGTTTCCGAAAGCATTTCTAAAATGGGTGCCGATAGGCATTTCAGATATAGGTGTTGATAGGCATGTCAGATATAGTTACCAATTGGCATTTTAAAAATAGGTGCCGATAGGCATTTCAGATATAGAAGCCGATAGGTATTTCAAATATAGATGTCGATAGGCATTTCAGATATAGGTGCCGATAGGCATTTCAGATATAGTTTCCGATTGGCATTTTAAAAGTAGGTACCGATAGGCTTTTCAGATATAGAAGCCGATAGGCAATTTAAATATAGGTGCCGATAGGCATTCCAGATATGGTTGCCGATAGGCATTTCAGTTATATAAGTGCTGATAGGCATTTCAGAAGTAGTTTCCGATAGGCATTTCAAAAATAGGTACCGATAGGCATTTCAGATATAGGGGCCGATAGGCATTTCAGATATAGTTGCCGATTGGCATTTTAAAAATAGGTGCCGATAGGCATTTCAGATATAGAAGCCGATAGGCATTTCAAATAGAGGTGCCGATAGGCATTCCAGATATGGTTGCCGATAGGCATTTTAGATGTAGTTTCCGATAGGCATTTCAAAAATAGGTGCCGATAGGCATTTCAGATATAGGTGCCGATAGGCATATCAGATATAGTTGCCGATAGGCATTTAAAATATAGGTGCCGATAGGCATTCCAGATATGGTTGCCGATAGGCATTTCAAATATAGGTGCTGATAGGCATTTCAGATGTAGTTTCCGATAGTCATTTCAAAAATTGGTGCCGATAGGCATTTCAGATATAGGTGCCGATAGGCATTTCAGATATAGTTGCCGATTGGCATTTTAAAAATAGGAGACGATAGGCATTTCAGATATAGAAGCCGATAGGTATTTCAAATATAGGTGTCGATAGGCATTTCAGATATGGTTTCCGATAGGCATTTCAAATATTGTGGCTGATAGGCATTTCAGATGTAGTTTCCGATAGGCATTTCAAAAATAGGTGCCGATAGGCATTTCAGATATAGGTGCCGATAGGCATTACAGATATAGTTGCTGATTGGCATTTTAAAAATAGGTGCCGATAAGCATTTCAGATATAGAAGCCGATAGGCATTTCAAATATAGGTGCCGATAGGCATTCCAGATATGGTTGCCGATGGGCATTTCAAATATAGGTGCCGATAGGCATTCCAGATATGGTTGCCGATAGGCATTTCAAATATAGGTGCTGATAGGCATTTCAGATGTAGTTTCCGATAGTCATTTCAAAAATTGGTGCCGATAGGCATTTCAGATATAGGTGCCGATAGGCATTTCAGATATAGTTGCCGATTGGCATTTTAAAAATAGGAGACGATAGGCATTTCAGATATAGAAGCCGATAGGTATTTCAAATATAGGTGTCGATAGGCATTTCAGATATGGTTTCCGATAGGCATTTCAAATATTGTGGCTGATAGGCATTTCAGATGTAGTTTCCGATAGGCATTTCAAAAATAGGTGCCGATAGGCATTTCAGATATAGGTGCCGATAGGCATTACAGATATAGTTGCCGATTGGCATTTTAAAAATAGGTGCCGATAGGCATTTCAGATATAGAAGCCGATAGGCATTTCAAATATAGGTGCCGATAGGCATTCCAGATATGGTTGCCGATGGGCATTTCAAATATAGGTGCCGATAGGCATTTCAGATATAGAAGCCGATAGGCATATCAAATATAGGTGCCGATAAGCTTTCCAGATATGGTTGCCGATAGCCATTTTAAATATAGGTGCTGATAGGCATTTCAGATGTAGTTTCCGATAGGCATTTCAATAATTGGTGCCGATAAGCATTTCAGATATATGTGCCGATAGGCATTTCAGATATAGAAGCCGATAGTCATTTCAAATATAGGTGCCGATAGGCATTCCAGAAATGGTTGCCGATAGGCATTTCAAATATAGGTGCTGATAGGCATTTCAGATGTAGTTTCCCATAGGCATTTTAAAAATTGGTGCCGATAGGCATTTCAGATATATAAGCCGGTAGGCATTTCAAATATAGGTGCCGATAGGCATTTCAGATATAGGTGCCGATAGGCATTTCAGATATAGTTGCCGATTGGACATTTTAAAAATAAGTGCAGATAGGCATTTCAGATATAGAAGCCGATAGACATTTCAAATATAGGTGCCGATAGGCATTCCAGATATATGTGCCGATAGGCATTTCAGATATAGTTGCCTATTGGCATTTTAAAAATAGGTGCCGATAGGCATTTCAGATATATAAGCCGGTAGGCATTTCAAATATAGGTGCCGATAGGCATTCCAGATATAGTTGCCGATAGGCATTTCAAATATAAGTGCTGATAGGCATTTCAGATGTAGTTTCCGATAGGCATTTCAAAAATAGGTACCGATAGGCATTTCAGATATAGGTGCCGATAGGCATTTCAGATATAGTTGCCAATTGGCGTTTTGAAAATAGGTGTGGATAGGCATTTCAGATATAGAAGCCGATAGGCATTTCAAATATAGGTGCCGATAGGCATTCCAGATATAGTTGCCGATAGGCATTTCAAATATAGGTGCTGATAGGCATTCCAGATGTAGTTTCCGATAGGCATTTCAAAAATTGGTGCCGATAGGCATTTCAGATATAGTCACCGATTGGCATTTTAAAAATAGGTGCCGATAGGCATTTCAGAAATAGAAGCCGATAGGTATTTCAAATATAGGTGTCGATAGGCATTTCAGAAATGTTTACCGATAGGCATTTCAAATATAGGTGCTAATAGGCATTTTAGATGTAGTTTCCGATAGGCATTTCAAAAATAGGTGCCGATAGGCATTTCAGATATAGGTATCGATAGGCATTTCAGATATAGTTGCCGATTGGCATTTTAAAAATAGGTGCCGATAGGCATTTCAGATATAGAAGCCGATAGGCATTTCAAATATAGGTGCCGATAAGCAACCCAGATATGGTTGCCGATAGGCATTTCAAATATAGGTGCTGATAGGCATTTCAGATGTAGTTTCCGATAGGCATTTCAAAAATTGGTGCCGATAGGCATTTCAGATATAGGTGCTGATAGGCATTTCAGATATAGTTTCTGATTGGCATTTTAAAAATAGGTGCCGATAGGCATTTCAGATATAGAAGCCGATAGGTATTTCAGATATAGGTGTCGATAGTCATTTCAGATGTTTGCCGATAGGCATTTCAAATATAGGTGCTGATAGGCATTCCAGATGTAGTTTCCGATAGGCATTTCAAAAATAGGTGTCGATAGGCATTTCAGATATATATGCCGATAGGCATTTCAGATATAGTTGCCGATTGGCATTTTAAAAATAGATGTCGATAGGCATTTTAGATATAGAAGCCGATAGGCATTTCAAATATAGGTGCCGATAGGCATTCCAGATATGGTTGCCGATAGACATTTCAAATATAGGTGCTGATATTCATTCCAGATGTAGTTTCCGATAGGCATTTCTAAAATTGGTGCCGATAGGCATTTCAGATATAGGTGCCGATAGGCATTTCAGATATAGTTTCCGATTGGCATTTTAAAAATAGGTGCCGATAGGCGTTTCAGATATAGAGCCGATAGGTATTTCAGATATAGGTGTCGATAGGCATTTCAGATGTTTGCCGATAGGCATTTCAAATATAGGTGCTGATAGGCATTCCAGATGTAGTTTCCGATAGGCATTTCAAAAATAGGTGTCGATAGGCATTTCAGATATATGTGCCGATAGGCATTTCAGATATAGTTGCCGATTGGCATTTTAAAAATAGATGTCGATAGGTATTTTAGATATAGAAGCCGATAGGCATTTCAAATATAGGTGCCGATAGGCATTCCAGATATGGTTGCCGATAGGCATTTCAAATATAGGTGCTGATAGGCATTCCAGATGTAGTTTCCGATAGGCATTTCAAAAATTGGTGTTGATAGGCATTTCAGATATAGGTGCCGATAGGCATTTCAGATATAGTTACCGATTGGCATTTTAAAAATAGGTGCCGATAGGCATTTCAGATATAGAAGCCGATAGGTATTTCAAATATAGGTGTCGATAGGCATTTCAGATATGGTTGCCGATAGGCATTTCAAATATAGGTGCTGATAGGCATTTTAGATGTAGTTTCCGATAGGCAATTCAAAAGTAGGTGCCGATAGGCATTTCAGATATAGGTGCCGATAGGCATTACAGATATAGTTGCCGATTAGCATTTTAAAAATTGGTGCCGATAGGCATTTCAGATATAGAAGCCGATAGGCATTTCAAATATAGGTGCCGATAGGCATTCCAGATATGGTTGCCGATAGGCATTTCAAATATAGGTGCTGATAGGCATTTCACATGTAGTTTCCGATAGGAATTTCAAAAATAGGTGCCGATAGGCATTTCAGATATAGGTGCCGATAGGCATTTCAGATATAGTTGCCGATTGGCATTTTAAAAATAAGTGCCGATAGGCATTTCAGATATAGAAGCCGATAGACATTTCAAATATAGGTGCCGATAGCCATTCCAGATATATGTGCCGATAGGCATTTCAGATATAGTTGCCTATTGGCATTTTAAAAATAGGTGCCGATAGGCATTTCAGATATATAAGCCGATAGGCATTTCAAATATAGGTGCCGATAGGCATTCCAGATATAGTTGCCGATAGGCATTTCAAATATAAGTGCTGGTAGGCATTTCAGATGTAGTTTCCGATAGGCATTTCAAAAATAGGTACCGATAGGCATTTCAGATATAGGTGCCGATAGGCATTTCAGATATAGTTGCCAATTGGCGTTTTGAAAATAGGTGTGGATAGGCATTTCAGATATAGAAGCCGATAGGCATTTCAAATATAGGTGCCGATAGGCATTCCAGATATGGTTGCCGATAGGCATTTCAAATATAGGTGCTGATAGGCATTCCAGATGTAGTTTCCGATAGGCATTTCAAAAATTGGTGCCGATAGGCATTTCAGATATAGGTGCCGATAGGCATTTCAGATATAGTCACCGATTGGCATTTTAAAAATAGGTGCCGATAGGCATTTCAGAAATAGAAGCCGATAGGTGTTTCAAATATAGGTGTCGATAGGCATTTCAGATATGTTTACCGATAGGCATTTCAAATATAAGTGCTAATAGGCATTTTAGATGTAGTTTCCGATAGGCATTTCAAAAATAGCTGCCGATAGGCATTTCAGATATAGGTGTCGATAGGCATTTCAGATATAGTTGCCGATTGGCATTTTAAAAATAGGTGCCGATAGGCATTTCAGATATAGAAGCCGATAGGCATTTCAAATATAGGTGCCGATAGGCATTCAAGATATGGTTGCCGATAGGCATTTCAAATATAGGTGCCGATAGGCATTTCAGATATAGAAGCCGATAGGCATTTCAAAAATAGGTGCCGATAGGCATTTCAGATATAGGTGCCGATAGGCATTTCAGATATAGTTGCCAATTGGCATTTTAAAAATAGGTGTCGATAGGCATTTTAGATATAGAAGCCAATAGGCATTTCAAATATAGGTGCCGATAGGCATTCCAGATATGGTTGCCGATAGGCATTTCAAATATAGGTGCTGATAGGCATTTCAGATGTAGTTTCCGATAGGCATTTCAAAAATTGGTGCCGATAGGCATTTCAGCTATAGGTGCTGATAGGCATTTCAGATATAGTGGCCGATTGGCATTTTAAAAATAGGTGCCGATAGGCATTTCAGATATAGAAGCCGATAGGTATTTCAAATATAGGTGTCGATAGGCATTTCAGATATGGTTGCCGATAGGCATTTCAAATATAGGTGCTGATAGGCATTTCAGATGTAGTTTCCGATAGGCATTTCAAAAAAAGGTGCCGAGAGGCATTTCAGATATAGGTGCCGATAGGCTTTTCAGATAGAGTTGCCGATTGGCATTTTAAAAATAGGTGCCGATATTCATTTTAGATGTAGCTTCCGATAGGCATTTCAAAAATAGGTGCCGATAGGCATTTCAGATATAGGTGCCGATAGGCATATCAGATATAGATGCCAATAGGCATTTAAAATATAGGTGCCGATAGGCATTTCAAATATAGGTGTCGATAGGCATTTCAGATATAAATGCCGAAAGACATTTCAGATATAGGTGCCGATAGGCATTTCTGATGTGGTTGCCGATAGGCATTTCAAATATAGGTCCCGATTGGCATTCCAAATATGGTTGCCGATAGGCATTTCAAATATAGGTGCTGATAGGCATTTCAGATGTAGTTTCCGATAGGCATTTCAAAAATAGGTGCCGATAGGCTTTTCAGATATTGGTGCCGATAGGCATTTCAGATATAGTTGCCGATTGGAATTTTAAAAATAGGTGCCGATAGGCATTTCAGATATAGAAGCCGATAGGCATTTCAAATATAGGTGCTGATAGGAATTCCAGATATGGTTGCCGGTAGGCATTTCAAATATAGGTGCTGATAGGCATTTCAGATGTAGTTTCCGATAGGCATTTCAAAAATTGGTGCCGATAGGCATTTCATATATAGGTGCCGATAGGCATTTCAGATATAGTAACCGATTGGCATTTTAAAAATAGGTGCCGATAAGCATTTCAGATATAGAAGCCGATAGGCATTTCAAATATAGGTGCCGATAAGCAACCCAGATATGGTTGCCGATAGGCATTTCAAATATAGGTGCTGATAGGCAATTCAGATGTAGTTTCCGATAGGCATTTCCAAAATTGGTGCCGATATGCATTTCAGATATAGGTGCTGATAGGCATTTCAGATATAGTTTCCGATTGGCATTTTAAAAATAGGTGCCGATAGGCATTTCAGATATAGAAGCCGATAGGTATTTCAGATATAGGTGTCGATAGGCATTTCAGATGTTTGCCGATAGGCATTTCAAATATAGGTGCTGATAGGCATTCCAGATGTAGTTTCCGATAGGCATTTCAAAAATAGGTGTCGATAGGCATTTCAGATATATGTGCCGATAGGCATTTCAAATATAGTTTCCGATTGGCATTTTAAAAATAGATGTCGATAGGCATTTTAGATATAGAAGCCGATAGGCATTTCAAATATAGGAGCCGATAGGCATTCCAGATATGGCTGCCGATAGGCATTTCAAATATAGGTGCTGATAGGCATTCCAGATGTAGTTTCCGATAGGCATTTCAAAAATTGGTGCCGATAGGCATTTCAGATATAGGTGCCGATAGGCATTTCAGATATAGTTACCGATTGGCATTTTAAAAATAGGTGCCGATAGGCATTTCAGATATAGAAGCCGATAGGTGTTTCAAATATATGTGTCGATAGGCATTTCAGATATGGTTGCCGATAGGCATTTCAAATATAGGTGCTGATTGGCATTTCAGATGTAGTTTTCGATAGGCAATTCAAAAGTAGGTGCCGATAGGCATTTCAGATATAGGTGCCGATAGGCATTACAGATATAGTTGCCGATTAGCATTTTAAAAATTGGTGCCGATAGGCATTTCAGATATAGAAGCCGATAGGCATTTCAAAAATAGGTGCCGATAGGCATTCCAGATATGGTTGCCGATAGGCATTTCAAATATAGGTGCTGATAGGCATTTCACATGTAGTTTCCGATAGGCATTTTAAAAATAGGTGCCGATAGGCATTTCAGATATAGGTGCCGATAGGCATTTCAGATATAGTTGCCGATTGGCATTTTAAAAATAAGTGCCGATAGGCATTTCAGATATAGAAGCCGATAGGTATTTCAAATATAGGTGCCGATAGGCATTCCAGATATAGGTGCCGATAGGCATTTCAGATATAGTTGCCTATTGGCATTTAAAAAATAGGTGCCGATAGGCATTTCAGATATATAAGCCGATAGGCATTTCAAATATAGGTGCCGATAGGCATTCCAGATATGGTTGCCGATAGGCATTTCAAATATAAGTGCTGATAGGCATTTCAGATGTAGTTTCCGATAGGCATTTCAAAAATAGGTACCGATAGGCATTTCAGATATAGGTGCCGATAGGCATTTCAGATATAGAAGCCGATAGGCATTTCAAATAAAGGTGCCGATAGGCATTCCAGATAAGGTTGCCGATAGGCATTTCAAATATAGGTGCTGATAGGCATTCCAGATGTAGTTTCCGATAGGCATTTCATAAATTGGTGCCGATAGGCATTTCAGATATAGGTGCCGATAGGCATTTCAGATATAGTCACCGATTGGCATTTTAAAAATAGGTGCCGATAGGCATTTCAGATATAGAAGCCGATAGGTATTTCAAATATAGGTGTCGATAGGCATTTCAGATATGTTTACCGATAGGCATTTCAAATATAGGTGCTAATAGGCATGTTAGATGTAGTTTCCGATAGGCATTTCAAAAATAGGTGCCGATAGGCATTTCAGATATAGGTGTCGATAGGCATTTCAGATATAGGTGCCGATAGGCATTTCAGATATAGTTGCCAATTGGCATTTTAAAAATAGGTGTCGATAGGCATTTCAGATATATAAGCCGATAGGCATTTCAAATATAGGTGCCGATAGGCATTCCAGATATGGTTGCCGATAGGCATTTCAAATATAAGTGCTGATAGGCATGTCAGATGTAGTTTCCGATAGGCATTTCAAAATTAGGTACCGATAGGCATTTCAGATATGGTTGCCGATAGGCATTTCAAATATAGGTGCTGATAGGCATTTCAGATGTAGTTTCCGATAGGCATTTCAAAAATAGGGTCCGATAGGCATTTCAGATATAGGTGCCGATAGGCTTTTTAGATAGAGTTGCCGATTGGCATTTTAAAAATAGGTGCCGATAGGCATTTAAGATGTAGCTTCCGATAGGCATTTCAAAAATTGGTGCCGATAGGCATTTCAGATATAGGTGCCGATAGGCATATCAGATATAGATGCCGATAGGCATTTAAAATATAGGTGCCGATAGGCATTTCAAATATAGGTGTCGATAGGCATTTCAGATATAAATGCCGAAAGACATTTCAGATATAGGTGCCGATAGGCACTTCAGATGTGGTTGCCGATAGGCATTTCAAATATAGGTCCCGATTGGCATTCCAAATATGGTTGCCGATAGGCATTTCAAATATAGGTGCTGATAGGCATTGCAGATGTAGTTTCCGATAGGCATTTCAAAAATAGGTGCCGATAGGCATTTCAGATATAGGTGCCGATAGGCATTTCAGATATAGTTGCCGATTGGAATTTTAAAAATAGGTGCCGATAGGCATTTCAGATATAGAAGCCGATAGGCATTTCAAATATAGGTGCTGTTAGGAATTCCAGATATGGTTGCCGGTAGGCATTTCAAATATAGGTGCTGATAGGCATTTCAGATGTAGTTTCCGACAGGCATTTCAAAAATTGGTGCCGATAGGCATTTCATATATAGGTGCCGATAGGCATTTCAGATATAGTTGCCGATTGGCATTTTAAGAATAGGTGCCGATAGGCATTTCAGATATAGAAGCCGATAGGCATTTCAAATATAGGTGCCGATAAGCAACCCAGATATGGTTGTAGATAGGCATTTCAAATATAGGTGCTCATAGGCATTTCAGATGTAGTTTCCGATAGGCATTTCAAAAATTGGTGCCGATAGGCATTTCAGATATAGGTGCTGATAGACATTTCAGATATAGTTTCTGATTGGCATTTTAAAAATAGGTGCCGATAGGCATTTCAGATATAGATGCCGATAGGTATTTCAGATATAGGTGTCGATAGTCATTTCAGATGTTTGCCGATAGGCATTTCAAATATAGGTGCTGATAGGCATTCCAGATGTAGTTTCCGATAGGCATTTCAAAAATAGGTGTCGATAGGCATTTCAGATATATATGCCGATAGGCATTTCAGATATAGTTGCCGTGTGGCATTTTAAAAATAGATGTCGATAGGCATTTTAGATATAGAAGCCGATAGGCATTTCAAATATAGGTGCCGATAGGCATTCTGATATGGTTGCCGATAGACATTTCAAATATAGGTGCTGATATTCATTCCAGATGTAGTTTCCGATAGGCATTTCAAAAATTGGTGCCGATAGTCATTTCAGATATAGGTGCCGATAGGCATTTCAGATATAGTTACCGATTGGCATTTTAAAAATAGGTGCCGATAGGCATTTCAGATATAGAAGCCGATAGGTATTTCAGATATAATTGCCGATTGGCATTTTAAAAATAGGTGCCGATAGGCATTTTAGATGTAGTTTCCGATAGGCATTTCAAAAATAGGTGCCGTTAGGCATTTCAGATATAGTTACCGATTGGCATTTTAAAAATAGGTGCCGATAGGCATTTCAGATATAGGTGCCGATAGGCATTTCAGATATAATTGCCGATTGGCATTTTAAAAATAGGTGCCGATAGGCATTTTAGATGTAGTTTCCGATAGGCATTTCAAAAATAGGTGCCGTTAGGCATTTCAGATATAGGTGCCGATAGGCATATCAGATATAGTTGCCGATAGGCATTTAAAATATAGGTGCCGATAGGCATTTCAAATATAGGTGTCGATAGGCATTTCAGATATAAATGTCGAAAGACATTACAGACATAGGTGCCGATAGGCATTTCTGATGTGGTTGCCGATAGGCATTTCAAATATAGGTGCTGATAGGCATTTCAGATGTAGTTTTCAGTAGGCATTTCAAAAATAGGTGCCGATAGGCATTTCAGATATAGGTGCGAATAGGCACTTCAGATATATTTGCCGATTGGCATTTTAAAAATAGGTGCCGATAGGCATTTCAGATATAGAAGTCGATAGGCATTCCAAATATAGGTGCCGATAGGCATTCCAGATATGGTTGCCGATAGGCATTTCAAATATAGGTGCTGATAGGCATTTCAGATGTAGTTTCCGATAGGCATTTCAAAAATTGGTGCCGATAGGCATTTCAGATATAGGTGCCGATAGGCATTTCAGATATAGTTGCCGATTGGTATTTTAAAAATAGGTGCCGATAGGCATTTCAGATATAGGTGCCGATAGGCATTTCAGATAGAGTTGCCGATTGGCATCTTAAAAATAGGTGCCGATAGGCATTTTAGATGTAGTTTCCGATAGGCATTTCAAAAATAGGTGCCGATAGGCATTTCAGATATAGGTGCCCATAGGCATATCAGATATAGTTGCCGATAGGCATTTAAAATATAGGTGCCGATAGGCATTTCAAATATAGGTGTCGATAGGCATTTCAGATATAAATGCCGAAGGGCATTTCAGATATAGGTGCCGACAGGCATTCCTGTTGTGGTTTCCGATAGGCATTTCAAATATAGGTGCTGATAGGCATTTCAGAGGTAGTTTCCGATAGGCATTTCAAAAATAGGTGCCGATAGGCATTTCAGATATAGGTGTTGATAGGCATTTCAGATATAGTTGCCGATTGGCATTTTAAAAATAGGTGCCGATAGGCATTTTAGATGTAATTTCTGATAGGCATTTCAAAAATAGGTGCCGATAGGCATTTCAGATATAGCTGCCGATAGGCATATCAGATATAGTTGCCGATAGGCATTTAAAATATAGGTGCCGATTGGCATTTCAAATATAGGTGTCGATAGGCATTTCAGATATAAATGCCGAAGGGCATTTTAGATATAGGTGCCGATAGGAATTTCTGATGTGGTTGCCGATAGGCATTTCAAATATAGGTGCTGATAGGCATTTCAGATGTGGTTTCCGATAGGCTTTTCAAATATAGGTGCTGATAGGCATTTCAGATGTAGTTTCCGATAGGCATTTCAAAAATTGGTGCCGATAGGCATTTCAGATATAGGTGCCGATAGGCATTTCAGATATAGTTGCCGATTGGCATTTTAAAAATAGGTGCCGATAGGCATTTCAGATATAGAAGCCGATAGGCATTTCAAATATAGGTGCCGATAGGCATTCCAGATATGGTTGCCGATAGGCATTTCAAATATAGGTGCTGATAGGCATTTTAGATGTAGTTTCCGATAGGCATTTCAAAAATTGGTGCCGATAGGCATTTCAGACATAGGTGCCGATAGGCATTTCAGATATAGTTGCCGATTGGCATTTTAAAAATAGGTGCTGATAGGCATTTCAGATATAGAAGCCGATAGGTATTTCAAATATAGGTGTCGATAGGCATTTCAGATATGGTTGCCGATAGGCATTTCAAATATTGGTGCTGATAGGCATTTCAGATGTAGTTTCCGATAGGCATTTCAAAAATAGGTGCCGATAGGCATTTCAGATATAGGTGCCGATAGGAATTACAGATATAGTTGCCGATTGGCATTTTAAAAATAGGTGCCGATAGGCATTTTAGATATAGAAGCCGATAGGCATTTCAAATATAGGTACCGATAGGCATTCCAGATATGGTTGCCGATAGGCATTTCAAATATAGGTGCTGATAGGCATTTCAGATGTAGTTCCCGATAGGCATTTCAAAATAGGTGCCGATAGGCATTTCAGATATAGGTGCCGATAGGCATTTCAGATATAGTTGCCGATTGGCATTTTAAAAATAGGTGCCGATAGGCATTTCAGATATAGAAGCCGATAGGCATTTCAAATATAGGTGTCGATAAGCACTCCAGATATGGCTGCCGATAGGCATTTCAAATATAGGTGCTGATAGGCATTTCAGATGTAGTTTCCGAAAGCATTTCTAAAATGGGTGCCGATAGGCATTTCAGATATAGGTGTTGATAGGCATGTCAGATATATTTGCCAATTGGCATTTTAAAAATAGGTGCCGATAGGCATTTCAGATATAGAAGCCGATAGGTATTTCAAATATAGATGTCGATAGGCATTTCAGATATAGGTGCCGATAGGCATTTCAGATATAGTTTCCGATTGGCATTTTAAAAGTAGGTGCCGATAGGCTTTTCAGATATAGAAGCCGATAGGCAATTCAAATAGAGGTGCCGATAGGCATTCCAGATATGGTTGCCGATAGGCATTCCAGATATGGTTGCCGATAGGCATTTCAGTTATATAAGTGCTGATAGGCATTTCAGAAGTAGTTTCCGATAGGCATTTCAAAAATAGGTACCGATAGGCATTTCAGATATAGGGGCCGATAGGCATTTCAGATATAGTTGCCGATTGGCATTTTAAAAATAGGTGCCGATAGGCATTTCAGATATAGAAGCCGATAGGCATTTCAAATAGAGGTGCCGATAGGCATTCCAGATATGGTTGCCGATAGGCATTTTAGATGTAGTTTCCGATAGGCATTTCAAAAATAGGTGCCGATAGGCATTTCAGATATAGGTGCCGATAGGCATATCAGATATAGTTGCCGATAGGCATTTAAAATATAGGCTCCGATAGGCATTTCAAATATAGGTGTCGATAGGCATTTCAGATATAAATGCCGAAAGGCATTTCAGATATAGGTGCCGATAGGCATTTCTGATGTAGTTTTCGATAGGCATTTCAAAAATAGGTGCCAATAGGCATTTCAGATATAGGTGCTGATAGGCACTTCAGATATAGTTGCCGATTGGCATTTTAAAAATAGGTGCCGATAGGCATTTCAGATATAGAAGCCGATAGGCATTTCAAATATAGGTGCCGATAGGCATTCCAGATATGGTTGCCGATAGGCATTTCAAATATAGGTGCTGATAGGCATTTCAGATGTAGTTTCCGATAGTCATTTCAAAAATTGGTGCCGATAGGCATTTCAGATATAGGTGCCGATAGGCATTTCAGATATAGTTGCCGATTGGCATTTTAAAAATAGGAGACTATAGGCATTTCAGATATAGAAGCCGATAGGTATTTCAAATATAGGTGTCGATAGGCATTTCGGATATGGTTTCCGATAGGCATTTCAAATATTGTGGCTGATAGGCATTTCAGATGTAGTTTCCGATAGGCATTTCAAAAATAGGTGCCGATAGGCATTTCAGATATAGGTGCCGATAGGCATTACAGATATAGTTGCCGATTGGCATTTTAAATATAGGTGCCGATAGGCATTTCAGATATAGAAGCCGATAGGCATTTTAAATATAGGTGCCGATAGGCATTCCAGATATGGTTGCCGATGGGCATTTCAAATATAGGTGCCGATAGGAATTCCAGATATGGTTGCCGATAGGCATTTCAAATATAGGTGCTGATAGGCATTTCAGATGTAGTTTCCGATAGTCATTTCAAAAATTGGTGCCGATAGGCATTTCAGATATAGGTGCCGATAGGCATTTCAGATATAGTTGCCGATTGGCATTTTAAAAATAGGAGACGATAGGCATTTCAGATATAGAAGCCGATAGGTATTTCAAATATAGGTGTCGATAGGCATTTCAGATATGGTTTCCGATAGGCATTTCAAATATTGTGGCTGATAGGCATTTCAGATGCAGTTTCCGATAGGCATTTCAAAAATAGGTGCCGATAGGCATTTCAGATATAGGTGCCGATAGGCATTACAGATATAGTTGCCGAATGGCATTTTAAAAATAGGTGTTGATAGGCATTTCAGATATAGAAGCCGATAGGCATTTTAAATATAGGTGCCGATAGGCATTCCAGATATGGTTGCCGATGGGCATTTCAAATATAGGTGCCGATAGGCATTCCAGATATGGTTTCCGATAGGCATTTCAAATATTGTGGCTGATAGGCATTTCAAATGTAGTTTCCGATAGGCATTTCAAAAATTGTTGCCGATAAGCATTTCAGATATATGTGCCGATAGGCATTTCAGATATAGAAGCCGATAGTCATTTCAAATATAGGTGCCGATAGGCATTCCAGAAATGGTTGCCGATAGGCATTTCAAATATAGATGCTGATAGGCATTTCAGATGTAGTTTCCCATAGGCATTTTAAAAATTGGTGCCGATAGGCATTTCAGATATATAAGCCGGTAGGCATTTCAAATATAGGTGCCGATAGGCATTTCAGATATAGGTGCCGATAGGCATTTCAGATATAGTTGCCGATTGGCATTTTAAAAATAAGTGCCGATAGGCATTTCAGATATAGAAGCCGATAGACATTTCAAATATAGGTGCCGATAGGCATTCCAGATATATGTGCCGATAGGCATTTCAGATATAGTTGCCTATTGGCATTTTAAAAATAGGTGCCGATAGGCATTTCAGATATATAAGCCGGTAGGCATTTCAAATATAGGTGCCGATAGGCATTCCAGATATAGTTGCCGATAGGCATTTCAAACATAAGTGCTGATAGGCATTTCAGATGTAGTTTCCGATAGGCATTTCAAAAATAGGCACCGATAGGCATTTCAGATATAGGTGCCGATAGGCATTTCAGATATAGTTGCCAATTGGCGTTTTGAAAATAGGTGTGGATAGGCATTTCAGATATAGAAGCCGATAGGCATTTCAAATATAGGTGCCGATAGGCATTCCAGATATAGTTGCCGATAGGCATTTCAAATATAGGTGCTGATAGGCATTCCAGATGTAGTTTCCGATAGGCATTTCAAAAATTGGTGCCGATAGGCATTTCAGATATAGTCACCGATTGGCATTTTAAAAATAGGTGCCGATAGGCATTTCAGAAATGGAAGCCGATAGGTATTTCAAATATAGGTGTCGATAGGCATTTCAGATATGTTTACCGATAGGCATTTCAAATATAGGTGCTAATAGGCATTTTAGATGTAGTTTCCGATAGGCATTTCAAAAATAGGTGCCGATAGGCATTTCAGATATAGGTGTCGATAGGCATTTCAGATATAGTTGCCGATTGGCATTTTAAAAATAGGTGCCGATAGGCATTTCAGATATAGAAGCCGATAGGCATTTCAAATATAGGGGCCGATAGGCATTCAAGATATGGTTGCCGATAGGCATTTCAAATATAGGTGCCGATAGGCATTTCAGATATAGAAGCCGATAGGCATTTCAAAAATAAGTGCCGATAGGCATTTCAGATATAGGTGCCGATAGGCATTTCAGATATAGTTGCCAATTGGCATTTTAAAAATAAGTGTCGATAGGCATTTCAGATATAGAAGCCAATAGGCATTTCAAATATAGGTGCCGATAGGCATTCCAGATATGGTTGCCGATAGGCATTTCAAATATAGGTTCTGATAGGCATTTCAGATGTAGTTTCCGATAGGCATTTCAAAAATTGGTGCCGATAGGCATTTCAGCTATAGGTGCTGATAGGCATTTCAGATATAGTGGCCGATTGGCATTTTAAAAATAGGTGCTGATAGGCATTTCAGATGTAGTTTCCGATAGGCATTTCAAAAATAGGTGCCGATAGGCATTTCAGATATAGGTGCCGATAGGCTTTTCAGATAGAGTTGCCGATTGGCATTTTAAAAATAGGTGCCGATAGGCATTTTAGATGTAGCTTCCGATAGGCATTTCAAAAATAGGTGCCGATAGGCATTTCAGATATAGGTGCCGATAGGCATATCAGATATAGATGCCGATAGGCATTTAAAATATAGGTGCCGATAGGCATTTCAAATATAGGTGTCGATAGGCATTTCAGATATAAATGCCGAAAGACATTTCAGATATAGGTGCCGATAGGCATTTCTGATGTGGTTGCCGATAGGCATTTCAAATATAGGTCCCGATTGGCATTCCAAATATGGTTGCCGATAGGCATTTCAAATATAGGTGCTGATAGGCATTTCAGATGTAGTTTCCGATAGGCATTTCAAAAATAGGTGCCGATAGGCATTTCAGATATTGGTGCCGATAGGCATTTCAGATATAGTTGCCGATTGGAATTTTAAAAATAGGTGCCGATAGGCATTTCAGATATAGAAGCCGATAGGCATTTCAAATATAGGTGCTGATAGGAATTCCAGATATGGTTGCCGGTAGGCATTTCAAATATAGGTGCTGATAGGCATTTCAGATGTAGTTTCCGATAGGCATTTCTAAAATTGGTGCCGATAGGCATTTCATATATAGGTGCCGATAGGCATTTCAGATATAGTTGCCGATTGGCATTTTAAAAATAGGTGCCGATAGGCTTTTCAGTATAGAAGCCGATAGGCATTTCAAATATAGGTGCCGATAAGCAACCCAGATGTGGTTGCCGATAGGCATTTCAAATATAGGTGCTGATAGGCATTTCAGATGTAGTTTCCGATAGGCATTTCAAAAATTGGTGCCGATATGCATTTCAGATATAGGTGCTGATAGGCATTTCAGATATAGTTTCCGATTGGCATTTTAAAAATAGGTGCCGATAGGCATTTCAGATATAGAAGCCGATAGGTATTTCAGATATAGGTGTCGATAGGCATTTCAGATGTTTGCCGATAGGCATTTCAAATATAGGTGCTGATAGGCATTCCAGATGTAGTTTCCGATAGGCATTTCAAAAATAGGTGTCGATAGGCATTTCAGATATATGTGCCGATAGGCATTTCAGATATAGTTGCCGATTGGCATTTAAAAAATAGATGTCGATAGGCATTTTAGATATAGAAGCCGATAGGCATTTCAAATATAGGAGCCGATAGGCATTCCAGATATGGTTGCCGATAGGCATTTCAAATATAGGTGCTGATAGGCATTCCAGATGTAGTTTCCGATAGGCATTTCAAAAATTGGTGCCGATAGGCATTTCAGATATAGGTGCCGATAGGCATTTCAGATATAGTTACCGATTGGCATTTTAAAAATGGGTGCCGATAGGCATTTCAGATATAGAAGCCGATAGGTGTTTCAAATATAGGTGTCGATAGGCATTTCAGATATGGTTGCCGATAGGCATTTCAAATATAGGTGCTGATAGGCATTTCAGATGTAGTTTTCGATAGGCAATTCAAAAGTAGGTGCCGATAGGCAATTTAGATATAGGTGCCGATGGGCATTACAGATATAGTTGCCGATTAGCATTTTAAAAATTGGTGCTGATAGGCATTTCAGATATAGAAGCCGATAGGCAATTCAAATATAGGTGCCGATAGGCATTCCAGATATGGTTGCCGATAGGCATTTCAAATATAGGTGCTGATAGGCATTTCAGATGTAGTTTCCGAAAGCATTTCTAAAATGGGTGCCGATAGGCATTTCAGATATAGGTGTTGATAGGCATGTCAGATATAGTTGCCAATTGGCATTTTAAAAATAGGTGCCGATAGGCATTTCAGATATAGAAGCCGATAGGTATTTCAAATATAGATGTCGATGGGCATTTCAGATATAGGTGCCGATAGGCATTTCAGATATAGTTTCCGATTGGCATTTTAAAAGTAGGTGCCGATAGGCTTTTCAGATATAGAAGCCGATAGGCATTTCAAATATAGGTGCCGATAGGCATTCCAGATATGGTTGCCGATAGGCATTTCAGTTATATAAGTGCTGATAGGCATTTCAGAAGTAGTTTCCGACAGGCATTTCAAAAATAGGTACCGATAGGCATTTCAGATATAGGGGCCGATAGGCATTTCAGATATAGTTGCCGATTGGTATTTTAAAAATAGGTGCCGATAGGCATTTTAGATATAGAAGCCGATAGGCATTTCAAATAGAGGTGCCGATAGGCATTCCAGATATGGTTGCCGATAGGCATTTTAGATGTAGTTTCCGATAGGCATTTCAAAAATAGGTGCCGATAGGCATTTCAGATATAGGTGCCGATAGGCATATCAGATATAGTTGCCGATAGGCATTTAAAATATAGGCTTCGATAGGCATTTCAAATATAGGTGTCGATAGGCATTTCAGATATAAATGCCGAAAGGCATTTCAAATATAGGTGTTGATAGGCATTTCTGATGTAGTTTTCGATAGGCATCTCAAAAATAGGTGCCAATAGGCATTTCAGATATAGGTGCCGATAGGCACTTCAGATATAGTTGCCGATTGGCATTTTAAAAATAGGTGCCCATAGGCATTTCAGATATAGAAGCCGATAGGCATTTCAAATATAAGTGCCGATAGGCATTCCAGATATGGTTGCCGATAGGCATTTCAAATATAGGTGCTGATAGGCATTTCAGATGTAGTTTCCGATAGTCATTTCAAAAATTGGTGCCGATAGGCATTTCAGATATAGGTGCCGATAGGCATTTCAGATATAGTTGCCGATTGGCATTTTAAAAATAGGAGCCGATAGGCATTTCAGATATAGAAGCCGATAGGTATTTCAAATATAGGTGTCGATAGGCATGTCAGATATGGTTTCCGATAGGCATTTCAAATATTGTGGCTGATAGGCATTTCAGATGTAGTTTCCGATAGGCATTTCAAAAATAGGTGCCGATAGGCATTTCAGATATAGGTGCCGATAGGCATTACAGATATAGTTGCCGATTGGCATTTTAAAAATAGGTGCCGATAGGCATTTCAGATATAGAAGCCGATAGGTATTTTAAATATAGGTGCCGATAGGCATTCCAGATATGGTTGCCGATAGGCATTTCAAATATAGGTGCTGATAGGCATTTCAGATGTAGTTTCCGATAGGCATTATAAAAATAGGTGCCGATAGGCATTTCAGATATAGGTGCCGATAGGCATTTCAGATATAGTTGCCGATTGGCATTTTAAAAATAGGTGCCGATAGGCATTTCAGATATAGAAGCCGATAGGCATATCAAATATAGGTGCCGATAAGCATTCCAGATATGGTTGCCGATAGGCATTTCAAATATAGGTGCTGATGAGGCATTTCAGATGTAGTTTCCGATAGGCATTTCAAAAATTGGTGCCGATAAGCATTTCAGATATATGTGCCGATAGGCATTTCAGATATAGAAGCCGATAGTCATTTTAAATATAGGTGCCGATAGGCATTCCAGAAATGGTTGCCGATAGGCATTTCAAATATAGGTGCTGATAGGCATTTCAGATGTAGTTTCCCATAGGCATTTTAAAAATTGGTGCCGATAGGCATTTCAGATATAGGTGCCGATAGGCATTTCAGATGTAGTTGCCGATTGGCATTTTAAAAATAGGTGCCGATAGGCATTTCAGCTATAGGTGCCGATAGGCATTTCAGATAGAGTTGCCGATTAGCATTTTAAAAATAGGTGCCGATAGGCATTTTAGATGTAGTTTCCGATAGGCATTTCAAAAATAGGTGCCGATAGGCATTTCAGATATAGAAGCCGATAGGCATTTCAAATATAGGTGCTGATAGGCATTTTAGATGTAGTTTCCGATAGGCATTTCAAAAATAGGTGCCGATAGGCATTTCAGATATAGGTGCTGATAGGCCGTTCAGATATAGTTGCCGATTAGCATTTTAAAAATAGTTGCCGATAGGCATTTTAGATGTAGTTTCCGATAGGGATTTCAAAAATAGGTGCCGATAGGCATTTCAGATATAGGTGCCGATAGGCATATCTGATATAATTACCGATAGGCATTTAAAATATAGGTGCCGATATGCATTTCAAATATAGGTGTCGATAGGCATTTCTGATGTGGTTGCCGATAGGCATTTCAAATTTAGGTGCTGATGGGCATTTCAGATGTAGTTTTCGATAGGCAATTCAAAAATAGGTGCCGATAGGCATTTCAGATATAGGTGCCGATAGGCACTTCAGATATAGTTGCCGATTGGCATTTTAAAAATAGGTGCCGGTAGGCATTTCAGATATAGAAGCCGATAGGCATTTCAAATATAGGTGCCGATAGGCATTCCAGATATAATTGCCGATAGGCATTTCAAATATAGGTGCTGATAGGCATTTCAGATGTAGTTTCCAATAGGCATTTCAAAAATAGGAGCCGATAGGCATTTCAGATATAGGTGCCGATATGCATTTCAGATATAGTTTCCGAATGGCATTTTAAAAATAGGTGCCGATAGGCATTTCAGATATAGAAGCCGATAGGCATTTCAAATATAGGTGCCGATAGGCATTCCAGATATGGTTGCCGATAGGCATTTCAAATATAGGTGCTGATAGGCATTTCAGATGTAGTTTCCGATAGGCATTTCAAAAATTGGTGCCGATAGGCATTTCAGATATAGGTGACGATAGGCATTTCAGATAAAGTTGCCGATTGGCATTTTAAAAATAGATGCTGATAGGCATTTCAGATATAGAAGCCGATAGGTATTTCAAATATAGGTGTCGATAGGCATTTCAGATATGGTTGCCGATAGGCATTTCAAATATTGGTGCTGATAGGCATTTCAGATGTAGTTTCCGATAGGCATTTCAAAAATAGGTGCCGATAGGCATTTCAGATATAGGTGCCGATAGGCATTACAGATATAGTTGCCGATTGGCATTTTAAAAATAGGTGCCGATAGGCATTTTAGATGTAGTTTCCGATAGGCATTTCAAAAATAGGTGCCGATAGGCATTTCAGATACTGAAGCCGATAGGCATTTCAAATATAGGTGCTGATAGGCATTTTAGATGTAGTTTCCGATAGGCATTTCAAAAATAGGTGCCGATAGGCATTTCAGATATAGGTGCTGATAGGCAGTTCAGATAGAGTTGCCGATTAGCATTTTAAAAATAGGTGCCGATAGGCATTTTAGATGTAGTTTCCGATAGGCATTTCAAAAATAGGTGCCGATAGGCATTTCAGATATAGGTGCCGATAGGCATATCAGATATAGTAGCCGATAGGCATTTTAAATATAGGTGCCGATAGGCATTTCAAATATAGGTGTCGATAGGCATTTCAGATATAAATGCCGAAAGGCATTTCAGATATAGGTGCCGATAGGCATTTCTGATGTGGTTGCCGATAGGCATTTCAAATATAGGTGCTGACAGGCATTTCAGATGTAGTTTCCGATAGGCATTTCAAAAATAGGTGCCGATAGGCATTTCAGATATAGGTGCCCATAGGCATTTCAGATATAGTTGCCGATTGGCATTTTTAAAATAGGTGCCGATAGGCATTTCAGATATAGGTGCCGATAGGCATTTCAGATAGAGTTGCCGATTGGCATTTTAAAAATAGGTGCCGATAGGCATTTTAGATGTAGTTTCCAATAGGTATTTCAAAAATAGGTGCCGATAGGCATTTCAGATATAGGTGCCGATAGGCATATCAGATATAGTTGCCGATAGGCATTTAAAATATAGGTGCCGATAGGCATTTCAAATATAGGTGTCGATAGGCATTTCAGATATAAATGCCGAAGGGCATTTTAGATATAGGTGCCGATAGGCATTTCTGATGTGGTTGCCAAAAGGCATTTCAAATATAGGTGCTGATAGGCATTTCAGATGTGGTTTCCGATAGGCATTTCAAAAATAGGTGCCGATATGCATTTCAGATATAGGTGCCGATAGGCATTTCAGATATAGTTGCCGATTGGCAGTTTAAAAATAGGTGCCGATAGGCATTTTAGATGTAGTTTCCAATAGGGATTTCAAAAAAAGGTGCCGATAGGCATTTTAGATGTAGTTTCCGATAGGGATTTCAAAAATAGGTGCCGATAGGCATTTCAGATATAGGTGCCGATAGGCATATCAGATATAATTACCGATAGGCATTTAAAATATAGGTGACGATATGCATTTCAAATATAGGTGTCGATAGGCATTTCTGATGTGGTTGCCGATAGGCATTTCAAATTTAGGTGCTGATGGGCATTTCAGATGTAGTTTTCGATAGGCAATTCAAAAATAGGTGCCGATAGGCATTTCAGATATAGGTGCCGATAGGCACTTCAGATATAGTTGCCGATTGGCATTTTAAAAATAGGTGCCGATAGGCATTTCAGATATAGAAGCCGATAGGCATTTCAAATATAGGTGCCGATAGGCATTCCAGATATAATTGCCGATAGGCATTTCAAATATAGGTGCTGATAGGCATTTCAGATGTAGTTTCCAATAGGCATTTCAAAAATAGGTGCCGATAGGCATTTCAGATATAGGTGCCGATATGCATTTCAGATATAGTTTCCGAATGGCATTTTAAAAATAGGTGCCGATAGGCATTTTAGATATAGAAGCCGATAGGCATTTCAAATATAGGTGCCGATAGGCATTCCAGATATGGTTGCCGATAGGCATTTCAAATATAGGTGCTGATAGGCATTTCAGATGTAGTTTCCGATAGCCATTTCAAAAATTGGTGCCGATAGGCATTTCAGATATAGGTGACGATAGGCATTTCAGATAAAGTTGCCGATTGGCATTTTAAAAATAGATGCTGATAGGCATTTCAGATATAGAAGCCGATAGGTATTTCAAATATAGGTGTCGATAGGCATTTCAGATATGGTAGCCGATAGGCATTTCAAATATTGGTGCTGATAGGCATTTCAGATGTAGTTTCCGATAGGCATTTCAAAAACAGGTGCCGATAGGCATTTCAGATATAGGTGCCGATAGGCATTACAGATATAGTTGCCGATTGGCATTTTAAAAATAGGTGCCGATAGGCATTTTAGATATAGAAGCCGATAGGCATTTCAAATATAGGTACCGATAGGCATTCCAGATATTGTTGCCGATAGGCATTTCAAATATAGGTGCTGATAGGCATTTCAGATGTAGTTCCCGATAGGCATTTCAAAATAGGTGCCGATAGGCATTTCAGACATAGGTGCCGATAGGCATTTCAGATATAGAAGCCGATAGGCATATCAAATATAGGTGCCGATAAGCATTCCAGATATGGTTGCCGATAGGCATTTTAAATATAAGTGCTGATAGGCATTTCAGATGTAGTTTCCGATAGGCATTTCAAAAATTGGTGCCGATAAGCATTTCAGATATATGTGCCGATAGGCATTTCAGATATAGAAGCCGATAGTCATTTCAAATATAGGTGCCGATAGGCATTCCAGAAATGGTTGCCGATAGGCATTTCAAATATAGGTGCTGATAGGCATTTCAGATGTAGTTTCCCATAGGCATTTTAAAAATTGGTGCCGATAGGCATTTCAGATATATAAGCCGGTAGGCATTTCTAATATAGGTGCCGATAGGCATTTCAGATATAGGTGCCGATAGGCATTTCAGATATAGTTGCCGATTGGCATTTTAAAAATAAGTGCCGATAGGCATTTCAGATATAGAAGCCGATAGACATTTCAAATATAGGTGCCGATAGGCATTCCAGATATATGTGCCGATAGGCATTTCAGATATAGTTGCCTATTAGCATTTTAAAAATAGGTGCCGATAGGCATTTCAGATATATAAGCCGGTAGGCATTTCAAATAAAGGTGCCGATAGGCATTCCAGATATAGTTGCCGATAGGCATTTCAAATATAAGTGCTGATAGGCATTTCAGATGTTGTTTCCGATAGGCATTTCAAAAATAGGTACCGATAGGCATTTCAGATATAGGTGCCGATAGGCATTTCAGATATAGTTGCCAATTGGCGTTTTGAAAATAGGTGTGGATAGGCATTTCAGATATAGAAGCCGATAGGCATTTCAAATATAGGTGCCGATAGGCATTCCAGATATGGTTGCCGATAGGCATTTCAAATATAGGTGCTGATAGGCATTCCAGATGTAGCTTCCGATAGGCATTTCAAAAATTGGTGCCGATAGGCATTTCAGATATAGTCACCGATTGGCATTTTAAAAATAGGTGCCGATAGGCATTTCAGAAATAGAAGCCGATAGGTATTTCAAATATAGGTGTCGATAGGCATTTCAGATATGTTTACCGATAGGCATTTCAAATATAGGTGCTAATAGGCATTTTAGATGTAGTTTCCGATAGGCATTTCAAAAATAGGTGCCGATAGGCATTTCAGATATAGGTGTCGATAGGCATTTCAGATATAGTTGCCTATTGGCATTTTAAAAATAGGTGCCGATAGGCATTTCAGATATAGAAGCCGATAGGCATTTCAAATATAGGTGCCGATAGGCATTCAAGATATGGTTGCCGATAGGCATTTCAAATATAGGTGCCGATAGGCATTTCAGATATAGAAGCCGATAGGCATTTCAAAAATAAGTGCCGATAGGCATTTCAGATATAGGTGCCGATAGGCATTTCAGATATAGTTGCCAATTGGCATTTTAAAAATAGGTGTCGATAGGCATTTCAGATATAGAAGCCAATAGGCATTTCAAATATAGGTGCCGATAGGCATTCCAGATATGGTTGCCGATAGGCATTTCAAATATAGGTGCTGATAGGCATTTCAGATGTAGTTTCCGATAGGCATTTCAAAAATTGGTGCCGATAGGCATTTCAGCTATAGGTGCTGATAGGCATTTCAGATATAGTGGCCGATTGGCATTTTAAAAATAGGTGCCAATAGGCATTTCAGATATAGAAGCCGATAGGTATTTCAAATATAGGTGTCGATAGGCATTTCAGATATGGTTGCCGATAGGCATTTCAAATATAGGTGCTGATAGGCATTTCAGATGTAGTTTCCGATAGGCATTTCAAAAATAGGTGCCGATAGGCATTTCAGATATAGGTGCCGATAGGCTTTTCAGATAGAGTTGCCGATTGGCATTTTAAAAATAGGTGCCGATAGGCATTTTAGATGTAGCTTCCGATAGGCATTTCAAAAATAGGTGCCGATAGGCATTTCAGATATAGGTGCCGATAGGCATATCAGATATAGTTGCCGATAGGCATTTAAAATATAGGTGCCGATAGGCATTTCAAATATAGGTGTCGATAAGCATTTCAGATATAAATGCCGAAGGGCATTTTAGATATAGGTGCCGATAGGCATTTCTGATGTGGTTGCCAAAAGGCATTTCAAAAATAGGTGCCGATATGCATTTCAGATATAGGTGCCGATAGGCATTTCAGATATAGTTGCCGATTGGCAGTTTAAAAATAGGTGCCGATAGGCATTTTAGATGTAGTTTCCAATAGGGATTTCAAAAAAAGGTGCCGATAGGCATTTTAGATGTAGTTTCCGATAGGGATTTCAAAAATAGGTGCCGATAGGCATTTCAGATATAGGTGCCGATAGGCATATCAGATATAATTGCCGATAGGCATTTAAAATATAGGTGCCGATATGCATTTCAAATATAGGTGTCGATAGGCATTTCAGATATAAATGCCGAAAGGCATTTCAGATATAGGTTTCGATAGGCATTTCTGTTGTGGTTGCCGATAGGCATTTCAAATTTAGGTGCTGATAGGCATTTCAGATGTAGTTTTCGATAGGCAATTCAAAAATAGGTGCCGATAGGCATTTCAGATATAGGTGCCGATAGGCACTTCAGATATAGTTGCCGATTGGCATTTTAAAAATAGGTGCCGATAGGCATTTCAGATATAGAAGCCGATAGGCATTTCAAATATAGGTGCCGATAGGCATTCCAGATATAATTGCCGATAGGCATTTCAAATATAGATGCTGATAGGCATTTCAGATGTAGTTTCCAATAGGCATTTCAAAAATTGGTGCCGATAGGCATTTCAGATATAGGTGACGATAGGCATTTCAGATATAGTTGCCGATTGGCATTTTAAAAATAGATGCTGATAGGCATTTCAGATACAGAAGCCGATAGGTATTTCAAATATAGGTGTCGATAGGCATTTAAGATATGGTTGCCGATAGGCATTTCAAATATTAGTGCTGATAGGCATTTCAGATGTAGTTTCCGATAGGCATTTCAAAAATAGGTGCCGATAGGCATTTCAGATATAGGTGCCGATAGGCATTACAGATATAGTTGCCAATTGGCATTTTAAAAATAGGTGCCGATAGGCATTTTAGATATAGAAGCCGATAGGCATTTCAAATATAGGTACCGATAGGCATTCCAGATATGGTTGCCGATAGGCATTTCAGATATAGGTGCCGATAGGCATTACAGATATAGTTGCCAATTGGCATTTTAAAAATAGGTGCCGATAGGCATTTTAGATATAGAAGCCGATAGGCATTTCAAATATAGGTACCGATAGGCATTCCAGATATGGTTGCCGATAGGCATTTCAAATATAGGTGCCGATAGGCATTTCAGATATAGAAGCTGATAGGCATTTCAAATATAGGTGCCGATAAGCACTCCAGATATGGCTGCCGATAGGCATTTCAAATATAGGTGCTGATAGGCATTTCAGATGTAGTTTCCGAAAGCATTTCCAAAATGGGTGCCGATAGGCATTTCAGATATAGGTGTTGATAGGCATGTCAGATATAGTTGCCAATTGGCATTTTAAAAATAGGTGCCGATAGGCATTTCAGATATAGAAGCCGATAGGTATTTCAAATATAGATGTCGATAGGCATTTCAGATATGGTTGCCGATAGGCATTTCAAATATAGGTGCCGATAGGCATTTCAGATATAGGTGCCGATAGGCATTTCAGATATAGTTGCCGATTGGCATTTTAAAAATAGGTGTCGATAGGCATTTCAGATATAGAAGCCGATAGGCATTTCAAATATAGGTGCTGATAGGCATTTCAGATGTAGTTTCCGATAGGCATTTCAAAAATAGGTGCCGATAGGCATTTCAGATATAGGTGCCGATAGGCATTTCAGATATAATTGCCGATTGGCATTTTAAAAATAGGTGCCGATAGGAATTTTAGATGTAGTTTCCGATAGGCATTTCAAAAATAGGTGCCGTTAGGCATTTCAGATATAGGCGTCGATAGGCATTTCAGATATAAATGCCGAAAGGCATTTCAGATATAGGTTTCGATAGGCATTTCTGATGTGGTTGCCGATAGGCATTTCAAATTTAGGTGCTGATAGGCATTTCAGATGTAGTTTTTGATAGGCAATTCAAAAATAGGTGCCGATAGGCATTTCAGATATAGGTGCCGATAGGCACTTCAGATATAGTTGCCGATTGGCATTTTAAAAATACGTGCCGATAGGCATTTCAGATATAGAAGCCGATAGGCATTTCAAATATAGGTGCCGATAGGCATTCCAGATATAATTGCCGATAGGCATTTCAAATATAGGTGCTGATAGGCATTTCAGATGTAGTTTCCAATAGGCATTTCAAAAATAGGTGCCGATAGGCATTTCAGATATAGGTGCCGATATGCATTTCAGATATAGTTTCCGAATGGCATTTTAAAAATAGGTGCCGATAGGCATTTCAGATATAGAAGCCGATAGGCATTTCAAATATAGGTGCCGATAGGCATTCCAGATATGGTTGCCGATAGGCATTTCAAATATAGGTGCTGATAGGCATTTCAGATGTAGTTTCCGATAGGCATTTCAAAAATTGGTGCCGATAGGCATTTCAGATATAGGTGACGATAGGCATTTCAGATATAGTTGCCGATTGGCATTTTAAAAATAGATGCTGATAGGCATTTCAGATATAGAAGCCGATAGGTATTTCAAATATAGGTGTCGATAGGCATTTCAGATATGGTTGCCGATAGGCATTTCAAATATTGGTGCTGATAGGCATTTCAGATGTAGTTTCCGATAGGCATTTCAAAAATAGGTGCCGATAGGCATTTCAGATATAGGTGCCGATAGGCATTACAGATATAGTTGCCGATTGGCATTTTAAAAATAGGTGCCGATAGGCATTTTAGATATACAAGCCGATAGGCATTTCAAATATAGGTACCGATAGGCATTCCAGATATGGTTGCCGATAGGCATTTCAAATATAGGTGCTGATAGGCATTTCAGATATAGGTGCCGATAGGCATTACAGATATAGTTGCCGATTGGCATTTTAAAAATAGGTGCCGATAGGCATTTTAGATATAGAAGCCGATAGGCATTTCAAATATAGGTACCGATAGGCATTCCAGATATGGTTGCCGATAGGCATTTCAAATATAGGTGCTGATAGGCATTTCAGATGTAGTTCCCGATAGGCATTTCAAAATAGGGGCCGATAGGCATTTCAGATATAGGTGCCGATATGCATTTCAGATATAGTTTCCGAATGGCATTTTAAAAATAGGTGCCGATAGGCATTTCAGATATACAAGCCGATAAGCATTTCAAATATAGGTGCCGATAGGCATTCCAGATATGCTTGCCGATAGGCATTTCAAATATAGGTGCTGATAGACATTTTAGATGTAGTTTCCGATAGGCATTTCAAAAATTGGTGCCGATAGGCATTTCAGATATAAGTGCCGATAGGCATTTCAGATATAGTGGCCGATTGGCATTTTAAAAATGGATGCTGATAGGCATTTCAGATATAGAAGCCGATAGGTATTTCAAATATAGGTGTCGATAGACATATCAGATATGGTTTCCGATAGGCATTTCAAAAATAGGTGCCGATAGGCATTTCAGATATAGGTTCCGATAGGCATTACAGATATAGTTGCCGATTGGCATTTTAAAAATAGGTGCCGATAGGCCTTTTAGATATAGAAGCCGATAGGCATTTCAAATATAGGTACCGATAGGCATTCCAGATATGGTTGCCGATAGGCATTTCAAATATAGGTGCTGATAGGCATTTCAGATGTAGTTCCCGATAGGCATTTCAAAATAGGTGCCGATAGGCATTTCAGACATAGGTGCCGATAGGCATTTCAGATATAGTTGCCGATTGGCATTTTAAAAATAGGTGCCGATAGGCATTTCAGATATAGGAACCGATAGGCATTTCAAATATAGGTGCCGATAAGCACTCCAGATATGGCTGCCGATAGGCATTTCAAATATATGTGCTGATAGGCATTTCAGATGTAGTTTCCGAAAGCATTTCTAAAATGGGTGCCGATAGGCATTTCAGATATAGGTGTTGATAGGCATGTCAGATATAGTTGCCAATTGGCATTTTAAAAATAGGTGCCGATAGGCATTTCAGATATAGAAGCCGATAGGTATTTCAAATATAGATGTCGATAGGCATTTCAGATATGGTTGCCGATAGGCATTTCAAATATAGGTTCTGATAGGCATTTCAGATGTAGTTTCCGATAGGCATTTCAAAAATAGGTGCCGATAGGCATTTCAGATATAGGTACCGATAGGCATTTCAGATATAGTTGCCGATTGGCATTTTAAAAATAGGTGTCGATAGGCATTTCAGATATAGAAGCCGATAGGCATTTCAAATATAGGTGCTGATAGGCATTTCAGATGTAGTTTCCGATAGGCATTTCAAAAATTGGTGCCGATAGGCATTTCAGATATAGGTGCCGATAGGCATTTCAGATATAATTGCCGATTGGCATTTTAAAAATAAGTGCCGATAGGCATTTCAGATATAGAAGCCGATAGACATTTCAAATATAGGTGCCGATAGGCATTCCAGATATATGTGCCGATAGGCATTTCAGATATAGTTGCCTATTGGCATTTTAAAAATAGGTGCCGATAGGCATTTCAGATATATAAGCCGATAGACATTTCAAATATAGGTGCCGATAGGCATTCCAGATATATGTGCCGATAGGCATTTCAGATATAGTTGCCTATTGGCATTTTAAAAATAGGTGCCGATAGGCATTTCAGATATATAAGCCGATAGGCATTTCAAATATAGGTGCCGATAGGCATTCCAGATATAGTTGCCGATAGGCATTTCAAATATAAGTGCTGGTAGGTATTTCAGATGTAGTTTCCGATATTCACATCAAAAATAGGTACCGATAGGCATTTCAGATATAGGTGCCGATAGGCATTTTCACGATATAGTTGCCAATTTGCGTTTTGAAAATAGGTGTGGATAGGCATTTCAGATATAGAAGCCGATAGGCATTTCAAATATAGGTGCCGATAGGCATTCCAGATATGGTTGCCGATAGGCATTTCAAATATAGGTGCTGAGAGGCATTCCAGATGTAGTTTCCGATAGGCATTTCAAAAATTGGTGCCGATAGGCATTTCAGATATAGGTGCCGATAGGCATTTCAGATATAGTCACCGATTGGCATTTTAAAAATAGGTGCCGATAGGCATTTCAGAAATAGAAGCCGATAGGTATTTCAAATATAGGTGTCGATAGGCATTTCAGATATGTTTACCGATAGGCATTTCAAATATAGGTGCTAATAGGCATTTTAGATGTAGTTTCCGATAGGCATTTCAAAAATAGCTGCCGATAGGCATTTCAGATATAGGTGTCGATAGGCATTTCAGATATAGTTGCCGATTGGCATTTTAAAAATAGGTGCCGATAGGCATTTCAGATATAGAAGCCGATAGGCATTTCAAATATAGGTGCCGATAGGCATTCAAGATATGGTTGCCGATAGGCATTTCAAATATAGGTGCCGATAGGCATTTCAGATATAGAAGCCGATAGGCATTTCAAAAATAGGTGCCGATAGGCATTTCAGATATAGGTGCCGATAGGCATTTCAGATATAGTTGCCAATTGGCATTTTAAAAACAGGTGTCGATAGGCATTTCAGATATAGAAGCCAATAGGCATTTCAAATATAGGTGCCGATAGGCATTCCAGATATGGTTGCCGATAGGCATTTCAAATATAGGTGCTGATAGGCATTTCAGATGTAGTTTCCGATAGGCATTTCAAAAATTGGTGCCGATAGGCATTTCAGCTATAGGTGCTGATAGGCATTTCAGATATAGTGGCCGATTGGCATTTTAAAAATAGGTGCCGATAGGCATTTCAGATATAGAAGCCGATAGGTATTTCAAATATAGGTGTCGATAGGCATTTCAGATATGGTTGCCGATAGGCATTTCAAATATAGGTGCTGATAGGCATTCCAGATGTAGTTTCCGATAGGCATTTCAAAAAAAGGTGCCGATAGGCATTTCAGATATAGGTGCCGATAGGCTTTTCAGATAGATTTGCCGATTGGCATTTTAAAAATAGGTGCCGATATTCATTTTAGATGTAGCTTCCGATAGGCATTTCAAAAATAGGTGCCGATAGGCATTTCAGATATAGGTGCCGATAGGCATATCAGATATAGATGCCAATAGGCATTTAAAATATAGGTGCCGATAGGCATTTCAAATATAGGTGTCGATAGGCATTTCAGATATAAATGCCGAAAGACATTTCAGATATAGGTGCCGATAGGCATTTCTGATGTGGTTGCCGATAGGCATTTCAAATATAGGTCCCGATTGGCATTCCAAATATGGTTGCCGATAGGCATTTCAAATATAGGTGCTGATAGGCATTTCAGATGTAGTTTCCGATAGGCATCTCAAAAATTGGTGCCGATAGGCATTTCATATATAGGTGCCGATAGGCATTTCAGATATAGTAACCGATTGGCATTTTAAAAATAGGTGCCGATAGGCATTTCAGATATAGAAGCCGATAGGCATTTCAAATATAGGTGCCGATAAGCAACCCAGATATGGTTGCCGATAGGCATTTCAAATATAGGTGCTGATAGGCAATTCAGATGTAGTTTCCGATAGGCATTTCAAAAATTGGTGCCGATATGCATTTCAGATATAGGTGCTGATAGGCATTTCAGATATAGTTTCCGATTGTCATTTTAAAAATAGGTGCCAATAGGCATTTCAGATATAGAAGCCGATAGGTATTTCAGATATAGGTGTCGATAGGCATTTCAGATGTTTGCCGATAGGCATTTTAAATATAGGTGCTGATAGGCATTCCAGATGTAGTTTCCGATAGGCATTTCAAAAATAGGTGTCGATAGGCATTTCAGATATATGTGCCGATAGGCATTTCAGATATAGTTTCCGATTGGCATTTTAAAAATAGATGTCGATAGGCATTTTAGATATAGAAGCCGATAGGCATTTCAAATATAGGAGCCGATAGGCATTCCAGATATGGTTGCCGATAGGCATTTCAAATATAGGTGCTGATAGGCATTCCAGATGTAGTTTCCGATAGGCATTTCAAAAATTGGTGCCGATAGGCATTTCAGATATAGGTGCCGATAGGCATTTCAGATATAGTTACCGATTGGCATTTTAAAAATAGGTGCCGATAGGCATTTCAGATATAGAAGCCGATAGGTGTTTCAAATATATGTATCGATAGGCATTTCAGATATGGTTGCCGATAGGCATTTCAAATATAGGTGCTGATTGGCATTTCAGATGTAGTTTTCGATAGGCAATTCAAAAGTAGGTGCCGATAGGCATTTCAGATATAGGTGCCGATAGGCATTACAGATATAGTTGCCGATTAGCATTTTAAAAATTGGTGCCGATAGGCATTTCAGATATAGAAGCCGATAGGCATTTCAAAAATAGGTGCCGATAGGCATTCCAGATATGGTTGCCGATAGGCATTTCAAATATAGGTGCTGATAGGCATTTCACATGTAGTTTCCGATAGGCATTTTAAAAATAGGTGCCGATAGGCATTTCAGATATAGGTGCCGATAGGCATTTCAGATATAGTTGCCGATTGGCATTTTAAAAATAAGTGCCGATAGGCATTTCAGATATAGAAGCCGATAGACATTTCAAATATAGGTGCCGATAGGCATTCCAGATATAGGTGCCGATAGGCATTTCAGATATAGTTGCCTATTGGCATTTAAAAAATAGGTGCCGATAGGCATTTCAGATATATAAGCCGATAGGCATTTCAAATATAGGTGCCGATAGGCATTCCAGATATGGTTGCCGATAGGCATTTCAAATATAAGTGCTGATAGGCATTTCAGATGTAGTTTCCGATAGGCATTTCAAAAATAGGTACCGATAGGCATTTCAGATATAGGTGCCGATAGGCATTTCAGATATAGAAGCCGATAGGCATTTCAAATATAGGTGCCGATAGGCATTCCAGATATGGTTGCCGATAGGCATTTCAAATATAGGTGCTGATAGGCATTCCAGATGTAGTTTCCGATAGGCATTTCATAAATTGGTGCCGATAGGCATTTCAGATATAGGTGCCGATAGGCATTTCAGATATAGTCACCGATTGGAATTTAAAAATAGGTGCCGATAGGCATTTCAGATATAGAAGCCGATAGGTATTTCAAATATAGGTGTCGATAGGCATTTCAGATATGTTTACCGATAGGCATTTCAAATATAGGTGCTAATAGGCATTTTAGATGTAGTTTCCGATAGACATTTCAAAAATAGGTGCCGATAGGCATTTCAGATATAGGTGTCGATAGGCATTTCAGATATAGGTGCCGATAGGCATTTCAGATATAGTTGCCAATTGGCATTTTAAAAATAGGTGTCGATAGGCATTTCAGATATATAAGCCGATAGGCATTTCAAATATAGGTGCCGATAGGCATTCCAGATATGGTTGCCGATAGGCATTTCAAATATAAGTGCTGATAGGCATGTCAGATGTAGTTTCCGATAGGCATTTCAAAAATAGGTACCGATAGGCATTTCAGATATGGTTGCCGATAGGCATTTCAAATATAGGTGCTGATAGGCATTTCAGATGTAGTTTCCGATAGGCATTTCAAAAATAGGATCCGATAGGCATTTCAGATATAGGTGCCGATAGGCTTTTCAGATAGAGTTGCCGATTGGCATTTTAAAAATAGGTGCCGATAGGCATTTAAGATGTAGCTTCCGATAGGCATTTCAAAAATAGGTGCCGATAGGCATTTCAGATATAGGTGCCGATAGGCATATCAGATATAGATGCCGATAGGCATTTAAAATATAGGTGCCGATAGGCATTTCAAATATAGGTGTCGATAGGCATTTCAGATATAAATGCCGAAAGACATTTCAGATATACGTGCCGATAGGCATTTCAGATGTGGTTGCCGATAGGCATTTCAAATATAGGTCCCGATTGGCATTCCAAATATGGTTGCCGATAGGCATTTCAAATATAGGTGCTGATAGGCATTGCAGATGTAGTTTCCGATAGGCATTTCAAAAATAGGTGCCGATAGGCATTTCAGATATAGGTGCCGATAGGCATTTCAGATATAGTTGCCGATTGGAATTTTAAAAATAGGTGCCGATAGGCATTTCAGATATAGAAGCCGATAGGCATTTCAAATATAGGTGCTGTTAGGAATTCCAGATATGGTTGCCGGTAGGCATTTCAAATATAGGTGCTGATAGGCATTTCAGATGTAGTTTCCGACAGGCATTTTCAAAAATTGGTGCCGATAGGCATTTCAGATATAGAAGCCGATAGGTATTTCAGATATAGGTGTCGATAGTCATTTCAGATGTTTGCCGATAGGCATTTCAAATATAGGTGCTGATAGGCATTCCAGATGTAGTTTCCGATAGGCATTTCAAAAATAGGTGTCGATAGGCATTTCAGATATATATGCCGATAGGCATTTCAAATATAGGTGCCGATAGGCATTCCAGATATGGTTGCCGATAGACATTTCAAATATAGGTGCTGATATTCATTCCAGATGTAGTTTCCGATAGGCATTTCAAAAATTGGTGCCGATAGGCATTTCAGATATAGGTGCCGATAGGCATTTCAGATATAGTTACCGATTGGCATTTTAAAAATAGGTGCCGATAGGCATTTCAGATATAGAAGCCGATAGGTATTTCAGATATAATTGCCGATTGGCATTTTAAAAATAGGTGCCGATAGGCATTTTAGATGTAGTTTCCGATAGGCATTTCAAAAATAGGTGCCGTTAGGCATTTCAGATATAGTTACCGATTGGCATTTTAAAAATATGTGCCGATAGGCATTTCAGATATAGGTGCCGATAGGCATTTCAGATATAATTGCCGATTGGCATTTTAAAAATAGGTGCCGATAGGCATTTTAGATGTAGTTTCCGATAGGCATTTCAAAAATAGGTGCCGTTAGGCATTTCAGATATAGGTGCCGATAGGCATATCAGATATAGTTGCCGATAGGCATTTAAAATATATGTGCCGATAGGCATTTCAAATATAGGTGTCGATAGGCATTTCAGATATAAATGTCGAAAGGCATTACAGACATAGGTGCCGATAGGCATTTCTGATGTGGTTGCCGATAGGCATTTCAAATATAGGTGCTGATAGGCATTTCAGATGTAGTTTTCAGTAGGCATTTCAAAAATAGGTGCCGATAGGCATTTCAGATATAGGTGCCGATAGGCACTTCAGATATATTTGCCGATTGGCATTTTAAAAATAGGTGCCGATAGGCATTTCAGATATAGAAGTCGATAGGCATTCCAAATATAGGTGCCAATAGGCATTTCAGATATGGTTGCCGATAGGCATTTCAAATATAGGTGCCGATAGGCATTTCAGATGTAGTTTCCGATAGGCATTTCAAAAATCGGTGCCGATAGGCATTTCAGATATAGGTGCCGATTAGGCATTTCAGATATAGTTGCCGATTGGTATTTTAAAAATAGGTGCCGATAGGCATTTCAGATATAGGTGCCGATAGGCATTTCAGATAGAGTTGCCAATTGGCATCTTAAAAATAGGTGCCGATAGGCATTTTAGATGTAGTTTCCGATAGGCATTTCAAAAATAGGTGCCGATAGGCATTTCAGATATAGGTGCCCATAGGCATATCAGATATAGTTGCCGATAGGCATTTAAAATATAGGTGCCGATAGGCATTTCAAATATATGTGTCGATAGGCATTTCAGATATAAATGCCGAAGGGCATTTCAGATATAGGTGCCGACAGGCATTCCTGTTGTGGTTGCCGATAGGCATTTCAAATATAGGTGCTGATAGGCATTTCAGATGTAGTTTCCGATAGGCATTTCAAAAATAGGTGCCGATAGGCATTTCAGATATAGGTGTTGATAGGCATTTCAGATATAGTTGCCGATTGGCATTTTAAAAATAGGTGCCGATAGGCATTTTAGATGTAATTTCTGATAGGCATTTCAAAAATAGGTGCCGATAGGCATTTCAGATATAGCTGCCGATAGGCATATCAGATATAGTTGCCGATAGGCATTTAAGATATAGGTGCCGATTGGCATTTCAAATATAGGTGTCGATAGGCATTTCAGATATAAATGCCGAAGGTCATTTTAGATATAGGTGCCGATAGGAATTTCTGATGTGGTTGCCGATAGGCATTTCAAATATAGGTGCTGATAGGCATTTCAGATGTGGTTTCCGATAGGCTTTTCAAATATAGGTGCTGATAGGCATTTCAGATGTAGTTTCCGATAGGCATTTCAAAAAATTGGTGCCGATAGGCATTTCAGATATAGGTGCCGATAGGCATTTCAGATATAGTTGCCGATTGGCATTTTAAAAATAGGTGCCGATAGGCATTTCAGATATAGAAGCCGATAGGCATTTCAAATATAGGTGCCGATAGGCATTCCAGATATGGTTGCCGATAGGCATTTCAAATATAGGTGATGATAGGCATTTCAGATGTAGTTTCCGATAGGCATTTCAAAAATTGGTGCCGATAGGCATTTCAGATATAGGTGCCGATAGGCATTTCAGATATAGTTGCCGATTGGCATTTTAAAAATAGGTGCTGATAGGCATTTCAGATATAGAAGCCGATAGGTATTTCAAATATAGGTGTCGATAGGCATTTCAGATATGGTTGCCGATAGGCATTTCAAATATTGGTGCTGATAGGCATTTCAGATGTAGTTTCCGATAGGCATTTCAAAAATAGGTGCCGATAGGCATTTCAGATATAGGTGCCGATAGGCATTACAGATATAGTTGCCGATTGGCATTTTAAAAATAGGTGCCGATAGGCATTTTAGATATAGAAGCCGATAGGCATTTCAAATATAGGTACCGATAGGCATTCCAGATATGGTTGCCGATAGGCATTTCAAATATAAGTGCTGATAGGCATTTCAGATGTAGTTCCCGATAGGCATTTCAAAATAGGTGCCGATAGGCATTTCAGATATAGGTGCCGATAGGCATTTCAGATATAGTTGCCGATTGGCATTTTAAAAATAGGTGCCGATAGGCATTTCAGATATAGAAGCCGATAGGCATTTCAAATATAGGTGTCGATAAGCACTCCAGATATGGCTGCCGATAGGCATTTCAAATATAGGTGCTGATAGGCATTTCAGATGTAGTTTCCGAAAGCATTTCTAAAATAGGTGCCGATAGGCATTTCAGATATAGAAGCCGATAGGTATTTCAAATATAGATGTCGATAGGCATTTCAGATATAGGTGCCGATAGGCATTTCAGATATAGTTTCCGATTGGCATTTTAAAAGTTGGTGCCGATAGGCTTTTCAGATATAGAAGCCGATAGGCAATTTAAATATGGGTGCCGATAGGCATTCCAGATATGGTTGCCGATTGGCATTTTAAAAATAGGTGCCGATAGGCATTTCAGATATAGAAGCCGATAGGCATTTCAAATAGAGGTGCCGATAGGCATTCCAGATATGGTTGCCGATAGGCATTTTAGATGTAGTTTCCGATAGGCATTTCAAAAATAGGTGCCGATAGGCATTTCAGATATAGGGGCCGATAGGCATTTCAGATATAGTTGCCGATTGGCATTTTAAAAATAGGTGCCGATAGGCATTTCAGATATAGAAGCCGATAGGCATTTCAAATAGAGGTGTCGATAGGCATTCCAGATATGGTTGCCGATAGGCATTTTAGATGTAGTTTCCGATAGGCATTTCAAAAATAGGTGCCGATAGGCATTTCAGATATAGGTGCCGATAGGCATATCAGATATAGTTGCCGATAGGCATTTAAAATATAGGTGCCGATAGGCATTCCAGATATGGTTGCCGATAGGCATTTCAAATATAGGTGCTGATAGGCACTTTAGATGTAGTTTCCGATAGGCATTTCAAAAATAGGTGCCGATAGGCATTTCAGATATAGGTGCCGATAGGCATTACAGATATAGTTGCCGATTGGCATTTTAAAAATAGGTGCCGATAGGCATTTCAGATATAGAAGCCGATAGGCATTTCAAATAGAGGTGCCGATAGGCATTCCAGATATAGTTGCCGATTGGCATTTTAAAAATAGGAGACGATAGGCATTTCAGATATAGAAGCCGATAGGTATTTCAAATATAGGTGTCGATAGGCATTTCAGATATGGTTTCCGATAGGCATTTCAAATATTGTGGCTGATAGGCATTTCAGATGTAGTTTCCGATAGGCATTTCAAAAATAGGTGCCGATAGGCATTTCAGATATAGGTGCCGATAGGCATTACAGATATAGTTGCCGATTGGCATTTTAAAAATAGGTGCCGATAGGCATTTCAGATATAGAAGCCGATAGGCATTTCAAATATAGGTGCCGATAGGCATTCCAGATATGGTTGCCGATGGGCATTTCAAATATAGGTGCCGATAGGCATTTCAGATATAGAAGCCGATAGGCATATCAAATATAGGTGCCGATAAGCATTCCAGATATGGTTGCCGATAGGCATTTTAAATATAGGTGCTGATAGGCATTTCAGATGTAGTTTCCGATAGGCATTTCAAAAATTGGTGCCGATAAGCATTTCAGATATATGTGCCGATAGGCATTTCAGATATAGAAGCCGATAGTCATTTCAAATATAGGTGCCGATAGGCATTCCAGAAATGGTTGCCGATAGGCATTTCAAATATAGGTGCTGATAGGCATTTCAGATGTAGTTTCCCATAGGCATTTTAAAAATTGGTGCCGATAGGCATTTCAGATATATAAGCCGGTAGGCATTTCAAATATAGGTGCCGATAGGCATTTCAGATATAGGTGCCGATAGGCATTTCAGATATAGTTGCCGATTGGCATTTTAAAAATAAGTGCCGATAGGCATTTCAGATATAGAAGCCGATAGACATTTCAAATATAGGTGCCGATAGGCATTCCAGATATATGTGCCGATAGGCATTTCAGATATAGTTGCCTATTGGCATTTTAAAAATAGGTGCCGATAGGCATTTCAGATATATAAGCCGGTAGGCATTTCAAATATAGGTGCCGATAGGCATTCCAGATATAGTTGCCGATAGGCATTTCAAATATAAGTGCTGATAGGCATTTCAGATGTAGTTTCCGATAGGCATTTCAAAAATAGGTACCGATAGGCATTTCAGATATAGGTGCCGATAGGCATTTCAGATATAGTTGCCAATTGGCGTTTTGAAAATAGGTGTGGATAGGCATTTCAGATATAGAAGCCGATAGGCATTTTAAATATAGGTGCCGATAGGCATTACAGATATAGTTGCCGATAGGCATTTCAAATATAGGTGCTGATAGGCATTCCAGATGTAGTTTCCGATAGGCATTTCAAAAATTGGTGCCGATAGGCATTTTAGATATAGTCACCGATTGGCATTTTAAAAATAGGTGATGATAGGCATTTCAGAAATAGAAGCCGATAGGTATTTCAAATATAGGTGTCGATAGGCATTTCAGATATGTTTACCGATAGGCATTTCAAATATAGGTGCTAATAGGCATTTTAGATGTAGTTTCCGATAGGCATTTAAAAAATAGGTGCCGATAGGCATTTCAGATATAGGTGTCGATAGGCATTTCAGATAAAGTTGCCGATTGGCATTTTAAAAATAGGTGCCGATAGGCATTTCAGATATAGAAGCCGATAGGCATTTCAAATATAGGTGCCGATAGGCATTCAAGATATGGTTGCCGATAGGCATTTCAAATATAGGTGCCGATAGGCATTTCAGATATAAAAGCCGATAGGCATTTCAAAAATAAGTGCCGATAGGCATTTCAGATATAGGTGCCGATAGGCATTTCAGATATAGTTGCCAATTGGCATTTTAAAAATAAGTGTCGATAGGCATTTCAGATATAGAAGCCAATAGGCTTTTCAAATATAGGTGCCGATAGGCATTCCAGATATGGTTGCCGATAGGCATTTCAAATATAGGTGCTGATAGGCATTTCAGATGTAGTTTCCGATAGGCATTTCAAAAATTGGTGCCGATAGGCATTTCAGCTATAGGTGCTGATAGGCATTTCAGATATAGTGGCCGATTGGCATTTTAAAAATAGGTGCTGATAGGCATTTCAGATGTAGTTTCCGATAGGCATTTCAAAAATAGGTTCCGATAGGCAGTTCAGATATAGGTGCCGATAGGCTTTTCAGATAGAGTTGCCGATTGGCATTTTAAAAATAGGTGCCGATAGGCATTTTAGATGTAGCTTCCGATAGGCATTTCAAAAATAGGTGCCGATAGGCATTTCAGATATAGGTGCCGATAGGCATATCAGATATAGATGCCGATAGGCATTTAAAATATAGGTGCCGATAGGCATTTCAAATATAGGTGTCGATAGGCATTTCAGATATAAATGCCGAAAGACATTTCAGATATAGGTGCCGATAGGAATTTCTGATGTGGTTGCCGATAGGCATTTCAAATATAGGTCCCGATTGGCATTCCAAATATGGTTGCCGATAGGCATTTCAAATATAGGTGCTGATAGGCATTTCAGATGTAGTTTCCGATAGGCATTTCAAAAATAGGTGCCGATAGGCATTTCAGATATTGGTGCCGATAGGCATTTCAGATATAGTTGCCGATTGGAATTTTAAAAATAGGTGCCGATAGGCATTTCAGATATAGAAGCCGATAGGCATTTCAAATATAGGTGCTGATAGGAATTCCAGATATGGTTGCCGGTAGGCATTTCAAATATAGGTGCTGATAGGCATTTCAGATGTAGTTTCCGATAGGCATTTCTAAAATTGGTGCCGATAGGCATTTCATATATAGGTGCCGATAGGCATTTCAGATATAGTTGCCGATTGGCATTTTAAAAATAGGTGCCGATAGGCATTTCAGATATAGAAGCCAATAGGCATTTCAAATATAGGTACCGATAAGCAACCCAGATGTGGTTGCCGATAGGCATTTCAAATATAGGTGCTGATAGGCATTTCAGATGTAGTTTCCGATAGGCATTTCAAAAATTGGTGCCGATATGCATTTCAGATATAGGTGCTGATAGGCATTTCAGATATAGTTTCCGATTGGCATTTTAAAAATAGGTGCCGATAGGCATTTCAGATATAGAAGCCGATAGGTATTTCAGATATAGGTGTCGATAGGCATTTCAGATGTTTGCCGATAGGCATTTCAAATATAGGTGCTGATAGGCATTCCAGATGTAGTTTCCGATAGGCATTTCAAAAATAGGTGTCGATAGGCATTTCAGATATGGTTGCCGATAGGCATTTCAAATATAGGTGCTGATAGGCATTTCAGATGTAGTTTTCGATAGGCAATTCAAAAGTAGGTGCCGATAGGCATTTTAGATATAGAAGCCGATAGGCATTTCAAATATAGGAGCCGATAGGCATTCCAGATATGGTTGCCGATAGGCATTTCAAATATAGGTGCTGATAGGCATTCCAGATGTAGTTTCCGATAGGCATTTCAAAAATTGGTGCCGATAGGCATTTCAGATATAGGTGCCGATAGGCATTTCAGATATAGTTACCGATTGGCATTTTAAAAATGGGTGCCGATAGGCATTTCAGATATAGAAGCCGATAGGTGTTTCAAATATAGGTGTCGATAGGCATTTCAGATATGGTTGCCGATAGGCATTTCAAATATAGGTGCTGATAGGCATTTCAGATGTAGTTTTCGATAGGCAATTCAAAAGTAGGTGCCGATAGGCATTTCAGATATAGGTGCCGATAGGCATTACAGATATAGTTGCCGATTAGCATTTTAAAAATTGGTGCTGATTGCATTTCAGATATAGAAACCGATAGGCATTTCAAATATAGGTGCCGATAGGCATTCCAGATATGGTTGCCGATAGGCATTTCAAATATAGGTGCTGATAGGCATTTCAGATGTAGTTTCCGAAAGCATTTCTAAAATGGGTGCCGATAGGCATTTCAGATATAGGTGTTGATAGGCATGTCAGATATAGTTGCCAATTGGCATTTTAAAAATAGGTGCCGATAGGCATTTCAGATATAGAAGCCGATAGGTATTTCAAATATAGATGTCGATAGGCATTTCAGATATAGGTGCCGATAGGCATTTCAGATATAGTTTCCGATTGGCATTTTAAAAGTAGGTGCCGATAGGCTTTTCAGATATAGAAGCCGATAGGCATTTCAAATATAGGTGCCGATAGGCATTCCAGATATGGTTGCCGATAGGCATTTCAGTTATATAAGTGCTGATAGGCATTTCAGAAGTAGTTTCCGACAGGCATTTCAAAAATAGGTACCGATAGGCATTTCAGATATAGGGGCCGATAGGCATTTCAGATATAGTTGCCGATTGGCATTTTAAAAATAGGTGGCGATAGGCATTTTAGATATAGAAGCCGATAGGCATTTCAAATAGACGTGCCGATAGGCATTCCAGATATGGTTGCCGATAGGCATTTTAGATGTAGTTTCCGATAGGCATTTCAAAAATAGGTGCCGATAGGCATTTTAGATATAGGTGCCGATAGGCATATCAGATATAGTTGCCGATAGGCATTTAAAATATAGGCTCCGATAGGCATTTCAAATATAGGTGTCGATAGGCATTTCAGATATAAATGCCGAAAGGCATTTCAAATATAGGTGTTGATAGGCATTTCTGATGTAGTTTTCGATAGGCATTTCAAAAATAGGTGCCAATAGGCATTTCAGATATAGGTGCCGATAGGCACTTCAGATATAGTTGCCGATTGGCATTTTAAAAATAGGTGCCCATAGGCATTTCAGATATAGAAGCCGATAGGCATTTCAAATATAGGTGCCGATAGGCATTCCAGATATGGTTGCCGATAGGTATTTCAAATATAGGTGCTGATAGGCATTTCAGATGTAGTTTCCGATAGTCATTTCAAAATTTGGTGCTGATAGGCATCTCAGATATAGGTGCCGATAGGCATTTCAGATATAGTTGCCGATTGGCATTTTAAAAATAGGAGCCGATAGGCATTTCAGATATAGAAGCCGATAGGTATTTCAAATATAGGTGTCGATTGGCATGTCAGATATGGTTTCCGATAGGCATTTCAAATATTATGGCTGATAGGCATTTCAGATGTAGTTTCCGATAGGCATTTCAAAAATAGGTGCCGATAGGCATTTCAGATATAGGTGCCGATAGGCATTACAGATATAGTTGCCGATTGGCATTTTAAAAATAGGTGCCGATAGGCATTTCAGATACAGAAGCCGATAGGTATTTTAAATATAGGTGCCGATAGGCATTCCAGATATGGTTGCCGATAGGCATTTCAAATATAGGTGCTGATAGGCATTTCAGATGTAGTTTCCGATAGCTATTATAAAAATAGGTGCCGATAGGCATTTCAGATATAGGTGCCGATAGGCATTTCAGATATAGTTGCCGATTGGCATTTTAAAAATAGGTGCCGATAGGCATTTCAGATATAGAAGCCGATAGGCATATCAAATATAGGTGCCGATAAGCATTCCAGATATGGTTGCCGATAGGCATTTCAAATATAGGTGCTGATAGGCATTTCAGATGTAGTTTCCGATAGGCATTTCAAAAATTGGTGCCGATAAGCATTTCAGATATATGTGCCGATAGGCATTTCAGATATAGAAGCCGATAGTCATTTTAAATATAGGTGCCGATAGGCATTCCAGAAATGGTTGCCGATAGGCATTTCAAATATAGGTGCTGATAGGCATTTCAGATGTAGTTTCCCATAGGCATTTTAAAAATTGGTGCCGATAGGCATTTCAGATATAGGTGCCGATAGGCATTTCAGATGTAGTTGCCGATTGGCATTTTAAAAATAGGTGCCGATAGGCATTTCAGCTATAGGTGCCGATAGGCATTTCAGATAGAGTTGCTGATTAGCATTTTAAAAATAGGTGCCGATAGGCATTTTAGATGTAGTTTCCGATAGGCATTTCAAAAATAGGTGCCGATAGGCATTTCAGATATAGAAGCCGATAGGCATTTCAAATATAGGTGCCGATAGGCATTTTAGATGTAGTTTCCGATAGGCATTTCAAAAATAGGTGCCGATAGGCATTTCAGATATAGGTGCTGATAGGCATTTCAGATATAGTTGCCGATTAGCATTTTAAAAATAGGTGCCGATAGGCATTTTAGATGTAGTTTCCGATAGGCATTTCAAAAATAGGTGCCGATAGGCATTTCAGATATAGGTGCCGATAGGCATATCAGATATAGTAGCCGATAGGCATTTTAAATATAGGTGCCGATAGGCATTTCAAATATAGGTGTCGATAGGCATTTCAGATATAAATGCCGAAAGGCATTTCAGATATAGGTGCCGATAGGCATTTCTGATGTGGTTGCCGATAGGCATTTCAAATATAGGTGCTGATAGGCATTTCAGATGTAGTTTCCGATAGGCATTTCAAAAATAGGTGCCGATAGGCATTTCAGATATAGGTGCCCATAGGCATTTCAGATATAGTTGCCGATTGGCATTTTTAAAATAGGTGCCGATAGGCATTTCAGATATAGGTGCCGATAGGCATTTCAGATAGAGTTGCCGATTGGCATTATAAAAATAGGTGCCGATAGGCATTTTAGATGTAGTTTCCAATAGGTATTTCAAAAATAGGTGCCGATAGGCATTTCAGATATAGGTGCCGATAGGCATATTAGATATAGTTGCCGATAGGCATTTAAAATATAGGTGCGATAGGCATTTCAAATATAGGTGTCGATAGGCATTTCAGATATAAATGCCGAAGGGCATTTTAGATATAGGTGCCGATAGGCATTTCTGATGTGGTTGCCAAAAGGCATTTCAAATATAGGTGCTGATAGGCATTTCAGATGTGGTTTCCGATAGGCATTTCAAAAATAGGTGCCGATATGCATTTCAGATATAGGTGCCGATAGGCATTTCAGATATAGTTGCCGATTGGCAGTTTAAAAATAGGTGCCGATAGGCATTTTAGATGTAGTTTCCAATAGGGATTTCAAAAAAAGGTGCCGATAGGCATTTTAGATGTAGTTTCCGATAGGGATTTCAAAAATAGGTGCCGATAGGCATTTCAGATATAGGTGCCGATAGGCATATCAGATATAATTACCGATAGGCATTTAAAATATAGGTGCCGATATGCATTTCAAATATAGGTGTCGATAGGCATTTCTGAAGTGGTTGCCGATAGGCATTTCAAATTTAGGTGCTGATGGGCATTTCAGATGTAGTTTTCGATAGGCAATTCAAAAATAGGTGTACGATAGGCATTTCAGATATAGGTGCCGATAGGCACTTCAGATATAGTTGCCGATTGGCATTTTAAAAATAGGTGCCGATAGGCATTTCAGATATAGAAGCCGATAGGCATTTCAAATATAGGTGCCGATAGGCATTCCAGATATAATTGCCGATAGGCATTTCAAATATAGGTGCTGATAGGCATTTCAGATGTAGTTTCCAATAGGCATTTCAAAAATAGGTGCCGATAGGCATTTCAGATATAGGTGCCGATAGGCATTTCAGATATAGTTTCCGAATGGCATTTTAAAAATAGGTGCCGATAGGCATTTCAGATATAGAAGCCGATAGGCATTTCAAATATAGGTGCCGATAGGCATTCCAGATATGGTTGCCGATAGGCATTTCAAATATTGGTGCTGATAGGCATTTCAGATGTAGTTTCCGATAGGCATTTCAAAAATAGGTGCCGATAGGCATTTCAGATATAGGTGCCGATAGGCATTACAGATATAGTTGCCGATTGTCATTTTAAAAATAGGTGCTGATAGGCATTTCAGATGTAGTTTCCGATAGGCATTTCAAAAATTGGTGCCGATAAGCATTTCAGATATATGTGCCGATAGGCATTTCAGATATAGAAGCCGATAGGCATTTCAAATATAGGTACCGATAGGCATTCCAGATATGGTTGCCGATAGGCATTTCAAATATAGGTGCTGATAGGCATTTCAGATGTAGTTCCCGATAGGCATTTCAAAATAGGTGCCGATAGGCATTTCAGACATAGGTGCCGATAGGCATGTCAGATATAGAAGCCGATAGGCATATCAAATATAGGTGCCGATAAGCATTTCAGATATGGTTGCCGATAGGCATTTTAAATATAGGTGCTGATAGGCATTTCAGATGTAGTTTCCGATAGGCATTTCAAAAATTGGTGCCGATAAGCATTTCAGATATATGTGCCGATAGGCATTTCAGATATAGAAGCCGATAGTCATTTCAAATATAGGTGCCGATAGGCATTCCAGAAATGGTTGCCGATAGGCATTTCAAATATAGGTGCTGATAGGCATTTCAGATGTAGTTTCCCATAGGCATTTTAAAAATTGGTGCCGATTGGCATTTTAAAAATAAGTGCCGATAGGCATTTCAGATATAGAAGCCGATAGACATTTCAAATATAGGTGCCGATAACCATTCCAGATATATGTGCCGATAGGCATTTCAGATATAGTTGCCTATTAGCATTTTAAAAATAGGTGCCGATAGGCATTTCAGATATATAAGCCGGTAGGCATTTCAAATATAGGTGCCGATAGGCATTTCAGATATAGTTGCCGATAGGCATTTCAAATATAAGTGCTGATAGGCATTTCAGATGTTGTTTCCGATAGGCATTTCAAAAATAGGTACCGATAGGCATTTCAGATATAGGTGCCGATAGGCATTTCAGATATAGTTGCCAATTGGCGTTTTGAAAATAGGTGTGGATAGGCATTTCAGATATAGAAGCCGATAGGCTTTTCAAATATAGGTGCCGATAGGCATTCCAGATATGGTTGCCGATAGGCATTTCAAATATAGGTGCTGATAGGCATTCCAGATGTAGTTTCCGATAGGCATTTCAAAAATTGGTGCCGATAGGCATTTCAGATATAGTCACCGATTGGCATTTTAAAAATAGGTGCCGATAGGCATTACAGAAATAGAAGCCGATAGGTATTTCAAATATAGGTGTCGATAGGCATTTCAGATATGTTTACCGATAGGCATTTCAAATATAGGTGCTAATAGGCATTTTAGATGTAGTTTCCGATAGGCATTTCAAAAATAGGTGCCGATAGGCATTTCAGATATAGGTGTCGATAGGCATTTCAGATATAGTTGCCGATTGGCATTTTAAAAATAGGTGCCGATAGGCATTTCAGATATAGAAGCCGATAGGCATTTCAAATATAGGTGCCGATAGGCATTCAAGATATGGTTGCCGATAGGCATTTCAAATATAGGTGCCGATAGGCATTTCAGATATAGAGGCCGATAGGCATTTCAAAAATAAGTGCCGATAGGCATTTCAGATATAGGTGCCGATAGGCATTTCAGATATAGTTGCCAATTGGCATTTTAAAAATAGGTGTCGATAGGCATTTCAGATATAGAAGCCAATAGGCATTTCAAATATAGGTGCCGATAGGCATTCCAGATATGGTTGCCGATAGGCATTTCAAATATAGGTGCTGATAGGCATTTCAGATGTAGTTTCCGATAGGCATTTCAAAAATTGGTGCCGATAGGCATTTCAGCTATAGGTGCTGATAGGCATTTCAGATATAGTGGCCGATTGGCATTTTAAAAATAGGTGCCGATAGGCATTTCAGATATAGAAGCCGATAGGTATTTCAAATATAGGTGTCGATAGGCATTTCAGATATGGTTGCCGATAGGCATTTCAAATATAGGTGCTGATAGGCATTTCAGATGTAGTTTCCGATAGGCATTTCAAAAATAGGTGCCGATAGGCATTTCAGATATAGGTGCCGATAGGCTTTTCAGATAGAGTTGCCGATTGGCATTTTAGAAATAGGTGCCGATAGGCATTTTAGATGTAGCTTCCGATAGGCATTTCAAAAATAGGTGCCGATAGGCATTTCAGATATAGGTGCCGATAGGCATATCAGATATAGTTGCCGATAGGCATTTAAAATATAGGTGCCGATAGGCATTTCAAATATAGGTGTCGATAAGCATTTCAGATATAAATGCCGAAGGGCATTTTAGATATAGGTGCCGATAGGCATTTCTGATGTGGTTGCCAAAAGGCATTTCAAAAATAGGTGCCGATATGCATTTCAGATATAGGTGCCGATAGGCATTTCAAATATAGTTGCCGATTGGCAGTTTAAAAATAGGTGCCGATAGGCATTTTAGATGTAGTTTCCAATAGGGATTTCAAAAAAAGGTGCCGATAGGCATTTTAGATGTAGTTTCCGATAGGGATTTCAAAAATAGGTGCCGATAGGCATTTCAGATATAGGTGCCGATAGGCATATCAGATATAATTGCCGATAGGCATTTAAAATATAGGTGCCGATATGCATTTCAAATATAGGTGTCGATAGGCATTTCAGATATAAATGCCGAAAGGCATTTCAGATATAGGTTTCGATAGGCATTTATGATGTGGTTGCCGATAGGCATTTCAAATTTAGGTGCTGATAGGCATTTCAGATGTAGTTTTCGATAGGCAATTCAAAAATAGGTGCCGATAGGCATTTCAGATATAGGTGCCGATAGGCACTTCAGATATAGTTGCCGATTGGCATTTTAAAAATAGGTGCCGATAGGCATTTCAGATATAGAAGCCGATAGGCATTTCAAATATAGGTGCCGATAGGCATTCCAGAAATAATTGCCGATAGGCATTTCAAAAATAGGTGCTGATATGCATTTCAGATGTAGTTTCCAATAGGCATTTCAAAAATAGGTGCCGATAGGCATTTCAGATATAGGTGCCGATATGCATTTCAGATATAGTTTCCGAATGGCATTTTAAAAATAGGTGCCGATAGGCATTTCAGATATAGAAGCCGATAGGCATTTCAAATATAGGTGCCGATAGGCATTCCAGATATGGTTGCCGATAGGCATTTCAAATATAGGTGCTGATAGGCATTTCAGATGTAGTTTCCGATAGGCATTTCAAAAATTGGTGCCGATAGGCATTTTAGATATAGGTGACGATAGGCATTTCAGATATAGTTGCCGATTGGCATTTTAAAAATAGATGCTGATAGGCATTTCAGATATAGAAGCCGATAGGTATTTCAAATATAGGTGTCGATAGGCATTTCAGATATGGTTGCCGATAGGCATTTCAAATATTGGTGCTGATAGGCATTTCAGATGTAGTTTCCGATAGGCATTTCAAAAATAGGTGCCGATAGGCATTTCAGATATAGGTGCCGATAGGCATTACAGATATAGTTGCCAATTGGCATTTTAAAAATAGGTGCCGATAGGCATTTTAGATATAGAAGCCGATAGGCATTTCAAATATAGGTACCGATAGGCATTCCAGATATGGTTGCCGATAGGCATTTCAAATATAGGTGCTGATAGGCATTTCAGATGTAGTTCCCGATAGGCATTTCAAAATAGGTGCCGATAGGCATTTCAGACATAGGTGCCGATAGGCATTTCAGATATAGTTGCCGATTGGCATTTTAAAAATAGGTGCCGATAGGCATTTCAGATATAGAAGCCGATAGGCATTTGAAATATAGGTGCCGATAAGCACTCCAGATATGGCTGCCGATAGGCATTTCAAATATAGGTGCTGGTAGGCATTTCAGATGTAGTTTCCGAAAGCATTTCTAAAATGGGTGCCGATAGGCATTTCAGATATAGGTGTTGATAGGCATGTCAGATATAGTTGCCAATTGGCATTTTAAAAATAGGTGCCGATAGGCATTTCAGATATAGAAGCCGATAGGTATTTCAAATATAGATGTCGATAGGCATTTCAGATATTGTTGCCGATAGGCATTTCAAATATAGGTGCCGATAGGCATTTCAGATATAGGTGCCGATAGGCATTTCAGATATAGTTGCCGATTGGCATTTTAAAAATAGGTGTCGATAGGCATTTCAGATATAGAAGCCGATAGGCATTTCAAATATAGGTGCTGATAGGCATTTCAGATGTAGTTTCCGATAGGCATTTCAAAAATAGGTGCCGATAGGCATTTCAGATATAGGTGCCGATAGGCATTTCAGATATAATTGCCGATTGGCATTTTAAAAATAGGTGCCGATAGGAATTTTAGATGTAGTTTCCGATAGGCATTTCAAAAATAGGTGCCGTTAGGCATTTCAGATATAGGTGTCGATAGGCATTTCAGATATAAATGCCGAAAGGCATTTCAGATATAGGTTTCGATAGGCATTTCTGATGTGGTTGCCGATAGGCATTTCAAATTTAGGTGCTGATAGGCATTTCAAATGTAGTTTTCGATAGGCAATTCAAAAATAGGTGCCGATAGGCATTTCAGATATAGGTGCCGATAGGCACTTCAGATATAGTTGCCGATTGGCATTTTAAAAATAGGTGCCGATAGGCATTTCAGATATAGAAGCCGATAGGCATTTCAAATATAGGTGCCGATAGGCATTCCAGATATAATTGCCGATAGGCATTTCAAATATAGGTGCTGATAGGCATTTCAGATGTAGTTTCCGAAAGCATTTCTAAAATGGGTGCCGATAGGCATTTCAGATATAGGTGTTGATAGGCATGTCAGATATAGTTGCCAATTGGCATTTTAAAAATAGGTGCCGATAGGCATTTCAGATATAGAAGCCGATAGGTATTTCAAATATAGATGTCGATAGGCATTTCAGATATGGTTGCCGATAGGCATTTCAAATATAGGTGCCGATAGGCATTTCAGATATAGGTGCCGATAGGCATTTCAGATATAGTTGCCGATTGGCATTTTAAAAATAGGTGTCGATAGGCATTTCAGATATAGAAGCCGATAGGCATTTCAAATATAGGTGCTGATAGGCATTTCAGATGTAGTTTCCGATAGGCATTTCAAAAATAGGTGCCGATAGGCATTTCAGATATAGGTGCCGATAGGCATTTCAGATATAATTGCCGATTGGCATTTTAAAAATAGGTGCCGATAGGAATTTTAGATGTAGTTTCCGATAGGCATTTCAAAAATAGGTGCCGTTAGGCATTTCAGATATAGGTGCTGATAGGCATATCAGATATAGTTGCCGATAGGCATTTAAAATATAGGTGCCGATAGGCATTTCAAATATAGGTGTCGATAGGCATTTCAGATATAAATGTCGAAAGGCATTACAGACATAGGTGCCGATAGGCATTTCTGATGTGGTTGCCGATAGGCATTTCAAATATAGGTGCTGATAGGCATTTCAGATGTAGTTTTCAATAGGCATTTTAAAAATAGGTGCCGATAGGCATTTCAGATATAGGTGCCGATAGGCACTTCAGATATATTTGCCGATTGGCATTTTAAAAATAGGTGCCGATAGGCATTTCAGATATAGAAGTCGATAGGCATTCCAAATATAGGTGCCGATAGGCATTCCAGATATGGTTGCCGATAGGCATTTTAAATATAGGTGCTGATAGGCATTTCAGATGTAGTTTCCGATAGGCATTTCAAAAATTGGTGCCGATAGGCATTTCAGATATAGGTGCCGATAGGCATTTCAGATATAGTTGCCGATTGGTATTTTAAAAATAGGTGCAGATAGGCATTTCAGATATAGGTGCCGATAGGCATTTCAGATAGAGTTGCCGATTGGCATCTTAAAAATAGGTGCCGATAGGGATTTTAGATGTAGTTTCCGATAGGCATTTCAAAAATAGGTGCCGATAGGCATTTCAGATATAGGTGCCGATAGGCATATCAGATATAGTTGCCGATAGGCATTTAAAATATAGGTGCCGATAGGCATTTCAAATATAGGTGTCGATAGGCATTTCAGATATAAATGCCGAAGGGCATTTCAGATATAGGTGCCGACAGGCACTCCTGTTGTGGTTGCCGATAGGCATTTCAAATATAGGTGCTGATAGGCATTTCAGAGGTAGTTTCCGATAGGCATTTCAAAAATAGGTGCCGATAGGCATTTCAGATATAGGTGTTGATAGGCATTTCAGATATAGTTGCCAATTGGCATTTTAAAAATAGGTGCCGATAGGCATTTTAAAAATAGGTGCCGATAGGCATTTCAGATATAGAAGCCGATAGGTATTTTAAATATAGGTGTCGATAGGCATTTCAGATATGGTTGCCGATAGGCATTTGAAATATAGGTGCTGATAGGCATTTCAGATGTAGTTTCCGATAGGCATTTCAAAAATAGGTGTCGATAGGCATTTCAGATATAGGTGCCCATAGGCATTTCAGATATAGTTGCCGATTGGCATTTTAAAAATAGGTGTCGATAGGCATTTCAGATATAGAAGCTGATATGCATTTCAAATATAGGTGCTGATAGGCATTTCAGATGTAGTTTCCGATAGGCATTTTAAAAATAGGTGCGGATAGGCATTTCAGATATAGAAGCCGATAGGCATTTCAAATATAGGTGCCGATAGGCATTCCAGATATGGTTGCCGATAGGCATTTCAAATATAGGTGCTGATAGGCATTTCAGATGTAGTTTCCGATAGGCATTTCAAAAATTGGTGCCGATAGGCATTTCAGATATAGGTGCTGATAGGCATTTCAGATATAGTTTCCGATTGGCATTTTAAAAATAGGTGCCGATAGGCGTTTCAGATATAGAAGCCGATAGGTATTTCAGATATAGGTGTCGATAGGCATTTCAGATGTTTGCCGATAGGCATTTCAAATATAGGTGCTGATAGGCATTCCAGATGTAGTTTCCGATAGGCATTTCAAAAATAGGTGTCGATAGGCATTTCAGATTGTTTTATTTTATAATAATAATTTTATGTTCTCAGTATTTAATTAATTTTATTTAAACAAAAATCCACTTTGTGGTAACAAGTTAAGGTATTTATACAAAATCGTTACAAAACATAACTAAAAATATCTCTTATTATATAAAGTTATCAAAGTAAATTAATCCATTATATAATGCAGTCAAACTATCATTTATATACAAAAATGCTAATATACAACATCTCCCTCCTAAACATATACAAAATAATCCCTTATAATAGGTTACAAAATAATTGATACAATAACATACTTTTATTCTTCTCTTCTCTTCTTTTTTATAACTCTGGGTATCTTGTTGGAGGCCTAATGATTCTTCCGTATTTTGTTTTAGTTTGCTCCGCTTGATTTGTAGTGTTTTCTTCATTTGAATTTCCATTTTCGACTGTTGATTCGGAAATTGATTTGCGTAAATGGTAGCTATTTCTTCGTAATATTTGTCGATTTGAAGTTAGAATTAAATATGATCGTGGAGATTTTAATTTTTTGATTATTTTAGCCTTACACCATTTTTTGTTGTGTCTGTACAAAACATGTTGATGTTCATAAAATTTTTCTCGTGTATGTGCATTTCGGTCATAATAATTTTTTATCTTTTTATTTCTGTTAATAAGTAGTTCTTTTACTCCGGTTGGAGTCCTCGGCAGTAATAGATTTTCTTTTACAGGTAATCTGGTTCTTAAAAGTCGTCCCATTAAAATTTGGGCTGGTGATACTTTCAACCCGGCAATTTGTGTATTCCTGTATTCTAATAATGCTATATAGTGGTCCTTATTTTCTTCATGACATTTTTTTAAAATTTGTTTTGCTATGTGTACGCCTTTTTCAGCTCTGCCATTAGATTTCGGGTAGGTCGGACTGCTTGTAGTTATTCGAAAATTCTATTCTTCAGAAAATTTCTTCATTTCGTAGGATCCAAATGGCATGTTATCTGCGACCATTTCGTTAGGTATACCATGATTACTGAATGTTAGTTTTAATTTTTTTATAATTTCATTAGATGTTTTGTTTTTTAACGGGCAAATGTCGATCCATTTCGAAAAATAATCGCTGATGATAAGAAAGTTTTTGTTGGCAAATTCCTCAATGTCACAAGCAATTTTTTGAAACGGCCTATCTGGAACTTTATGCTGCCATAATGGTTCTTTGATATTGTTCATGATGTATTTTTCGCAAATTTTGCATTTTGTTACTGTTTATTCGATTTCCGCGTTAATTGATGGCCAGTAAACAATCATTTTTGCCCTGTCCTTTGTTTTTTGTATTCCCATGTGTCCTTCATGAAGTGATTGTAGCATCGAGGTTCTTAATTTTGTGGGTACTATAATTCTGTTTTCAAAAAATATTAATCCGTTCTCTATAAAAATTTTATTTCTCAAATTCCAATAAACTTTGAGATTTTCTTTTACTTTGGTTTTAGATTTTGGTCATCCATTTATACATGTTTTTTGCAATTCTTTCAGTGTTTCGTCCATTTCCGTTTCTTTTTTAAAAATCTTCATTTTTTCTTCGCTAATATTTATAGAATGTACAATTTCATTCAAATGCTCTTCATCTTTGAAGTCTTCCTCGCGCATTTCTTGAGATCGCGATAGTGTGTCTGCTATATGCATATTTTTACCTGGTGTGTACAATAAAGTTATTTTATATTTTATTAATTTCAGTCGCATTCTTAATAATCTTGATGAATTTATGCTCGCTAAGTCTTTTTTAAATAATGAAACTAATGGTTGATGATCGGTCTGAATTGTAATTTTTCTGCCATATATGTAGTTATGAAATTTTCGACACGCGTAGCATATTGCAAGCAGTTCTTTTTCGCACTGAGCATAACGTTTTTCACATTCTGTTAAACTGCGTGATGCATAACATATTGGTTTTCCATTTTGCATGAGGCATGAGCCTAGACCATCTTTTGAAGCGTCTGTCTGTATATTAATGTCTTCTCTCTCATTGAATATTCCTAAAGTTGGTGTTTTACATAATGTGTCCTTAATTTCTTGTAAAGTTGTCTCATGTTGTGGTAGCCATGTCCATATTATATTATTTTTTAATAATTCGCGTAAAGGAGCCGTTTTGTTTGCCATATTAGGAAAAAAATGTCTTAAATAATTTATCATTCCTAAGATCCGTTGTAATTCTTTTTTATTTTCTGGTGATTTTATATTTTCTCTCGCACGTATCCTTTCCGGATCAGGACGCATTCCGTTTTCTGTGAATATGTGTCCTAAGTATTTGACCATATTTGATTTCAATTGTAATTTTTCGCGATTAAATTTTATATTTAATTGCTTAGCTCTTTCCACTATTTTCTTCAATATTTCATCATGTTCCTCTTGAGTTTTCGTTGCTATTAAAATGTCATCTATATATATACTTGTTCCTGGTATATCTCCGAAATTTTCTTCGTTCAATTTTTGAAACATTTGCGCTGCTATGTTGAGTCCATAGGGTAGTCTTTTAAATCTGTAGACTCCATAATTTGAATTAAAAGAACATAATTTACTTGAGGGCTCGTCTAATTCAATGTGCCAGAATCCTTCTTTTAAATCAAATACAGAATAATATTTCATATCTTTCAATTGACATGAAATTTCTTCCAATGTTGGTAGTGGATGATGCTCTTGCATAAGACTATTATTCAATTCCTTTGGATCTAGACAAATTCGTAGTTTTCCATTTGGTTTTTCAATTATTACTAGATTATTTATCCATTCGGTCGGTTCATTTACTTTTGTTATAATGTCTTTTCTTTCTAGATCTTTCAGAGTTTCTTTTAATTTATCTTTAATTTTATTAGGTATGCGGCGAAGACCCTTCACAACTGGTTGAGCATTTTCTTTTAGAAACAGCTTACAAGTGCCCGGAAATTTTCCTATTCCATTGAAGACTTCAGTGTTTTCTTTTATAAACTTTTCTTTTTCGTTATCGATAGCGTGTACTTTTTTGATAAAGTTCAATAATTCAGACGTCCGTAGTCCCAAAATTGGTTTAGTGTCTTTGTCAATTATGAAGAATTCTTGCAAAATACATTCTTCATTAGCTTCACACAATAGATTTATAGTACCAAGTGTTTGAATTTTGAAACCTCCATATGCCTCTAAATTTGTTTTGCTTTCTTGAATTTTCAAATTTTTATAATTTTTAAGCTTTTTTATGTCTTGTAAAGGAAGAATGTTTACCGCTGAACCCGAATCTATTTTAAATTCAATCGGAATTTGTTCAATTAAGACTTTTTCTAGCCATACTTTTGATTTTTCTTTGTGTATTGCACCTATTTCTTTTATTTCGCTGACTTCCCAATCTTCGCTGTCGTTGTCGGATACATTTGATATATTGTCCACCTTTTTTGGATTGCTTTTGCATTTATTAGCAAAATGGTTCATTTTCTCGCATTTTTTACATGTTTTATTATATGCTGGACAATTCCTTCTTGCATGAGTCCGTCCACATCTACTGCAGTTGGTAATCATTTTTTCATTATAGTTTCTGGGATCTGTTCTGTCTCTTAGATTTTTGTTAGTATTTCTATCTTCATTATTATTTTTCTGTTTTCTTATTGCATCAATTTCTATTCTTTCTTGAAGTTCTTTAGCTTGAGCTCTTGTTATTTCTGTTGATCTGCATATTTTTACGGCTTTCTCGTAAGTTAAATTTTCTATTTCAATCAATTTTTCTTGAAGGTTTGGGTCTCTTATATTGAAAACAATTTGATCTCTTAGAATTTTTTCTCCTTGACTTCCATATTCACAATGTTTTATTTGTTTTTGGATATCTTTTAAGAAACTATCAAAAGGTTCCCCTTCTTTTTGTTGTCTCTTCATTAAAATAAATCTTTCATACACGATATTTTTCTTTGGGTTGCAATATTCTTCAAATTTCTTGATTATGACATCTATTTTCATTCTGTCTTCTTCCAAATTGAAATTGTTGTAGATGTCGATTGCATCATCGCCGACGATATTTAAAAATATGTTGGCTTGAGTTTCTGACGGTAATTTATTATATTGTGATGCTCTGCTGTAAATTTCATATCGCTGTTTAAATCTTCTCCAGTTTTCTGCGAGATTCCCATTCAAACTTAATGGATCAGGTATTTTTAAATTATTGATTGTTTCCATTTTGCTTCTTTCCTTATTTTTAATTAATTTTATTTTTAATTAATTGAATCCTACCGACTGCGCCATGTTTTATTTTATAATAATAATTTTATGTTCTCAGTATTTAATTAATTTTATTTAAACAAAAATCCACTTTGTGGTAACAAGTTAAGGTATTTATACAAAATCGTTACAAAACATAACTAAAAATATCTCTTATTATATAAAGTTATCAAAGTAAATTAATCCATTATATAATGCAGTCAAACTATCATTTATATACAAAAATGCTAATATACAACACAGATATATGTGCCGATAGGCATTTCAGATATAGTTGCCGATTGGCATTTTAAAAATAGATGTCGATAGGTATTTTAGATATAGAAGCCGATAGGCATTTCAAATATAGGTGCCGATAGGCATTCCAGATATGGTTGCCGATAGGCATTTCAAATATAGGTGCTGATAGGCATTCCAGATGTAGTTTCCGATAAGCATTTCAAAAATTGGTGCTGATAGGCATTTCAGATATAGGTGCCGATAGGCATTTCAGATATAGTTACCGATTGGCATTTTAAAAATAGGTGCCGATAGGCATTTCAGATATAGAAGCCGATAGGTATTTCAAATATAGGTGTCGATAGGCATTTCAGATATGGTTGCCGATAGGCATTTCAAATATAGGTGCTGATAGGCATTTTAGATGTAGTTTCCGATAGGCAATTCAAAAGTAGGTGCCGATAGGCATTTCAGATATAGGTGCCGATAGGCATTACAGATATAGTTGCCGATTAGCATTTTAAAAATTGGTGCCGATAGGCATTTCAGATATAGAAGCCGATAGGCATTTCAAATATAGGTGCCGATAGGCATTCCAGATATGGTTGCCGATAGGCATTTCAAATATAGGTGCTGATAGGCATTTCACATGTAGTTTCCGATAGGCATTTCAAAAATAGGTGTCGATAGGCATTTCAGATATAGGTGCCGATAGGCATTTCAGATATAGTTGCCGATTGGCATTTTAAAAATAAGTGCCGATAGGCATTTCAGATATAGAAGCCGATAGACATTTCAAATATAGGTGCCGATAGGCATTCCAGATATATGTGCCGATAGGCATTTCAGATATAGTTGCCTATTGGCATTTTAAAAATAGGTGCCGATAGGCATTTCAGATATATAAGCCGATAGGCATTTCAAATATAGGTGCCGATAGGCATTCCAGATATAGTTGCCGATAGGCATTTCAAATATAAGTGCTGATAGGCATTTCAGATGTAGTTTCCGATAGGCATTTCAAAAATAGGTACCGATAGGCATTTCAGATATAGGTGCCGATAGGCATTTCAGATATAGTTGCCAATTGGCGTTTTGAAAATAGGTGTGGATAGGCATTTCAGATATAGAAGCCGATAGGCATTTCAAATATAGGTGCCGATAGGCATTCCAGATATGGTTGCCGATAGGCATTTCAAATATAGGTGCTGATAGGCATTCCAGATGTAGTTTCCGATAGGCATTTCAAAAATTGGTGCCGATAGGCATTTCAGATATAGGTGCCGATAGGCATTTCAGATATAGTCACCGATTGGCATTTTAAAAATAGGTGCCGATAGGCATTTCAGAAATAGAAGCCGATAGGTATTTCAAATATAGGTGTCAATAGGCATTTCAGATATGTTTACCGATAGGCATTTCAAATATAGGTGCTAATAGGCATTTTAGATGTAGTTTCCGATAGGCATTTCAAAAATAGCTGCCGATAGGCATTTCAGATATAGGTGTCGATAGGCATTTCAGATATAGTTGCCGATTGGCATTTTAAAAATAGGTGCCGATAGGCATTTCAGATATAGAAGCCGATAGGCATTTCAAATATAGGTGCCGATAGGCATTCAAGATATGGTTGCCGATAGGCATTTCAAATATAGGTGCCGATAGGCATTTCAGATATAGAAGCCGATAGGCATTTCAAAAATAGGTGCCGATAGGCATTTCAGATATAGGTGCCGATAGGCATTTCAGATATAGTTGCCAATTGGCATTTTAAAAATAGGTGTCGAAAGGCATTTCAGATATAGAAGCCCATAGGCATTTCAAATATAGGTGCCGATAGGCATTCCAGATATGGTTGCCGATAGGCATTTCAAATATAGGTGCTGATAGGCATTTCAGATGTAGTTTCCGATAGGCATTTCAAAAATTGGTGCCGATAGGCATTTCAGCTATAGGTGCTGATAGGCATTTCAGATATAGTGGCCGATTGGCATTTTAAAAATAGGTGCCGATAGGCATTTCAGATATAGAAGCCGATAGGTATTTCAAATATAGGTGTCGATAGGCATTTCAGATATGGTTGCCGATGGGCATTTCAAATATAGGTGCTGATAGGCATTTCAGATGTAGTTTCCGATAGGCATTTCAAAAATAGGTGCCGATAGGCATTTCAGATATAGGTGCCGATAGGCTTTTCAGATAGAGTTGCCGATTGGCATTTTAAAAATAGGTGCCGATAGGCATTTTAGATGTAGCTTCCGATAGGCATTTCAAAAATAGGTACCGATAGGCATTTCAGATATAGGTGCCGATAGGCATTTCAGATATAGTTGCCAATTGGCGTTTTGAAAATAGGTGTGGATAGGCATTTCAGATATAGAAGCCGATAGGCATTTCAAATATAGGTGCCGATAGGCATTCCAGATATGGTTGCCGATAGGCATTTCAAATATAGGTGCTGATAGGCATTCCAGATGTAGTTTCCGATAGGCATTTCAAAAATTGGTGCCGATAGGCATTTCAGATATAGGTGCCGATAGGCATTTCAGATATAGTCACCGATTGGCATTTTAAAAATAGGTGCCGATAGGCATTTCAGAAATAGAAGCCGATTGGTATTTCAAATATAGGTGTCGATAGGCATTTCAGATATGTTTACCGATAGGCATTTCAAATATAGGTGCTAATAGGCATTTTAGATGTAGTTTCCGATAGGCATTTCAAAAATAGCTGCCGATAGGCATTTCAGATATAGGTGTCGATAGGCATTTCCTATATAGTTGCCGATTGGCATTTTAAAAATAGGTGCCGATAGGCATTTCAGATATAGAAGCCGATAGGCATTTCAAATATAGGTGCCGATAGGCATTCAAGATATGGTTGCCGATAGGCATTTCAAATATAGGTGCCGATAGGCATTTCAGATATAGAAGCCGATAGGCATTTCAAAAATAGGTGCCGATAGGCATTTCAGATATAGGTGCCGATAGGCATTTCAGATATAGTTGCCAATTGGCATTTTAAAAATAGGTGTCGAAAGGCATTTCAGATATAGAAGCCAACAGGCATTTCAAATATAGGTGCCGATAGGCATTCCAGATATGGTTGCCGATAGGCATTTCAAATATAGGTGCTGATAGGCATTTCAGATGTAGTTTCCGATAGGCATTTCAAAAATTGGTGCCGATAGGCATTTCAGCTATAGGTGCTGATAGGCATTTCAGATATAGTGGCCGATTGGCATTTTAAAAATAGGTGCCGATAGGCATTTCAGATATAGAAGCCGATAGGTATTTCAAATATAGGTGTCGATAGGCATTTCAGATATGGTTGCCGATAGGCATTTCAAATATAGGTGCTGATAGGCATTTCAGATGTAGTTTCCGATAGGCATTTCAAAAATAGGTGCCGATAGGCATTTCAGATATAGGTGCCGATAGGCTTTTCAGATAGAGTTGCCGATTGGCATTTTAAAAATAGGTGCCGATAGGCATTTTAGATGTAGCTTCCGATAGGCATTTCAAAAATAGGTGCCGATAGGCATTTCAGATATAGGTGCCGATAGGCATATCAGATATAGATGCCGATAGGCATTTAAAATATAGGTGCCGATAGGCATTTCAAATATAGGTGTCGATAGGCATTTCAGATATAAATGCCGTAAGACATTTCAGATATAGGTGCCGATAGGCATTTCTGATGTGGTTGCCGATAGGCATTTCAAATATATAGGTCCCGATTGGCATTCCAAATATGGTTGCCGATAGGCATTTCAAATATAGGTGCTGATAGGCATTTCAGATGTAGTTTCCGATAGGCATTTCAAAAATAGGTGCCGATAGGCATTTCAGATATTGGTGCCGATAGGCATTTCAGATATAGTTGCCGATTGGAATTTTAAAAATAGGTGCCGATAGGCATTTCAGATATAGAAGCCGATAGGCATTTCAAATATAGGTGCTGATAGGAATTCAGATATGGTTGCCGGTAGGCATTTCAAATATAGGTGCTGAAAGGCATTTCAGATGTAGTTTCCGATAGGCATTTCAAAAATTGGTGCCGATAGGCATTTCATATATAGGTGCCGATAGGCATTTCAGATATAGTTGCCGATTGGCATTTTAAAAATTGGTGCCGATAGGCATTTCAGATATAGAAGCCGATAGGCATTTCAAATATAGGTGCCGATAAGGAACCCAGATATGGTTGCCGATAGGCATTTCAAATATAGGTGTTGATAGGCATTTCAGATGTAGTTTCCGATAGGCATTTCAAAAATTGGTGCCGATATGCATTTCAGATATAGGTGCTGATAGGCATTTCAGATATAGTTTCCGATTGGCATTTTAAAAATAGGTGCCGATAGGCATTTCAGATATAGAAGCCGATAGGTATTTCAGATATAGGTGTCGATAGGCATTTCAGATGTTTGCCGATAGGCATTTCAAATATAGGTGCTGATAGGCATTCCAGATGTAGTTTCCGATAGGCATTTCAAAAATAGGTGTCGATAGGCATTTCAGATATATGTGCCGATAGGCATTTCAGATATAGTTGCCGATTGGCATTTTAAAAATAGATGTCGATAGGCATTTTAGATATAGAAGCCGATAGGCATTTCAAATATAGGAGCCGATAGGCATTTCAGATATGGTTGCCGATAGGCATTTCAAATATAGGTGCTGATAGGCATTCCAGATGTAGTTTCCGATAGGCATTTCAAAAATTGGTGCCGATAGGCATTTCAGATATAGGTGCCGATAGGCATTTCAGATATAGTTACCGATTGGCATTTTAAAAATAGGTGCCGATAGGCATTTCAGTTATAGAAGCCGATAGGTGTTTCAAATATAGGTGTCGATAGGCATTTCAGATATGGTTGCCGATAGGCATTTCCAATATAGGTGCTGATAGGCATTTCAGATGTAGTTTTCGATAGGCAATTCAAAAGTAGGTGCCGATAGGTATTTCAGATATAGGTGCCGATAGGCATTACAGATATAGTTGCCGATTAGCATTTTAAAAATTGGTGCCGATAGGCATTTCAGATATAGAAGCCGATAGGCATTTCAAAAATAGGTAACGATAGGCATTCCAGATATAGTTGGCGATAGGCATTTCAAATATAGGTGCTGATAGGCATTTCACATGTAGTTTCCGATAGGCATTTTAAAAATAGGTGCCGATAGGCATTTCAGATATAGGTGCCGATAGACATTTCAAATATAGGTGCCGATAGGCATTCCAGATATAGGTGCCGATAGGCATTTCAGATATAGTTGCCTATTGGCATTTTAAAAATAGGTGACGATAGGCATTTCAGATATATAAGCCGATAGGCATTTCAAATATAGGTGCCGATAGGCATTCCAGATATGGTTGCCGATAGGCATTTCAAATATAAGTGCTGATAGGCATTTCAGATGTAGTTTCCGATAGGCATTTTAAAAATAGGTACCGATAGGCATTTCAGATATAGGTGCCGATAGGCATTTCAGATATAGTTGCCAATTGGCGTTTTGAAAATAGGTGTGGATAGGCATTTCAGATATAGAAGCCGATAGGCATTTTAAATATAGGTACCGATAGGCATTCCAGATATGGTTGCCGATAGGCATTTCAAATATAGGTGCTGATAGGCATTCCAGATGTAGTTTCCGATAGGCATTTCAAAAATTGGTGCCGATAGGCATTTCAGATATAGGTGCCGATAGGCATTTCAGATATAGTCACCGATTGGCATTTTAAAAATAGGTGCCGATAGGCATTTCAGATATAGAAGCCGATAGGTATTTCAAATATATAGGTGTCGATAGGCATTTCAGATATGTTTACCGATAGGCATTTCAAATATAGGTGCTAATAGGCATTTTAGATGTAGTTTCCGATAGGCATTTCAAAAATAGGTGCCGATAGGCATTTCAGATATAGGTGTCGATAGGCATTTCAGATATAGGTGCCGATAGGCATTTCAGATATAGTTGCCAATTGGCATTTTAAAAATAGGTGTCAAAAGGCATTTCAGATATATAAGCCGATAGGCATTTCAAATATAGGTGCCGATAGGCATTCCAGATATGGTTGCCGATAGGCATTTCAAATATAAGTGCTGATAGGCATGTCAGATGTAGTTTCCGATAGGCATTTCAAAAATAGGTACCAATAGGCATTTCAGATATGGTTGCCGATAGGCATTTCAAATATAGGTGCTGATAGGCATTTCAGATGTAGTTTCCGATAGTCATTTCAAAAATAGGGTCCGATAGGCATTTCAGATATAGGTGCCGATAGGCTTTTCAGATAGAGTTGCCGATTGGCATTTTAAAAATAGGTGCCGATATGCATTTAAGATGTAGCTTCCGATAGGCATTTCAAAAATAGGTGCCGATAGGCATTTCAAATATAGGTGCCGATAGGCATATCAGATATAGATGCCGATAGGCATTTAAAATATAGGTGCCGATAGGCATTTCAAATATAGGTGTCGATAGGCATTTCAGATATAAATGCCGAAAGACATTTCAGATATAGGTGCCGATAGGCATTTCAGATGTGGTTGCCGATAGGCATTTCAAATATAGGTCCCGATTGGCATTCCAAATATGGTTGCCGATAGACATTTCAAATATAGGTGCTGATAGGCATTTCAGATGTAGTTTCCGATAGGCATTTCAAAAATAGGTGCCGATAGGCATTTCAGATATTGGTGCCGATAGGCATTTCAGATATAGTTGCCGATTGGAATTTTAAAAATAGGTGCCGATAGGCATTTCAGATATAGAAGCCGATAGGCATTTCAAATATAGGTGCTGATAGGAATTCAGATATGGTTGCCGGTAGGCATTTCAAATATAGGTGCTGAAAGGCATTTCAGATGTAGTTTCCGATAGGCATTTCAAAAATTGGTGCCGATAGGCATTTCATATATAGGTGCCGATAGGCATTTCAGATATAGTTGCCGATTGGCATTTTAAAAATTGGTGCCGATAGGCATTTCAGATATAGAAGCCGATAGGCATTTCAAATATAGGTGCCGATAAGGAACCCAGATATGGTTGCCGATAGGCATTTCAAATATAGGTGTTGATAGGCATTTCAGATGTAGTTTCCGATAGGCATTTCAAAAATTGGTGCCGATATGCATTTCAGATATAGGTGCTGATAGGCATTTCAGATATAGTTTCCGATTGGCATTTTAAAAATAGGTGCCGATAGGCATTTCAGATATAGAAGCCGATAGGTATTTCAGATATAGGTGTCGATAGGCATTTCAGATGTTTGCCGATAGGCATTTCAAATATAGGTGCTGATAGGCATTCCAGATGTAGTTTCCGATAGGCATTTCAAAAATAGGTGTCGATAGGCATTTCAGATATATGTGCCGATAGGCATTTCAGATATAGTTGCCGATTGGCATTTTAAAAATAGATGTCGATAGGCATTTTAGATATAGAAGCCGATAGGCATTTCAAATATAGGAGCCGATAGGCATTTCAGATATGGTTGCCGATAGGCATTTCAAATATAGGTGCTGATAGGCATTCCAGATGTAGTTTCCGATAGGCATTTCAAAAATTGGTGCCGATAGGCATTTCAGATATAGGTGCCGATAGGCATTTCAGATATAGTTACCGATTGGCATTTTAAAAATAGGTGCCGATAGGCATTTCAGATATAGAAGCCGATAGGTGTTTCAAATATAGATGTCGATAGGCATTTCAGATATGGTTGCCGATAGGCATTTCCAATATAGGTGCTGATAGGCATTTCAGATGTAGTTTTCGATAGGCAATTCAAAAGTAGGTGCCGATAGGTATTTCAGATATAGGTGCCGATAGGCATTACAGATATAGTTGCCGATTAGCATTTTAAAAATTGGTGCCGATAGGCATTTCAGATATAGAAGCCGATAGGCATTTCAAAAATAGGTAACGATAGGCATTCCAGATATAGTTGGCGATAGGCATTTCAAATATAGGTGCTGATAGGCATTTCACATGTAGTTTCCGATAGGCATTTTAAAAATAGGTGCCGATAGGCATTTCAGATATAGGTGCCGATAGACATTTCAAATATAGGTGCCGATAGGCATTCCAGATATAGGTGCCGATAGGCATTTCAGATATAGTTGCCTATTGGCATTTTAAAAATAGGTGAAGATAGGCATTTCAGATATATAAGCCGATAGGCATTTCAAATATAGGTGCCGATAGGCATTCCAGATATGGTTGCCGATAGGCATTTCAAATATAAGTGCTGATAGGCATTTCAGATGTAGTTTCCGATAGGCATTTTAAAAATAGGTACCGATAGGCATTTCAGATATAGGTGCCGATAGGCATTTCAGATATAGTTGCCAATTGGCGTTTTGAAAATAGGTGTGGATAGGCATTTCAGATATAGAAGCCGATAGGCATTTTAAATATAGGTACCGATAGGCATTCCAGATATGGTTGCCGATAGGCATTTCAAATATAGGTGCTGATAGGCATTCCAGATGTAGTTTCCGATAGGCATTTCAAAAATTGGTGCCGATAGGCATTTCAGATATAGGTGCCGATAGGCATTTTAGATATAGTCACCGATTGGCATTTTAAAAATAGGTGCCGATAGGCATTTCAGATATAGAAGCCGATAGGTATTTCAAATATATAGGTGTCGATAGGCATTTCAGATATGTTTACCGATAGGCATTTCAAATATAGGTGCTAATAGGCATTTTAGATGTAGTTTCCGATAGGCATTTCAAAAATAGGTGCCGATAGGCATTTCAGTTATAGGTGTCGATAGGCATTTCAGATATAGGTGCCGATAGGCATTTCAGATATAGTTGCCAATTGGCATTTTAAAAATAGGTGTCAAAAGGCATTTCAGATATATAAGCCGATAGGCATTTCAAATATAGGTGCCGATAGGCATTCCAGATATGGTTGCCGATAGGCATTTCAAATATAAGTGCTGATAGGCATGTCAGATGTAGTTTTCGATAGGCATTTCAAAAATAGGTACCAATAGGCATTTCAGATATGGTTGCCGATAGGCATTTCAAATATAGGTGCTGATAGGCATTTCAGATGTAGTTTCCGATAGGCATTTCAAAAATAGGGTCCGATAGGCATTTCAGATATAGGTGCCGATAGGCTTTTCAGATAGAGTTGCCGATTGGCATTTTAAAAATAGGTGCCGATATGCATTTAAGATGTAGCTTCCGATAGGCATTTCAAAAATAGGTGCCGATAGGCATTTCAAATATAGGTGCCGATAGGCATATCAGATATAGATGCCGATAGGCATTTAAAATATAGGTGCCGATAGGCATTTCAAATATAGGTGTCGATAGGCATTTCAGATATAAATGCCGAAAGACATTTCAGATATAGGTGCCGATAGGCATTTCAGATGTGGTTGCCGATAGGCATTTCAAATATAGGTCCCGATTGGCATTCCAAATATGGTTGCCGATAGACATTTCAAATATAGGTGCTGATAGGCATTTCAGATGTAGTTTCCGATAGGCATTTCAAAAATAGGTGCCGATAGGCATTTCAGATATAGGTGCCGATAGGCATTTCAGATATAGTTGCCGATTGGAATTTTAAAAATAGGTGCCGATAGGCATTTCAGATATAGAAGCCGATAGGCATTTCAAATATAGGTGCTCTTAGGAATTCCAGATATGGTTGCCGGTAGGCATTTCAAATATAGGTGCTGATAGGCATTTCAGATGTAGTTTCCGATAGGCATTTCAAAAATTGGTGCCATTAGGCATTTCATATATAGGTGCCGATAGGCATTTCAGATATAGTTGTCGATTGGCATTTTAAAAATAGGTGCCGATAGGCATTTCAGATATAGAAGCCGATAGGCATTTCAAATATAGGTGCCGATAAGCAACCCAGATATGGTTGCCGATAGGCATTTCAAATATAGGTGCTGATAGGCATTTCAGATGTAGTTTCCGATAGGCATTTCAAAAATTGGTGCCGATAGGCATTTCAGATATAGGTGCTGATAGGCATTTCAGATATAGTTTCTGATTGGCATTTTAAAAATAGGTGCCGATAGGCATTTCAGATATAGAAGCCGATAGGTATTTCAGATATAGGTGTCGATAGGCATTTCAGATGTTTGCCGATAGGCATTTCAAATATAGGTGCTGATAGGCATTCCAGATGTAGTTTCCGAAAGGCATTTCAAAAATAGGTGTCGATAGGCATTTCAGATATATATGCCGATAGGCATTTCAGATATAGTTGCCGATTGGCATTTTAAAAATAGATGTCGATAGGCATTTTAGATATAGAAGCCGATAGGCATTTCAAATATAGGTGCCGATAGGCATTCCAGATATGGTTGCCGATAGACATTTCAAATATAGGTGCTGATATTCATTCCAGATGTAGTTTCCGATAAGCATTTCAAAAATTGGTGCCGATAGGCATTTCAGATATAGGTGCCGATAGGCATTTCAGATATAGTTACCGATTGGCATTTTAAAAATAGGTGCCGATAGGCATTTCAGATATAGAAGCCGATAGGTATTTCAAATATAGGTGTCGATAGGCATTTCAGATATTATGGTTGCCGATAGACATTTCAAATTTAGGTGCTGATAGGCATTTCAGATGTAGTTTCCGATAGGCAATTCAAAAGTAGGTGCCGATAGGCATTTCAGATATAGGTGCCGATAGGCATTACAGATATAGTTGCCGATTAGCATTTTAAAAATTGGTGCCGATAGGCATTTCAGATATAGAAGCCGATAGGCATTTCAAATATAGGTGCCGATAGGCATTCCAGATATGGTTGCCGATAGGCATTACAAATATAGGTGCTGATAGGCATTTCACATGTAGTTTCCGATAGGCATTTCAAAAATAGGTGCCGATAGGCATTTCAGATATAGTTGCCGATTTGCATTTTAAAAATAAGTGCCTATAGGCATTTCAGATATGGAAGCCGATAGACATTTCAAATATAGGTGCCGATAGGCATTCCAGATATGGTTGCCGATAGGCATTTCTAATATATGTGCTGATAGGCATTTCAGATGTAGTTTCCGATAGGCATTTCAAAAATTGATGCCGATAGGCATTTCAGATATAGTTGCCGATAGGCATTTCAGATATAGTTGCCTATTGGCATTTTAAAAATTGGTGCCGATAGGAATTTCAGATATAGAAGCCGATAGGCATTTCAGATATAGGTGCCGATAGGCATTACAGATATAGTTGCCGATTGGCATTTTAAATATAGGTACCGATAGGCATTCCAGATATGGTTGCCGATAGGCATTTCAAATATAGGTGCTGATAGGCATTTCAGATGTAGTTCCCGATAGGCATTTCAAAATAGGTGCCGATAGGCATTTCAGATATAGGTGCCGATAGGCATTTCAGATATAGTTGCCGATTGGCATTTTAAAAATAGGTGCCGATAGGCATTTAAGATATAGAAGCCGATAGGCATTTCAAATATAGGTGCCGATAAGCACTCCAGATATGGCTGCCGATAGGCATTTCAAATATAGGTGCTGATAGGCATTTCAGATTTAGTTTCCGAAAGCATTTCTAAAATGGGTGCCGATAGGCATTTCAGATATAGGTGTTGATAGGCATGTCAGATATAGTTGCCAATTGGCATTTTAAAAATAGGTGCCGATAGGCATTTCAGATATAGAAGCCGATAGGTATTTCAAATATAGATGTCGATAGGCATTTCAGATATGGTTGCCGATAGGCATTTCAAATATAGGTGCTGATAGGCATTTCAGATGTAGTTTCCGATAGGCATTTCAAAAATAGGTGCCGATAGGCATTTCAGATATAGTTGCCGATTGGCATTTTAAAAATAGGTGTCGATAGGCATTTCAGATATAGAAGCCGATAGGCATTTCAAATATAGGTGCTGATAGGCATTTCAGATGTAGTTTCCGATAGGCATTTCAAAAATAGGTGCCGTTAGGCATTTCAGATATAGGTGCCGATAGGCATATCAGATATAGTTGCCGATAGGCATTTTAAATATAGGTGCCGATAGGCATTTCAAATATAGGTGTCGATAGGCATTTCAGATATAAATGTCGAAAGGCATTACAGACATAGGTGCCGATAGGTATTTCTGATGTGGTTGCCGATAGGCATTTCAAATATAGGTGCTGATAGGCATTTCAGATGTAGTTTTCAATAGGCATTTCAAAAATAGGTGCCGATAGGCATTTCAGATATAGGTGCCGATAGGCACTTCAGATATATTTGCCGATTGGCATTTTAAAAATAGGTGCCGATAGGCATTTCAGATATAGAAGTCGATAGGCATTCCAAATATAGGTGCCGATAGGCATTCCAGATATGGTTGCCGATAGGCATTTCAAATATAGGTGCTGATAGGCATTTCAGATGTAGTTTCCGATAGGCATTTCAAAAATTGGTGCAGATAGGCATTTCAGATATAGGTGCCGATAGGCATTTCAGATATAGTTGCCGATTGGTATTTTAAAAATAGGTGCCGATAGGCATTTCAGATATAGGTGCCGATAGGCATTTCAGATAGAGTTGCCGATTGGCATCTTAAAAATAGGTGCCGATAGGCATTTTAGATGTAGTTTCCGATAGGCATTTCAAAAATAGGTGCCGCTAGGGATTTCAGATATAGGTGCCGATAGGCATATCAGATATAGTTGCTGATAGGCATTTAAAATATAGGTGCCGATAGGCATTTCAAATATAGGTGTCGATAGGCATTTCAGATATAAATGCCGAAGGGCATTTCAGATATAGGTGCCGACAGGTATTCCTGTTGTGGTTGCCGATAGGCATTTCAAATATAGGTGCTGATAGGCATTTCAGATGTAGTTTCCGATAGGCATTTCAAAAATAGGTGCCGATAGGCATTTCAGATATAGGTGTTGATAGGCATTTCAGATATAGTTGCCAATTGGCATTTTAAAAATAGGTGCCGATAGGCATTTTAAAAATAGGTGCCGATAGGCATTTCAGATATAAAAGCCGATAGGTAATTTAAATATAGGTGTTATAGGCATTTCAGATATGGTTGCCGATAGGCATTTGAAATATAGGTGCTGATAGGCATTTCAGATGTAGTTTCCGATAGGCATTTCAAAAATAGGTGTCGATAGGCATTTCAGATATAGGTGCCCATAGGCATTTCAGATATAGTTGCCGATTGGCATTTTAAAAATAGGTGTCGATAGGCATTTCAGATATAGAAGCCGATATGCATTTCAAATATAGGTGCTGATAGGCATTTCAGATGTAGTTTCCGATAGGCATTTTAAAAATAGGTGCCGATAGGCATTTCAGATATAGGTGCCGATAGGCATTTCAGATAGAGTTGCCGATTGGCATTTTAAAAATAGGTGCCGATAGGCATTTTAGATGTAGTTTCTGATAGGCATTTCAAAAATAGGTGCCGATAGGCATTTCAGATATAGCTGCCGATAGGCATATCAGATATAGTTGCCGATAGGCATTTAAAATATAGGTGCCGATTGGCATTTCAAATATAGGTGTCGATAGGCATTTCAGATATAAATGCCGAAGGGCATTTTAGATATAGGTGCCGATTGGAATTTCTGATGTGGTTGCCGATAGGCATTTCAAATATAGGTGCTGATAGGCATTTCAGATGTGGTTTCCGATAGGCTTTTTAAATATAGGTGCTGATAGGCATTTCAGATGTAGTTTCCGATAGGCATTTCAAAAATTGGTGCCGATAGGCATTTCAGATATAGGTGCCGATAGGCATTTCAGATATAGTTGCCGATTGGCATTTTAAAAATAGGTGCCGATAGGCATTTCAGATATAGAAGCCGATAGGCATTTCAAATATAGGTGCCGATAGGCATTCCAGATATGGTTGCCGATAGGCATTTCAAATATAGGTGCTGATAGGCATTTCAGATGTAGTTTCCGATAGGCATTTCAAAAATTGGTGCCGATAGGCATTTCAGATATAGGTGCCGATAGGCATTTCAGATATAGTTGCCGATTGGCATTTTAAAAATAAGTGCTGATAGGCATTTCAGATATAGAAGCCGATAGGTATTTCAAATATAGGTGTCGATAGGCATTTCAGATATGGTTGCCGATAGGCATTTCAAATATTGGTGCTGATAGGCATTTCAGATGTAGTTTCCGATAGGCATTTCAAAAATAGGTGCCGATAGGCATTTCAGATATAGAAGCCGATAGGCATATCAAATATAGGTGCCGATAAGCATTCCAGATATGGTTGCCGATAGGCATTTCAAATATAGGTGCTGATAGGCATTTCAGATGTAGTTTCCGATAGGCATTTCAAAAATTGGTGCCGATAAGCATTTCAGATATATGTGCCGATAGGCATTTCAGATATAGAAGCCGATAGTCATTTCAAATATAGGTGCCGATAGGCATTCCAGAAATGGTTGCCGATAGGCATTTCAAATATAGGTGCTGATAGGCATTTCAGATGTAGTTTTCCATAGGCATTTTAAAAATTGGTGCCGATAGGCATTTCAGATATAGGTGCCGATAGGCATTTCAGATATAGTTGCCGATTGGCATTTTAAAAATTGGTGCCGACAGGCATTTCAGCTATAGGTGCCGATAGGCATTTCAGATAGAGTTGCCGATTGGCATTTTAAAAATTGGTGCCGATAGGCATTTTAGATGTAGTTTCCGATAGGCATTTCAAAAATAGGTGCCGATAGGCATTTCAGATATAGAAGCCGATAGGCATTTCAAATATAGGTGCTGATAGCCATTTTAGATGTAGTTTCCGATAGGCATTTCAAAAATAGGTGCCGATAGGCATTTCAGATATAGGTGCTGATAGGCAGTTCAAATATAGTTGCCGATTAGCATTTTAAAAATAGGTGCCGATAGGCATTTTAGATGTAGTTTCCGATAGGCATTTCAAAAATAGGTGTCGATAGGCATTTCAGATATAGGTGCCGATAGGTTTATCAGATATAGTTGCCGATAGGCATTTTAAATATAGGTGCCGATAGGCATTTCAAATATAGGTGTCGATAGGCATTTCAGATATAAATGCCGAAAGGCATTTCAGATATAGGTGCCGATAGGCATTTCTGATGTGGTCGCCGATAGGCATTTCAAATATAGGTGCTGATAGGCATTTCAGATGTAGTTTCCGATAGGCATTTCAAAAATAGGTGCCGATAGGCATTTCAGATATAGGTGCCCATAGGCATTTCAGATATAGTTGCCGATTGGCATTTTTAAAATAGGTGCCGATAGGCATTTCAGATATAGGTATTGATAGGCATTTCAGATAGAGTTGCCGTTTGGCATTTTAAAAATAGGTGCCGATAGGCATTTTTCATGTAGTTTCCGATAGGCATTTCAAAAATAGGTGCCGATAGGCATTTCAGATATAGGTGCCGATAGGCATATCAGATATAGTTGCCGATAGGCATTTAAAATATAGGTGCCGATAGGCATTTCAAATATAAGTGTCGATAGGCATTTCAGATATAAATGCCGAAGGGCATTTTAGATATAGGTGCCGATAGGCATTTCTGATGTGGTTGCCAAAAGGCATTTCAAATATAGGTGCTGATAGGCATTTCAGATGTGGTTTCCGATAGGCATTTCAAAAATAGGTGCCGATATGCATTTCAGATATAGGTGCCGATAGGCATTTCAGATATAGTTGCCGATTGGCAGTTTAAAAATAGGTGCCGATAGGCATTCCAGATATGGTTGCCGATAGGCATTTCAAATATAGGTGCTGATAGGCATTTCAGATGTAGTTTCCGATAGGCATTTCAAAAATTGGTGCCGATAGGCATATCAGATATAGGTGCCGATAGGCATTTCAGATATAGTTGCCGATTGGCATTTTAAAAATAGGTGCTGATAGGCATTTTAGATATAGAAGCCGATAGGTATTTCAAATATAGGTGTCGATAGGCATTTCAGATATGGTTGCCGATAGGCATTTCAAATATTGGTGCCGATAGGCATTTCAGATGTAGTTTTCGATAGGCATTTCAAAAATAGGTGCCGATAGGCATTTCAGATATAGGTGCCGATAGGCATTACAGATATAGTTGCCGATTGGCATTTTAAAAATAGATGCCGATAGGCATTTTAGATATAGAAGCCGATAGGCATTTCAAATATAGGTACCGATAGGCATTCCAGATATGGTTGCCGATAGGCATTTCAAATATAGGTGCTGATAGGCATTTCAGATGTAGTTTCCGATAGGCATTTCAAAATAGGTGCCGATAGGCATTTCAGATATAGGTGCCGATAGGCATTTCAGATATAGTTGCCGATTGGCATTTTAAAAATAGGTGCCGATAGGCATTTCAGATATAGAAGCCGATAGGCATTTCAAATATAGGTGCCGATAAGCACTCCAGATATGGCTGCCAATAGGCATTTCAGATATAGAAGCAGATAGGTATTTCAAATATAGATGTCGATAGGCATTTCAGATATGGTTGCCGATAGGCATTTCAAATATAGGTGCTGATAGGCATTTCAGATGTAGTTTCCGATAGGCATTTCAAAAATAGGTGCCGATAGGCATTTCAGATATAGGTGCCGATAGGCATTTCAGATATAGTTGCCGATTGGCATTTTAAAAATAGGTGTCGATAGGCATTTCAGATATAGAAGCCGATAGGCATTTCAAATATAGGTGCTGATAGGCATTTCAGATGTAGTTTCCGATAGGCATTTCAAAAATAGGTGCCGATAGGCATTTCAGATATAGGTGCCGATAGGCATTTCAGATATAGGTGCCGATAGGCACTTCAGATATATTTGCCGATTGACATTTTAAAAATAGGTGCCGATAGGCATTTCAGATATAGAAGTCGATAGGCATTCCAAATATAGGTGCCGATAGGCATTCCAGATATGGTTGCCGATAGGCATTTCAAATATAGGTGCTGATAGGCATTTCAGATGTAGTTTCCGATAGGCATTTCAAAAATTGGTGCCGATAGGCATTTCAGATATAGGTGCCGATAGGCATTTCAGATATAGTTGCCGATTGGTATTTTAAAAATAGGTGCCGATAGGCATTTCAGATATAGGTGCCGATAGGCATTTCAGATAGAGTTGCCGATTGGCATCTTAAAAGTAGGTGCCGATAGGCATTTTAGATGTAGTTTCCGATAGGCATTTCAAAAATAGGTGCCGATAGGCAGTTCAGATATAGGTGCCGATAGGCATATCAGATATAGTTGTCGATAGGCATTTAAAATATAGGTGCCGATAGGCATTTCAAATATAGGTGTCGATAGGCATTTCAGATATAAATGCCGAAGGGCATTTCAGATATAGGTGCCGACAGGCATTCCTGTTGTGGTTGCCGATAGGCATTTCAAATATAGGTGCTGATAGGCATTTCAGAAGTAGTTTCCGATAAGCATTTCAAAAATAGGTGCCGATAGGCATTTCAGATATAGGTGTTGATAGGCATTTCAGATATAGTTGCCAATTGGCATTTTAAAAATAGGTGCCGATAGGCATTTTAAAAATAGGTGCCGATAGGCATTTCAGATATAGAAGCCGATAGGTATTTCAAATATAGGTGTCGATAGGCATTTCAGATATGGTTGCCGATAGGCATTTGAAATATAGGTGCTGATAGGCATTTCAGATGTAGTTTCCGATAGGCATTTCAGAAATAGGTGTCGATAGGCATTTCAGATATAGGTGCCCATAGGCATTTCAGATATAGTTGCCGATTGGCATTTTAAAAATAGGTGTCGATAGGCATTTCAGATATAGAAGCCGATATGCATTTCAAATATAGGTGCTGATAGGCATTTCAGATGTAGTTTCCAATAGGCATTTTAAAAATAGGTGCCGATAGGCATTTCAGATATAGGTGCCGATAGGCATTTCAGATAGAGTTGCCGATTGGCATTTCAAAAATAGGTGCCGATAGGCATTTCAGATATAGCTGCCGATAGGCATTTCAAATATAGGTGCCGATAGGCATTCCAGATATAGTTGCCGATTGGCATTTTAAAAATAGATGTCGATAGGTATTTTAGATATAGAAGCCGATAGGCATTTCAAATATAGGTGCCGATAGGCATTCCAGATATGGTTGCCGATAGGCATTTCAAATATAGGTGCTGATAGGCATTCCAGATGTAGTTTCCGATAGGCATTTCAAAAATTGGTGCTGATAGGCATTTCAGATATAGTTGCCGATAGGCATTTCAGATATAGTTACCGATTGGCATTTTAAAAATAGGTGCATATAGGCATTTCAGATATAGAAGCCGATAGGTATTTCAAATATAGGTGTCGATAGGCATTTCAGATATGGTTGCCGATAGGCATTTCAAATATAGGTGCTGATAGGCAATTCAGATGTAGTTTCCGATAGGCAATTCAAAAGTAGGTGCCGATAGGCATTACAGATATAGGTGCCGATAGGCATTACAGATATAGTTGCCGATTAGCATTTTAAAAATTGGTGCCGATAGGCATTTCAGATATAGAAGCCGATAGGCATTTCAAATATAGGTACCGATAGGAATTCCAGATATGGTTGCCGATAGGCATTTCAAATATAGGTGCTGATAGGCATTTCACATGTAGTTTCCGATAGGCATTTCAAAAATAGGTGCCGATAGGCATTTAAGATATAGGTGCCGATAGGCATTTCAGATATAGTTGCCGATTGGCATTTTAAAAATAAGTGCCGATAGGCATTTCAGATATAGAAGCCGATAGACATTTCAAATATAGGTGCCGATAGGCATTTCATATATATGTGCCGATAGGCTATTCAGATATAGTTGCCTATTGGCATTTTAAAAATAGGTGCCGATAGGCATTTCAAATATAGGTGCTGATAGGCATTTCACATGTAGTTTCCGATAGGCATTTCAAAAATAGGTGCCGATAGGCATTTCAGATATAGGTGCCGATAGGCATTTCAGATATAGTTGCCAATTGGCGTTTTGAAAATAGGTGTGGATAGGCATTTCAGATATAGAAGCCGATAGGCATTTCAAATATAGGTGCCGATAGGCATTCCAGATATGGTTGCCGATAGGCATTTCAAATATAGGTGCTGATAGGCATTCCAGATGTAGTTTCCGATAGGCATTTAAAAATTGGTGCCGATAGGCATTTCAGATATAGTTGCCGATTGGCATTTTAAAAATAGGTGCCGATAGGCATTTCAGATATAGAAGCCGATAGGCATTTCAAATATAGGTGCCGATAGGCATTCAAGATATGGTTGCCGATAGGCATTTCAAATATAGGTGCCGATAGGCATTTCAGATATAGAAGCCGATAGGCATTTCAAAAATAGGTGCCGATAGGCATTTCAGATATAGGTGCCGATAGGCATTTCAGATATAGTTGCCAATTGGCATTTTAAAAATAGGTGTCGATAGGCATTTCAGATATAGAAGCCAATAGGCATTTCAAATATAGGTGACGATAGGCATTCCAGATATGGTTGCCGATAGGCATTGCAAATATAGGTGCTGATAGGCATTTCAGATGTAGTTTCCGATAGGCATTTCAAAAATTGGTGCCGATAGGCATTTCAGCTATAGGTGCTGATAGGCATTTCAGATATAGTGGCCGATTGGCATTTTAAAAATAGGTGCCGATAGGCATTTCAGATATAGAAGCCGATAGGAATTTCAAATATGGGTGTCGATAGGCATTTCAGATATGGTTGCCGATAGGCATTTCAAATATAGGTGCTGATTGGCATTTCAGATGTAGTTTCCGATAGGCATTTCAAAAATAGGTGCCGATAGGCATTTCAGATATAGGTGCCGATAGGCTTTTCAGATAGAGTTGCCGATTGGCATTTTAAAAATAGGTGCCGATAGGCATTTTAGATGTAGCTTCCGATAGGCATTTCAAAAATAGGTGCCGATAGGCATTTCAGATATAGGTGCCGATAGGCATATCAGATATAGATGCCGATAGGCATTTAAAATATAGGTGCCGATAGGCATTTAAAATATAGGTGTCGATAGGCATTTCAGATATAAATGCCGAAAGACATTTCAGATATAGGTGCCGATAGGCATTTCTGATGTGGTTGCCGATAGGCATTTCAAATATAGGTCCCGATTGGCATTCCAAATATGGTTGCCGATAGGCATTTCAAATATAGGTGCTGTTAGGCATTTCAGATGTAGTTTCCGATAGGCATTTCAAAAATAGGTGCCGATAGGCATTTCAGATATAGGTGCAGATAGGCATTTCAGATATAGTTGCCGATTGGAATTTTAAAAATAGGTGCCGATAGGCATTTCAGATATAGAAGCCGATAGGCATTTCAAAGATAGGTGCTGATAGGAATTCCAGATATGGTTGCCGGTAGGCATTTCAAATATAGGTGCTGATAGGCATTTCAGATGTAGTTTCCGATAGGCATTTCAAAAATTGGTGCCGATAAGCATTTCATATATAGGTGCCGATAGGCATTTCAGATATAGTTGCCGATTGGCATTTTAAAAATAGGTGCCGATAGGCATTTCAGATATAGAAGCCGATAGGTATTTCAGATATAGGTGTCGATAGGCATTTCAGATGTTTGCCGATAGGCATTTCAAATATAGGTGCTGATAGGCATTCCAGATGTAGTTTCCGATAGGCATTTCAAAAATAGGTGTCGATAGGCATTTCAGATATATGTGCCGATAGGCATTTCAGATATAGTTGCCAATTATCATTTTAAAAATAGATGTCGATAGGCATTTTAGATATAGAAGCCGATAGGCATTTCAAATATATGTGCCGATAGGCATTCCAGGTATGGTTGCCGATAGGCATTTCAAATATAGGTGCCGTTAGGCATTTCAGATGTAGTTTCCGATAGGCATTTCTAAAATAGGTACCGATAGGCATTTCAGATATAGGTGCCGATAGGCATTACAGATATAGTTGCCAATTGGCATTTTAAAAATAGGTGTCGATAGGCATTTCAGATATAGAAGCCAATAGGCATTTCAAATATAGGTGCCGATAGGCATTCCAGATATGGTTGCCGATAGGCATTACAAATATAGGTGCTGATAGGCATTTCACATGTAATTTCCGATAGGCATTTCAAAAATAGGTGCCGATAGGCATTTCAGATAAAGGTGCCGATAGGCATTTCAGATATAGTTGCCGATTGGCATTTTAAAAATAAGTGCCGATAGGCATTTCAGATATAGAAGCCGATAGACATTTCAAATATAGGTGCCCATAGGCATTCCAGATATGTTTACCGATAGACATTTCAAATATAGGTGCTAATAGGCATTTTAGATGTAGTTTCCGATAGGCAAATTAAAAAATTGGTGCCGATAAGCATTTCATATATAGGTGCCGATAGGCATTTCAGATATAGTTGCCGATTGGCATTTTAAAAATAGGTGCCGATAGGCATTTCAGATATAGAAGCCGATAGGTATTTCAGATATAGGTGTCGATAGGCATTTCAGATGTTTGCCGATAGGCATTTCAAATATAGGTGCTGATAGGCATTCCAGATGTAGTTTCCGATAGGCATTTCAAAAATAGGTGTCGATAGGCATTTCAGATATATGTGCCGATAGGCATTTCAGATATAGTTGCCAATTATCATTTTAAAAATAGATGTCGATAGGCATTTTAGATATAGAAGCCGATAGGTATTTCAAATATATGTGCCGATAGGCATTCCAGGTATGGTTGCCGATAGGCATTTCAAATATAGGTGCTGTTTTGCATTTCAGATGTAGTTTCCGATAGGCATTTCTAAAATAGGTACCGATAGGCATTTCAGATATAGGTGCCGATAGGCATTACAGATATAGTTGCCAATTGGCATTTTAAAAATAGGTGTCGATAGGCATTTCAGATATAGAAGCCAATAGGCATTTCAAATATAGGTGCCGATAGGCATTCCAGATATGTTTGCCGATAGGCATTTCAAATATAGGTGCTGATAGGCATTTCAGATGTAGTTTCCGATAGGCATTTCAAAAATTGGTGCCGATAGGCATTTCAGATATAGGTGCTGATAGGCATTTCAGATATAGTGGCCGATTGGCATTTTAAAAATAGGTGCCGATAGGCATTTCAGATATAGAAGCCGATAGGTATTTCAAATATAGGTGTCGATAGGCATTTCAGATATGGTTGCCGATAGGCATTTCAAATATAGGTGCTGATAGGCATTTCAGATGTAGTTTCCGATAGGCATTTCAAAAATAGGTGCTGATAGGCATTTAGGATATAGGTGCCGATAGGCTTTTCAGATAGAGTTGCCGATTGGCATTTTAAAAATAGGTGCCGATAGGCATTTTAGATGTAGCTTCCGATTGGCATTTCAAAAATAGGTGCCGATAGGCATTTTAGATATAGGTGCCGATAAGCATATCAGATATAGATGCCGATAGGCATTTAAAATATAGGTGCCGATAGGCATTTCAAATATAGGTGTCGATAGGCATTTCAGATATAAATGCCGAAAGACATTTCAGATATAGGTGCCGATAGGCATTTCTGATGTGGTTGCCGATAGGCATTTCAAATATAGGTCCCGATTGGCATTCCAAATATGTTTGCCGATAGGCATTTCCAATATAGAGGCTGTTAGGCATTTCAGATGTAGTTTCCGATAGGCATTTCAAAAATAGGTGCCGATAGGCATTTCAGATATAGGTGCAGATAGGCATTTCAGATATAGTTGCCGATTGGAATTTTAAAAATAGGTGCCGATAGGCATTTCAGATATAGAAGCCGATAGGCATTTCAAATATAGGTGCTGATAGGAATTCCAGATATGGTTGCCGGTAGGCATTTCAAATATAGGTGCTGATAGGCATTTCAGATGTAGTTTCCGATAGGCATTTCAAAAATTGGTGCCGATAAGCATTTCATATATAGGTGCCGATAGGCATTTCAGATATAGTTGCCGATTGGCATTTTAAAAATAGGTGCCGATAGGCATTTCAGATATAGAAGCCGATAGGTATTTCAGATATAGGTGTCGATAGGCATTTCAGATGTTTGCCGATAGGCATTTCAAATATAGGTGCTGATAGGCATTCCAGATGTAGTTTCCGATAGGCATTTCAAAAATAGGTGTCGATAGGCATTTCAGATATATGTGCCGATAGGCATTTCAGATATAGTTGCCGATTATCATTTTAAAAATAGATGTCGATAGGCATTTTAGATATAGAAGCCGATAATAATTTCAAATATAGGTGCCGATAGGCATTCCAGGTATGGTTGCCGGTAGGCATTTCAAATATAGGTGCTGATAGGCATTCCAGATGTAGTTCCCGATAGGCATTTCAAAAATTGGTGCCGATAGGCATTTCAGATATAGGTGCCGATAGGCATTTCAGATATAGTTGCCGATTGGCATTTTAAAAATAGGTGCCGATAGGCATTTCAGATATAGAAGCCGATAGGTATTTCAAATATAGGTGTCGATAGGCATTTCAGATATGGTTGCCGATAGGCATTTCAAATATAGGTGCTGATAGGCATTTCAGATGTAGTTTCCGATAGGCAATTCAAAAGTAGGTGCCGATAGGCATTTCAGATATAGGTGCCGATAGGCATTACAGATATAGTTGTCGATTAGCATTTTAAAAATTGGTGCCGATAGGCATTTCAGATATAGAAGCCGATAGGCATTTTAAATATAGGTGCCGATGGGCATTCCAGATATGGTTGCCGATAGGCATTTCAAATATAGGTGCTGATAGGCATTTCACATGTAGTTTCCGATAGGCATTTCAAAAATAGGTACCGATAGGCATTTTAGATATAGGTGCCGATAGGCATTTTAGATATAGTTGCCAATTGGCGTTTTGAAAATAGGTGTGGATAGGCATTTCAGATATAGAAGCCGATAGGCATTTCAAATATAGGTGCCGATAGGCATTCCAGATATGGTTGCCGATAGGCATTTCAAATATAGGTGCTGATAGGCATTCCAGATGTAGTTTCCGATAGGCATTTCAAAAATTGGTGCCGATAGGTATTTCAGATATAGGTGCCGATAGGCATTTCAGATAAAGTTGCCGATTGGCATTTTAAAAATAGGTGCCGATAGGCATTTTAGATGTAGCTTCCGATAGGCATTTCAAAAATAGGTGCCGATTGGCATTTCAGATATAGGTGCCGATAGGCATATCAGATATAGATGCCGATAGGCATTTAAAATATAGGTGCCGATAGGCATTTCAAATATAGGTGTCGATAGGCATTTCAGATATAAATGCCGAAAGACATTTCAGATATAGGTGCCGATAGGCATTTCTGATGTGGTTACCGATAGGCATTTCAAATATAGGTCCCGATTGGATTCCAAATATGGTTGCCGATAGGCATTTCAAATATAGGTGCTGATAGGCATTTCAGATGTAGTTTCCGATAGGCATTTCAAAAATAGGTGCCGATAGGCATTTCAGATATAGATGATGATAGGCATTTCAGATATAGTTGCCGATTGGAATTTTAAAAATAGGTGCCGATAGGCATTTCAGATATAGAAGCCGATAGGCATTTCAAATATAGGTGCTGATAGGAATTCCAGATATGGTTGCCGGTAGGCATTTCAAATATAGGTGCTGATAGGCATTTCAGATGTAGTTTCCGATAGGCATTTCAAAAATTGGTGCCGATAGGCATTTCATATATAGGTGCCGATAGGCATTTCAGATATAGTTGCCGATTGGCATTTTAAAAATAGGTGCCGATAGGCATTTCAGATATAGAAGCCGATAGGCATTTCAAATATAGGTGCCGATAAGCAACCCAGATATGGTTGCCGATAGGCATTTCAAATATAGGTGCTGATAGGCATTTCAGATGTAGTTTCCGATAGGCATTTCAAAAATTGGTGCCGATAGGCATTTCAGATATAGGTGCTGATAGGCATTTCAGATATAGTTTCCGATTGGCATTTTAAAAATAGGTGCCGATAGGCATTTCAGATATAGAAGCCGATAGGTATTTCAGATATAGGTGTTGATAGGCATTTCAGATGTTTGCCGATAGGCATTTCAAATATAGGTGCTGATAGGCATTCCAGATGTAGTTTGCGATAGGCATTTCAAAAATAGGTGTCGATAGGCATTTCAGATATATGTGCCGATAGGCATTTCAGATATAGTTGCCGATTGGCATTTTAAAAATAGATGTCGATAGGCATTTTAGATATAGAAGCCGATAGGCATTTCAAATATAGGTGCCGATAGGCATTCCAGATATGGTTGCCGATAGGCATTTCAAATATAGGTGCTGATAGGCATTCCAGATGTAGTTTCCGATAGGCATTTCAAAAATAGGTGTCGATAGGCATTTCAGATATATGTGCCGATAGGCATTTCAGATATAGTTGCCGATTGGCATTTTAAAAATAGATGTCGATAGGCATTTTAGATATAGAAGCCGATAGGCATTTCAAATATAGGTGCCGATAGGCATTCCAGATATGGTTGCCGATAGGCATTTCAAATATAGGTGCTGATAGGCATTCCAGATGTAGTTTCCGATAGGCATTTCAAAAATTGGTGCCGATAGGCATTTCAAAAATTGGTGCCGATAGGCATTTCGGATATAGGTGCCGATAGGCATTTCAGATATAGTTACCGATTGGCATTTTAAAAATAGGTGCCGATAGGCATTTCAGATATAGAAGCCGATAGGTATTTCAAATATATGTGTCGATAGGCATTTCGGATATGGTTGCCGATAGGCATTTCAAATATAGGTGCTGATAGGCATTTCAGATGTAGTTTCCGATAGGCAATTCAAAAGTAGGTGCCGATAGGCATTTCAGATATAGGTGCCGATAGGCATTACAGATATAGTTGCCGATTAGCATTTTAAAAATTAGTGCCGATAGGCATTTCAGATATAGAAACCGATAGGCATTTCAAATATAGGTGCCGATAGGCATTCCAAATATAGTTGCCGATAGGCATTTCAAATATAGGTGCTGATAGGCATTTCACATGTAATTTCCGATAGGCATTTCAAAAATAGGTGCCGATAGGCATTTCAGATATAGGTGCCGATAGGCATTTTAGATATAGTTGCCGATTGGCATTTTAAAAATGAGTGCCGATAGGCATTTCAGATATAGAAGCCGACAGACATTTCAAATATAGGTGCCGATAGGCATTCCAGATATAGGTTTCGATAGGCTCTTCAGATATAGTTGCCTATTGGCATTTTAAAAATAGGTGCCGATAGGCATTTCAGATATATAAGCCGATAGGCATTTCAAATATAGGTGCCGATAGGCATTCCAGATATGGTTGCCGATAGGCATTTCAAATATAAGTGCTGATAGGCATTTCAGATGTAGTTTCCGATAGGCATTTCAAAAATAGGTACCGATAGGCATTTCAGATATAGGTGCCGATAGGCATTTCAGATATAGTTGCCAATTGGCGTTTTGAAAATAGGTGTGGATAGGCATTTTAGATATAAAAGCCGATAGACATTTCAAATATAGGTGCCGATAGGCATTCCAGATATGGTTGCCGATAGGCATTTCAAATATAGGTGCTGATAGGCATTCCAGATGTAGTTTCCGATAGGCATTTCAAAAATTGGTGCCGATAGGCATTTCAGATAGAGGTGCCGATAGGCATTTCAGATATAGTCACCGATTGGCATTTTAAAAATAGGTGCCGATAGGCATTTTAGATATAGAAGCCGATAGGTATTTCAAATATAGGTGTCGATAGGCATTTCAGATATGTTTACCGATAGGCATTTCAAATATAGGTGCTAATAGGCATTTTAGATGTAGTTTGCGATAGGCATTTCAAAAATAGGTGCCGATAGGCATTTCAGATATAGGTGTCGATAGGCATTTCAGATATAGTTGCGGATTGGCATTTTAGAAATATGTGCCGATAGGCATTTCAGATATAGAAGCCGATAGGCATTTCAAATATAGGTGTTGATAGGCATTCCAGATATGGTTGCCGATAGGCATTTCAAATATAGGTGCCGATAGGCATTTCAGATATAGAAGCCGATAGGCATTTCAAAAATAGGTGCCGATAGGCATTTCAGATATATGTGCCGATAGGCATTTCAGATATAGGTGCCGATAGGCATTACAGATATAGTTGCTGATAGGCATTTCAGATATAGTTGCCGATTGGCATTTTAAAAATTGGTGCCAAAAGGAATTTCAGATATAGAAGCCGATAGGCATTTCAAATATAGGTGCCGATAGGCATTCCACATATGGTTGCCGATAGGCATTTCAAATATAGGTGCTGATAGGCATTTCACATGTAGTTTCCGATAGGCATTTCAAAAATAGGTACCGATAGGCATTTCAGATATAGGTGCCGATAGGCATTTCAAATATAGGTGCCGATAGGCATTCCAGATATGGTTGCCGATAGGCATTTCAAATATAGGTGCTGATAGGCATTTCAGATGTAGTTTCCGATAGGCATTTCAAAAATTGGTGCCGATAGGCATTTCAGATATAGTTGCCGATAGGCATTTCAGATATAGTTGCCGATTGGCATTTTAAAAATTGGTGCCGATAGGAATTTCAGATATAGAAGCCGATAGGCATTTCAAATATAGGTGCCGATAGGCATTCCACATATTATGGTTGCCGATAGGCATTTCAAATATAGGTGCTGATAGGCATTTCACATGTAGTTTCCGATAGGCATTTCAAAAATAGGTGCCGATAGGCATTTCAGATATAGGTGCCGATAGGCATTTCAGATATAGTTGCCAATTGGCATTTTAAAAATAGGTGTCGATAGGCATTTTAGATATATAAGCCGATAGGCATTTTAAATATAGGTGCCGATAGGCATTCCAGATATGGTTGCCGATAGGCATTTCAAATATAAGTGCTGATAGGCATGTCAGATGTAGTTTCCGATAGGCATTTCAAAAATAGGAACCGATAGGCATTTCAGATATAGGTGCCGATAGGCATTACAGATATAGTTGCCAATTGACATTTTAAAAATAGGTGTCGATAGGCATTTCAGATATAGAAGCCAATAGGCATTTCAAATATAGGTGCCCATAGGCATTCCAGATATGGTTGCCGATAGGCATTCCAAATATAGGTGCTGATAGGCATTTCAGATGTAGTTTCCGATAGGCATTTCAAAAATTGGTGCCGATAGGCATTTCAGATATAGGTGCTGATAGGCATTTCAGATATAGTGGCCGATTGGCATTTTAAAAATAGGTGCCGATAGGCATTTCAGATATAGAAGCCGATAGGTATTTCAAATATAGGTGCCGATAGGCATTTCAGATATGGTTGCCGATAGGCATTTCAAATATAGGTGCTGATAGGCATTCCAGATGTAGTTTCCGATAGGCATTTCAAAAATAGGTGCCGATAGGCATTTCAGATATAGGTGCCGATAGGCATTTCAGATATAGTTGCCGATTGGAATTTTAAAAATAGGTGCCGATAGGCATTTTAGATGTAGCTTCCGATTGGCATTTCAAAAATAGGTGCCGATAGGCATTTCAGATATAGGTGCCGATAGGCATATCAGATATAGATGCCGATAGGCATTTAAAATATAGGTGCCGATAGGCATTTCAAATATAGGTGTCGATAGGCATTTCAGATATAAATGCCGAAAGACATCTCAGATATAGGTGCCGATAGGCATTTCTGATGTGGTTGCCGATAGGCATTTCAAATATAGGTCTCGATTGGCATTCCAAATATGGTTGCCGATAAGCATTTCAAATATAGGTGCTGATAGGTATTTCAGATGTAGTTTCCGATAGGCATTTCAAAAATAGGTGCCGATAGGCATTTCAGATATAGGTGCCGATAGGCATTTCAGATATAGTTGCCGATTGGAATTTTAAAAATAGGTGCCGATAGGCATTTCAGATATAAAAGCCGATAGGCATTTCAAATATAGGTGCCGATAAGCAACCCAGATATGGTTGCCGATAGGCATTTCAAATATAGGTGCTGATAGGCATTTCAGATGTAGTTTCCGATAGGCATTTCAAAAATTGGTGCCGATAGGCATTTCAGATATAGGTGCTGATAGGCATTTCAGATATAGTTTCCGATTGGCATATTAAAAATAGGTGCCGATAGGCATTTCAGATATAGAAGCCGATAGGTATTTCAGATATAGGTGTCGATAGGCATTTCATTTGTTTGCCGATAGGCATTTCAAATATAGGTGCTGATAGGCATTCCAGATGTAGTTTCCGATAGGCATTTCAAAAATAGGTGTCGATAGGCATTTCAGATATATGTGCCGATAGGCATTTCAGATATAGTTGCCGATTGGCATTTTAAAAATAGATGTCGATAGGCATTTTAGATATAGAAGCCGATAGGCATTTCAAATATAGGTGCCGATAGGCATTCCAGATATGGTTGCCGACAGGCATTTCAAATATAGGTGCTGATATTTATTCCAGATGTAGTTTCCGATAGGCATTTCAAAAATTGGTGCCGATAGGCATTTCAGATATAGGTGCCGATAGGCATTTCAGATATAGTTACCGATTGGCATTTTAAAAATAGGTGCCCATAGGCATTTCAGATATAGAAGCCGATAGGTATTTCAAATATAGGTGTCGATAGGCATTTCAGATATGGTTGCCGATAGGCATTTCAAATATAGGTGCTGATAGGCATTTTAGATGTAGTTTCCGATAGGCAATTCAAAAGTAGGTGCCGATAGGCATTTCAGATATAGGTGCCGATAGGCATTACAGATATAGTTGCCGATTAGCATTTTAAAAATTGGTGCCGATAGGCATTTCAGATATAGAAGCCGATAGGCATTTCAAATATAGGTGCCGATAGGCATTCCAGATATGGTTGCCGATAGCCATTACAAATATAGGTGCTGATAGGCATTTCACATGTAGTTTCCGATAGGCATTTCAAAAATAGGTGCCGATAGGCATTTCAGATATAGGTGCCGATAGGCATTTCAGATATAGTTGCCGATTGTCATTTTAAAAATAAGTGCCGATAGGCATTTCAGATATAGAAGCCGATAGACATTTCAAATATAGGTGCCGATAGGCATTCCAGATATGTTTACCGATAGGCATTTCAAATATAGGTGCTAATAGGCATTTTAGATGTAGTTTCCGATAGGCATTTCAAAAATAGGTGCCGATAGGCATTTCAGATATAGGTGTCGATAGGCATTTCAGATATAGTTGCCTATTGGCATTTTAAAAATAGGTGCCGATAGGCATTTCAGATATATGAGCCGATAGGCATTTCAAATATAGGTGCCGATAGGCATTCCAGATATGGTTGCCGATAGGCATTTCAAATATAAGTGCTGATAGGCATTTCAGATGTAGTTTCCGATAGGCATTTCAAAAATAGGTACCGATGGGCATTTCAGATATAGGTGCCGATAGGCATTTCAGATATAGTTGCCAATTGGCGTTTTGAAAATAGGTGTGGATAGGCATTTCAGATATAGAAGCCGATAGGCATTTCAAATATAGGTGCCGATAGGCATTCCAGATATGGTTGCCGATTGGCATTTCAAATATAGGTGCTGATAGGCATTCCAGATGTAGTTTCCGATAGGCATTTCAAAAATTGGTGCCGATAGGCATTTCAGATATAGGTGCCGATAGGCATTTCAGATATAGTCACCGATTGGCATTTTAAAAATAGGTGCCTATAGGCATTTCAGATATAGAAGCCGATAGGTATTTCAAACATAGGTGTCGATAGGCATTTCAGATATGTTTACCGATAGGCATTTCAAATATAGGTGCTAATAGGAATTTTAGATGTAGTTTCCGATAGGCATTTCAAAAATAGGTGCCGATAGGCATTTCAGATATAGGTGTCGATAGGCATTTCAGATATAGTTGCCGATTGGCATTTTAAAAATAGGTGCCGATAGGCATTTCAGATATAGAAGCCGATAGGCATTTCAAATATAGGTGCCGATAGGCATTCCAGATATGGTTGCCGATAGGCATTTCAAATATAGGTGCCGATAGGCATTTCAGATATAGAAGCCGATAGGCATTTCAAAAATAGGTGCCGATAGGCATTTCAGATATAGGTGCCGATAGGCACTTCAGATATAGTTGCCAATTGGCATTTTAAAAATAGGTGTCGATAGGCATTTCAGATATAGAATCCAATAGGCATTTCAAATATAGGTGCCGATAGGCATTCCAGATATGGTTGCCGATAGGCATTTCAAATATAGGTGCTGATAGGCATTTCAGATGTAGTTTCCGATAGGCATTTCAAAAATTGGTGCCGATAGGCATTTCAGATATATGTGCTGATAGGCATTTCAGATATAGTGGCCGATTGGCATTTTAAAAATAGGTGCCGATAGGCATTTCAGATATAGAAGCCGATAGGTATTTCAAATATAGGTGTCGATAGGCATTTCAGATATGGTTGTCGATAGGCATTTCAAATATAGGTGCTGATAGGCATTTCAGATGTAGTTTCCGATAGGCATTTCAAAAATAGGTGCCGATACGCATTTCAGATATAGGTGCTGATAGGCTTTTCAGATAGAGTTGCCGATTGGCATTTTAAAAATAGGTGCCGATAGGCATTTTAGATGTAGCTTCCGATAGGCATTTCAAAAATAGGTGCCGATAGGCATTTCAGATATAGGTGCCGATAGGCATATCAGACATAGATGCCGATAGGCATTTAAAATATAGGTGCCGATAGGCATTTTAAATATAGGTGTCGATAGGCATTTTAGATATAAATGCCGAAAGACATTTCAGATATAGGTGCCGATAGGCATTTCTGATGTGGTTGCCGATAGGCATTTCAAATATAGGTCCCGATTGGCATTCCAAATATGGTTGCCGATAGGCATTTCAAATATAGGTGCTGTTAGGCATTTCAGATGTAGTTTCCGATAGGCATTTCAAAAATAGGTGCCGATAGGCATTTCAGATATAGGTGCAGATAGGCATTTCAGATATGGTTGCCGATTGGAATTTTAAAAATAGGTGCCGATAGGCATTTCAGATATAGAAGCCGATAGGCATTTCAAAGATAGGTGCTGATAGGAATTCCAGATATGGTTGCCGGTAGGCATTTCAAATATAGGTGCTGATAGGCATTTCAGATGTAGTTTCCGATAGGCATTTCAAAAATTGGTGCCGATAAGCATTTCATATATAGGTGCCGATAGGCATTTCAGATATAGTTGCCGATTGGCATTTTAAAAATAGGTGCCGATAGGCATTTCAGATATAGAAGCCGATAGGTATTTCAGATATAGGTGTCGATAGGCATTTCAGATGTTTGCCGATAGGCATTTCAAATATAGGTGCTGTTAGGCATTTCAGATGTAGTTTCCGATAGGCATTTCAAAAATTGGTGCCGATAAGCATTTCATATATAGGTGCCGATAGGCATTTCAGATATAGTTGCCGATTGGCATTTTAAAAATAGGTGCCGATAGGCATTTCAGATATAGAAGCCGATAGGTATTTCAGATATAGGTGTCGATAGGCATTTCAGATGTTTGCCGATAGGCATTTCAAATATAGGTGCTGATAGGCATTCCAGATGTAGTTTCCGATAGGCATTTCAAAAATAGGTGCCGATACGTATTTCAGATATAGGTGCCGATAGGCTTTTCAGATAGAGTTGCCGATTGGCATTTTAAAAATAGGTGCCGATAGGCATTTCAGATATAGGTGCAGATAGGCATTTCAGATATAGTTGCCGATTGGAATTTTAAAAATAGGTGCCGATAGGCATTTCAGATATAGAAGCCGATAGGTATTTCAGATATAGGTGTCGATAGGCATTTCAGATGTTTGCCGATAGGCATTTCAAATATAGGTGCTGATAGGCATTCCAGATGTAATTTCCGATAGGCATTTCAAAAATAGGTGTCGATAGGCATTTCAGATATATGTGCCGATAGGCATTTCAGATATAGTTGCCAATTATCATTTTAAAAATAGATGTCGATAGGCATTTTAGATATAGAAGCCGATAGGCATTTCAAATATAGGTGCCGATAGGCATTCCAGGTATGGTTGCCGATAGGCATTTCAAATATAGGTGCTGTTAGGCATTTCAGATGTAGTTTCCGATAGGCATTTCAAAAATAGGTACCGATAGGCATTTCAGATATAGGTGCCGATAGGCATTACAGATATAGTTGCCAATTGGCATTTTAAAAATAGGTGTCGATAGGCATTTCAGATATAGAAGCCAATAGGCATTTCAAATATAGGTGCCGATAGGCATTCCAGATATGGTTGCCGATAGGCATTTCAAATATAGGTGCTGATAGGCATTTCAGATGTAGTTTCCGATAGGCATTTCAAAAATTGGTGCCGATAGGCATTACAGATATAGGTGCTGATAGGCATTTCAGATATAGTGGCCGATTGGCATTTTAAAAATAGGTGCCGATAGGCATTTCAGATATAGAAGCCGATAGGTATTTCAAATATAGGTGTCGATAGGCATTTCAGATATGGTTGCCGATAGGCATTTCAAATATAGGTGCTGATAGGCATTTCAGATGTAGTTTCCGATAGGCATTTCAAAAATAGGTGCTGATAGGCATTTAGGATATAGGTGCCGATAGGCTTTTCAGATAGAGTTGCCGATTGGCATTTTAAAAATAGGTGCCGATAGGCATTTTAGATGTAGCTTTCGATTGGCATTCCAAAAATAGGTGCCGATAGGCATTTAAAATATAGGTGCCGATAGGCATTTCAAATATAGGTGTCGATAGGCATTTCAGATATAAATGCCGAAAGACATTTCACATATAGGTGCCGATAGGCATTTCTGATGTGGTTGCCGATAGGCATTTCAAATATAGGTCCCGATTGGCATTCCAAATATGGTTGCCGATAAGCATTTCAAATATAGGTGCTGATAGGCATTTCAGATGTAGTTTCCCATAAGCATTTCAAAAATAGGTGCCGATAGGCATTTCAGATATAGGTGCCGATAGGCATTTCAGATATAGTTGCCGATTGGAATTTTAAAAATAGGTGCCGATAGGCATTTCAGATATAGAAGCCGATAGGCATTTCAAATATAGGTGCCGATAGGCATTCCAGATATAGTTGCCGATAGGCATTACAAACATAGGTGCTGATAGGCATTTCACATGTAGTTTCCGATAGGCATTTCAAAAATAGGTGCCGATAGGCATTTCAGATATAGGTGCCGATAGGCATTTCAGATATAGTTGCCGATTGTCATTTTAAAAATAAGTACCGATAGGCATTTCAGATATAGAAGCCGATAGACATTTCAAATATAGGTGCCGATAGGCATTCCAGATATGTTTACCGATAGGCATTTCAATTATAGGTGCTAATAGGCATTTTAGATGTAGTTTCCGATAGGCATTTCAAAAATAGGTGCCGATAGGCATTTCAGATATAGGTGCCGATAGGCATTTCAGTAATAGTTGCCAATAGGCGTTTTGAAAATAGGTGTGGATAGGCATTTTAGATATAGAAGCCGATAGGCATTTCAAATATAGGTGCCGATAGGCATTCCAGATATGGTTGCCGATAGGCATTTCAAATATAGGTGCTGATAGGCATTTCAGATGTAGTTTCCGATAGGCATTTCAAAAATTGGTGCCGATCGGCATTTCAGATATAGGTGCCGATAGGCATTTCAGATATAGTCACCGATTGGCATTTTAAAAATAGGTGCCGATAGGCATTTCAGATATAGAAGCCGATAGGTATTTCAAATATAGGTGTCGATAGGCATTTCAGATATGTTTGCCGATAGGCATTTCAAATATAGGTGCTAATAGGCATTTTAGATGTAGTTTCCGATAGGCATTTCAAAAATAGGTGCCGATAGGCATTTCAGATATAGGTGCCGATAGGCATTACAGATATAGTTGCCGATTAGCATTTTAAAAATTGGTACCGATAGGCATTTCAGATATAGAAGCCGATAGGCATTTCAAATATAGGTGCCGATAGGCATTCCAGATATGGTTGCCGATAGGCATTTCAAATATAGGTGCTGATAGGCATTTCACATGTAGTTTCCGATAGGCATTTCAAAAATAGGTGCCGATAGGCATTTCAGATATAGGTGCCGATAGGCATTTCAGATATAGTTGCCGATTGGCATTTTAAAAATAAGTGCCGATAGGCATTTCAGATATAGAAGCCGATAGACATTTCAAATATAGGTGCCGATAGGCATTCCAGATATATGTGCCGATAGGCATTTCAGATATAGTTGCCTATTGGCATTTTAAAAATAGGTGCCGATAGGCATTTCAGATATATAAGCCGATAGGCATTTCAAATATAGGTGCCGATAGGCATTCCAGATATAGTTGCCGATAGGCATTTCAAATATAAGTGCTGATAGGCATTTCAGATGTAGTTTCCGATAGGCATTTCAAAAATAGGTACCGATAGGCATTTCAGATATAGGTGCCGATAGGCATTTCAGATATAGTTGCCAATTGGCGTTTTGAAAATAGGTGTGGATAGGCATTTCAAATATAGAAGCCGATAGGCATTTCAAATATAGGTGCCGATAGGCATTCCAGATATGGTTGCCGATAGGCATTTCAAATATAGGTGCTGATAGGCATTCCAGATGTAGTTTCCGATAGGCATTTCAAAAATTGGTGCCGATAGGCATTTCAGATATAGGTGCCGATAGGCATTTCAGATATAGTCACCGATTGGCATTTTAAAAATAGGTGCCGATAGGCATTTCAGATATAGAAGCCGATAGGTATTTCAAATATAGGTGTCGATAGGCATTTCAGATATGGTTGCCGATAGGCATTTCAAATATAGGTGCTGATAGGCATTTCAGATGTAGTTTCCGATAGGCATTTCAAAAATAGGTGCCGATAGGCATTTCAGATATAGGTGCCGATAGGCTTTTCAGATAGAGTTGCCGATTGGCATTTTAAAAATAGGTGCCGATAGGCATTTTAGATGTAGCTTCCGATAGGCATTTCAAAAATAGGTACCGATAGGCATTTCAGATATAGGTGCCGATAGGCATTTCAGATATAGTTGCCAATTGGCGTTTTGAAAATAGGTGTGGATAGGCATTTCAGATATAGAAGCCGATAGGCATTTCAAATATAGGTGCCGATAGGCATTCCAGATATGGTTGCCGATAGGCATTTCAAATATAGGTGCTGATAGGCATTCCAGATGTAGTTTCCGATAGGCATTTCAAAAATTGGTGCCGATAGGCATTTCAGATATAGGTGCTGATAGGCATTTCAGATATAGTTTCTGATTGGCATTTTAAAAATAGGTGCCGATAGGCATTTCAGATATAGAAGCCGATAGGCATTTCAAATATAGGTGCCGATAAGCAACCCAGATATGGTTGCCGATAGGCATTTCAAATATAGGTGCTGATAGGCATTTCAGATGTAGTTTCCGATAGGCATTTCAAAAATTGGTGCCGATAGGCATTTCAGATATAGGTGCTGATAGGCATTTCAGATATAGTTTCTGATTGGCATTTTAAAAATAGGTGCCGATAGGCATTTCAGATATAGAAGCCGATAGGTATTTCAGATATAGGTGTCGATAGGCATTTCAGATGTTTGCCGATAGGCATTTCAAATATAGGTGCTGATAGGCATTCCAGATGTAGTTTCCGAAAGGCATTTCAAAAATAGGTGTCGATAGGCATTTCAGATATATATGCCGATAAGCATTTCAGATATAGTTGCCGATTGGCATTTTAAAAATAGATGTCGATAGGCATTTTAGATATAGAAGCCGATAGGCATTTCAAATATAGGTGCCGATAGGCATTCCAGATATGGTTGCCGATAGACATTTCAAATATAGGTGCTGATATTCATTCCAGATGTAGTTTCCGATAGGCATTTCAAAAATTGGTGCCGATAGGCATTTCAGATATAGGTGCCGATAGGCATTTGAGATATAGTTACCGATTGGCATTTTAAAAATAGGTGCCGATAGGCATTTCAGATATAGTTGCCGATTAGCATTTTAAAAATTGGTGCCGATAGGCATTTCAGATATAGAAGCCGATATCCATTTCAAATATAGGTGCCGATAGGCATTCCAGATATGGTTGCCGATAGGCATTACAAATATAGGTGCTGATAGGCATTTCACATGTAGTTTCCGATAGGCATTTCAAAAATAGGTGCCGATAGGCATTTCAGATATAGTTGCCGATTTGCATTTTAAAAATAAGTGCCGATAGGTATTTCAGATATGGAAGCCGATAGACATTTCAAATATAGGTGCCGATAGGCATTCCAGATATGGTTGCCGATAGGCATTTCAAATATATGTGCTGATAGGCATTTCAGATGTAGTTTCCGATAGGCAATTCAAAAGTAGGTGCCGATAGGCATTTCAGATATAGGTGCCGATAGGCATTACAGATATAGTTGCCGATTAGCATTTTAAAAATTGGTGCCGATAGGCATTTCAGATATAGAAGCCGATAGGCATTTCAAATATAGGTGCCGATAGGCATTCCAGATATGGTTGCCGATAGGCATTACAAATATAGGTGCTGATAGGCATTTCACATGTAGTTACCGATAGGCATTTCAAAAATAGGTGCCGATAGGCATTTCAGATATAGTTGCCGATTTGCATTTTAAAAATAAGTGCCGATAGGCATTTCAGATATGGAAGCCGATAGACATTTCAAATATAGGTGCCGATAGGCATTCCAGATATGGTTGCCGATAGGCATTTCAAATATATGTGCTGATAGGCATTTCAGATGTAGTTTCCGATAGGCATTTAAAAAATTGATGCCGATAGGCATTTCAGATATAGTTGCCGATAGGCATTTCAGATATAGTTGCCGATTGGCATTTTAAAAATTGGTGCCGATAAGAATTTCAGATATAGAAGCCGATAGGCATTTCAGATATAGGTGCCGATAGGCATTACAGATATAGTTGCCGATTGGCTTTTTAAATATAGGTACCGATAGGCATTCCAGATATGGTTGCCGATAGGCATTTCAAATATAGGTGCTGATAGGCATTTCAGATGTAGTTCCCGATAGGCATTTCAAAATAGGTGCCGATAGGCATTTCAGATATAGGTGCCGATAGGCATTTCAGATATAGTTGCCGATTGGCATTTTAAAAATAGGTGCCGATAGGCATTTAAGATATAGAAGCCGATAGGCATTTCAAATATAGGTGCCGATAAGCACTCCAGATATGGCTGCCGATAGGCATTTCAAATATAGGTGATGATAGGCATTTCAGATGTAGTTTCCGAAAGCATTTCTAAAATGGGTGCCGATAGGCATTTCAGATATAGGTGTTGATAGGCATGTCAGATATAGTTGCCAATTGGCATTTTAAAAATAGGTGCCGATAGGCATTTCAGATATAGAAGCCGATAGGTATTTCAAATATAGATGTCGATAGGCATTTCAGATATGGTTGCCGATAGGCATTTCAAATATAAATGCTGATAGGCATTTCAGATGTAGTTTCCGATAGGCATTTCAAAAATAGGTGCCGATAGGCATTTCAGATATAGTTGCCGATTGGCATTTTAAAAATAGGTGTCGATAGGCATTTCAGATATAGAAGCCGATAGGCATTTCAAATATAGGTGCTGATAGGCATTTCAGATGTAGTTTCCGATAGGCATTTCAAAAATAGGTGCCGTTAGGCATTTCAGATATAGGTGCCGATAGGCATATCAGATATAGTTGCCGATAGGCATTTTAAATATAGGTGCCGATAGGCATTTCAAATATAGGTGTCGATAGGCATTTCAGATATAAATGTCGAAAGGCATTACAGACATAGGTGCCGATAGGCATTTCTGATGTGGTTGCCGATAGGCATTTCAAATATAGGTGCTGATAGGCATTTCAGATGTAGTTTTCAATAGGCATTTCAAAAATAGGTGCCGATAGGCATTTCAGATATAGGTGCCGATAGGCACTTCAGATATAGTTGCCGATTGGTATTTTAAAAATAGGTGCCGATAGGCATTTCAGATATAGGTGCCGATAGGCATTTCAGATAGAGTTGCCGATTGGCATCTTAAAAATAGGTGCCGATAGGCATTTTAGATGTAGTTTCCGATAGGCATTTCAAAAATAGGTGCCGATAGGCATTTCAGATATAGGTGCCGATAGGCATATCAGATATAGTTGCTGATAGGCATTTAAAATATAGGTGCCGATAGGCATTTCAAATATAGGTGTCGATAGGCATTTCAGATATAAATGCCGAAGGGCATTTCAGATATAGGTGCCGACAGGTATTCCTGTTGTGGTTGCCGATAGGCATTTCAAATATAGGTGCTGATAGGCATTTCAGATGTAGTTTCCGATAGGCATTTCAAAAATAAGTGCAGATAGGCATTTCAGATATAGGTGCCGATAGGCATTTCAGATATAGTTGCCGATTGGTATTTTAAAAATAGGTGCCGATAGGCATTTCAGATATAGGTGCCGATAGGCATTTCAGATAGAGTTGCCGATTGGCATCTTAAAAATAGGTGCCGATAGGCATTTTAGATGTAGTTTCCGATAGGCATTTCAAAAATAGGTGCCGATAGGCATTTCAGATATAGGTGCCGATAGGCATATCAGATATAGTTGCTGATAGGCATTTAAAATATAGGTGCCGATAGGCATTTCAAATATATGTGTCGATAGGCATTTCAGATATAAATGCCGAAGGGCATTTCAGATATAGGTGCCGACAGGTATTCCTGTTGTGGTTGCCGATAGGCATTTCAAATATAGGTGCTGATAGGCATTTCAGATGTAGTTTCCGATAGGCATTTCAAAAATAGGTGCCGATAGGCATTTCAGATATAGGTGTTGATAGGCATTTCAGATATAGTTGCCAATTGGCATTTTAAAAATAGGTGCCGATAGGTATTTTAAAAATAGGTGCCGATAGGCATTTCAGATATAGAAGCCGATAGGTAATTCAAATATAGGTGTTATAGGCATTTCAGATATGGTTGCCGATAGGCATTTGAAATATAGGTGCTGATAGGCATTTCAGATGTAGTTTCCGATAGGCATTTCAAAAATAGGTGTCGATAGGCATTTCAGATATAGGTGCCCATAGGCATTTCAGATATAGTTGCCGATTGGCATTATAAAAATAGGTGTCGATAGGCATTTCAGATATAGAAGCCGATATGCATTTCAAATATAGGTGCTGAAAGGCATTTCAGATGTAGTTTCCGATAGGCATTTTAAAAATAGGTGCCGATAGGCATTTCAGATATAGGTGCCGATAGGCATTTCAGATAGAGTTGCCGATTGGCATTTTAAAAATAGGTGCCGATAGGCATTTTAGATGTAGTTTCTGATAGGCATTTCAAAAATAGGTGCCGATAGGCATTTCAGATATAGCTGCCGATAGGCATATCAGATATAGTTGCCGATAGGCATTTAAAATATAGGTGCCGATTGGCATTTCAAATATAGGTGTCGATAGGCATTTCAGATATAAATGCCGAAGGGCATTTTAGATATAGGTGCCGATTGGAATTTCTGATGTGGTTGCCGATAGGCATTTCAAATATAGGTGCTGATAGGCATTTCAGATGTGGTTTCCGATAGGCTTTTCAAATATAGGTGCTGATAGGCATTTCAGATGTAGTTTCCGATAGGCATTTCAAAAATTGGTGCCAATAGGCATTTCAGATATAGGTGCCGATAGGCATTTCAGATATAGTTGCCGATTGGCATTTTAAAAATAGGTGCCGATAGGCATTTCAGATATAGAAGCCGATAGGCATTTCAAATATAGGTGCCGATAGGCATTCCAGATATGGTTGCCGATAGGCATTTCAAATATAGGTGCTGATAGGCATTTCAGATGTAGTTTCCGATAGGCATTTCAAAAATTGGTGCCGATAGGCATTTCAGATATAGGTGCCGATAGGCATTTCAGATATAGTTGCCGATTGGCATTTTAAAAATAGGTGCTGATAGGCATTTCAGATATAGAAGCCGATAGGTATTTCAAATATAGGTGTCGATAGGCATTTCAGATATGGTTGCCGATAGGCATTTCAAATATTGGTGCTGATAGGCATTTCAGATGTAGTTTCCGATAGGCATTTCAAAAATAGGTGCCGATAGGCATTTCAGATATAGAAGCCGATAGGCATATCAAATATAGGTGCCGATAAGCATTCCAGATATGGTTGCCGATAGGCATTTCAAATATAGGTGCTGATAGGCATTTCAGATGTAGTTTCCGATAGGCATTTCAAAAATTGGTGCCGATAAGCATTTCAGATATATGTGCCGATAGGCATTTCAGATATAGAAGCCGATAGTCATTTCAAATATAGGTGCCGATAGGCATTCCAGAAATGGTTGCCGATAGGCATTTCAAATATAGGTGCTGATAGGCATTTCAGATGTAGTTTTCCATAGGCATTTTAAAAATTGGTGCCGATAGGCATTTCAGATATAGGTGCCGATAGGCATTTCATATATAGTTGCCGATTGGCATTTTAAAAATTGGTGCCGACAGGCATTTCAGCTATAGGTGCCGATAGGCATTTCAGATAGAGTTGCCGATTGGCATTTTAAAAATAGGTGCCGATAGGCATTTTAGATGTAGTTTCCGATAGGCATTTCAAAAATAGGTGCCGATAGGCATTTCAGATATAGAAGCCGATAGGCATTTCAAATATAGGTGCTGATAGGCATTTTAGATGTAGTTTCCGATAGGCATTTCAAAAATAGGTGCCGATAGGCATTTCAGATATAGGTGCTGATAGGAAGTTCAGATATAGTTGCCGATTAGCATTTTAAAAATAGGTGTCGATAGGCATTTTAGATGTAGTTTCCGATAGGCATTTCAAAAATAGGTGCCGATAGGCATTTCAGATATAGGTGCCGATAGGCATATCAGATATAGTTGCCGATAGGCATTTTAAATATAGGTGCCGATAGGCATTTCAAATATAGGTGTCGATAGGCATTTCAGATATAAATGCCGAAAGGCATTTCAGATATAGGTGCCGATAGGCATTTCTGATGTGGTTGCCGATAGGCATTTCAAATATAGGTGCTGATAGGCATTTCAGATGTAGTTTCCGATAGGCATTTCAAAAATAGGTGCCGATAGGCATTTCAGATATAGGTGCCCATAGGCATTTCAGATATAGTTGCCGATTGGCATTTTTAAAATAGGTGCCGATAGGCATTTCAGATATCGGTATTGATAGGCATTTCAGATAGAGTTGCCGTTTGGCATTTTAAAAATAGGTGCTGATAGGCATTTTACATGTAGTTTCCGATAGGCATTTCAAAAATAGGTGCCGATAGGCATTTCAGATATAGGTGCCGATAGGCATATCAGATATAGTTGCCGATAGGCATTTAAAATATAGGTGCCGATAGGCATTTCAAATATAGGTGTCGATAGGCATTTCAGATATAAATGCCGAAGGGCATTTTAGATATAGGTGCCGATAGGCATTTCTGATGTGGTTGCCAAAAGGCATTTCAAATATAGGTGCTGATAGGCATTTCAGATGTGGTTTCCGATAGGCATTTCAAAAATAGGTGCCGATATGCATTTCAGATATAGGTGCCGATAGGCATTTCAGATATAGTTGCCGATTGGCAGTTTAAAAATAGGTGCCGATAGGCATTCCAGATATGGTTGCCGATAGGCATTTCAAATATAGGTGCTGATAGGCATTTCAGATGTAGTTTCCGATAGGCATTTCAAAAATTGGTGCCGATAGGCATATCAGATATAGGTGCCGATAGGCATTTCAGATATAGTTGCCGATTGGCATTTTAAAAATAGGTGCTGATAGGCATTTCAGATATAGAAGCCGATAGGTATTTCAAATATAGGTGTCGATAGGCATTTCAGATATGGTTGCCGATAGGCATTTCAAATATTGGTGCCGATAGGCATTTCAGATGTAGTTTTCGATAGGCATTTCAAAAATAGGTGCCGATAGGCATTTCAGATATAGGTGCCGATAGGCATTACAGATAAAGTTGCCGATTGGCATTTTAAAAATAGATGCCGATAGGCATTTTAGATATAGAAGCCGATAGGCATTTCAATTATAGGTACCGATGGGCATTCCAGATATGGTTGCCGATAGGCATTTCAAATATAGGTGCTGATAGGCATTTCAGATGTAGTTCCCGATAGGCATTTCAAAATAGGTGCCGATAGGCATTTCAGATATAGGTGCCGATAGGCATTTAAGATATAGTTGCCGATTGGCATTTTAAAAATAGGTGCCGATAGGCATTTCAGATATAGAAGCCGATAGGCATTTCAAATATAGGTGCCGATAAGCACTCCAGATATGGCTGCCAATAGGCATTTCAGATATAGAAGCAGATAGGTATTTCAAATATAGATGTCGATAGGCATTTCAGATATGGTTGCCGATAGGCATTTCAAATATAGGTGCTGATAGGCATTTCAGATGTAGTTTCCGATAGGCATTTCAAAAATAGGTGCCGATAGGCATTTCAGATATAGGTGCCGATAGGCATTTCAGATATAGTTGCCGATTGGCATTTTAAAAATAGGTGTCGATAGGCATTTCAGATATAGAAGCCGATAGGCATTTCAAATATAGGTGCTGATAGGCATTTCAGATGTAGTTTCCGATAGGCATTTCAAAAATAGGTGCCGATAGGCATTTCAGATATAGGTGCCGATAGGCATTTCAGATATAGGAGCCGATAGGCACTTCAGATATATTTGCCGATTGACATTTTAAAAATAGGTGCCGATAGGCATTTCAGATATAGAAGTCGATAGGCATTCCAAATATAGGTGCCGATAGGCATTCCAGATATGGTTGCCGATAGGCATTTCAAATATAGGTGCTGATAGGCATTTCAGATGTAGTTTCCGATAGGCATTTCAAAAATTGGTGCCGATAGGCATTTCAGATATAGGTGCCGATAGGCATTTCAGATATAGTTGCCGATTGGTATTTTAAAAATAGGTGCCGATAGGCATTTCAGATATAGGTGCCGATAGGCATTTCCGATAGAGTTGCCGATTGGCATCTTAAAAATAGGTGCCGATAGGCATTTTAGATGTAGTTTCCGATAGGCATTTCAAAAATAGGTGCCGATAGGCAGTTCAGATATAGGTGCCGATAGGCATATCAGATATAGTTGTCGATAGGCATTTAAAATATAGGTGCCGATAGGCATTTCAAATATAGGTGTCGATAGGCATTTCAGATATAAATGCCGAAGGGCATTTCAGATATAGGTGCCGACAGGCATTCCTGTTGTGGTTGCCGATAGGCATTTCAAATATAGGTGCTGATAGGCATTTCAGAAGTAGTTTCCGATAGGCATTTCAAAAATAGGTGCCGATAGGCATTTCAGATATAGGTGTTGATAGGCATTTCAGATATAGTTGCCAATTGGCATTTTAAAAATAGGTGCCGATAGGCATTTTAAAAATAGGTGCCGATAGGCATTTCAGATATAGAAGCCGATAGGTATTTCAAATATAGGTGTCGATAGGCATTTCAGATATGGTTGCCGATAGGCATTTGAAATATAGGTGCTGATAGGCATTTCAGATGTAGTTTCCGATAGGCATTTCAAAAATTGGTGCCGATAGGCATTTCAGATATAGGTGCCGATAGGCATTTCAGATATAGTTGCCGATTAGCATTTTAAAAATAGGTGCCGATAGGCATTTCAGATATAGAAGCCGATAGGCATTTCAAATATAGGTGTCGATAGGCATTCCAAATATGGTTGCCGATAGGCATTTCAAATATAGGTGCTGATAGGCATTTCAGATGTAGTTTCCGATAGGCATTTCAAAAATTGGTGCCGATAGGCATTTCAGATATAGGTGCTGATAGGCATTTCAGATATAGTTTCCGATTGGAATTTTAAAAATAGGTGCCGATAGGCGTTTCAGATATAGAAGCCGATAGGTATTTCAGATATAGGTGTCGAGAGGCATTTCAGATGTTTGCCGATAGGCATTTCAAATATAGGTGCTGATAGGCATTCCAGATGTAGTTTCCGATAGGCATTTCAAAAATAGGTGTCGATTTGCATTTCAGATATATGTGCCGATAGGCATTTCAGATATAGTTGCCGATTGGCATTTTAAAAATAGATGTCGATATGTATTTTAGATATAGAAGCCGATAGGCATTTCAAATATAGGTGCCGATAGGCATTCCAGATATGGTTACCGATAGGCATTTCAAATATAGGTGCTGATAGGCATTCCAGATGTAGTTTCCGATAGGCATTTCAAAAATTGGTGCTGATAGGCATTTCAGATATAGTTGCCGATAGGCATTTCAGATATAGTTACCGATTGGCATTTTAAAAATAGGTGCCGATAGGCATTTCAGATATAGAAGCCGATAGGTATTTCAAATATAGGTGTCGATAGGCATTTCAGATATGGTTGCCGATAGGCATTTCAAATATAGGTGCTGATAGGCATTTCAGATGTAGTTTCCGATAGGCAATTCAAAAGTAGGTGCCGATAGGCATTTCAGATATAGGTGCCGATAGGCATTACAGATATAGTTGCCGATTAGCATTTTAAAAATTGGTGCCGATAGGCATTTCAGATATAGAAGCCGATAGGCATTTCAAATATAGGTACCGATAGGAATTCCAGATATGGTTGCCGATAGGCATTTCAAATATAGGTGCTGATAGGCATTTCACATGTAGTTTCCGATAGGCATTTCAAAAATAGGTGCCGATAGGCATTTAAGATATAGGTGCCGATAGGCATTTCAGATATAGTTGCCGATTGGCATTTTAAAAATAAGTGCCGATAGGCATTTCAGATATAGAAGCCGATAGACATTTCAAATATAGGTGCCGATAGGCATTCCAGATATATGTGCCGATAGGCTATTCAGATATAGTTGCCTATTGGCATTTTAAAAATAGGTGCCGATAGGCATTTCAGATATATAAGCCGATAGGCATTTCAAATATAGGTGCCGATAGGCATTCCAGATATGGTTGCCGATAGGCATTTCAAATATAGGTGCTGATAGGCATTTCACATGTAGTTTCCGATAGGCATTTCAAAAATAGGTGCCGATAGGCATTTCAGATATAGGTGCCGATAGGCATTTCAGATATAGTTGCCAATTGGCGTTTTGAAAATAGGTGTGGATAGGCATTTCAGATATAGAAGCCGATAGGCATTTCAAATATAGGTGCCGATAGGCATTCCAGATATGGTTGCCGATAGGCATTTCAAATATAGGTGCTGATAGGCATTCCAGATGTAGTTTCCGATAGGCATTTAAAAATTGGTGCCGATAGGCATTTCAGATATAGTTGCCGATTGGCATTTTAAAAATAGGTGCCGATAGGCATTTCAGATATAGAAGCCGATAGGCATCTCAAATATAGGTGCCGATAGGCATTCAAGATATGGTTGCCGATAGGCATTTCAAATATAGGTGCCGATAGGCATTTCAGATATAGAAGCCGATAGGCATTTCAAAAATAGGTGCCGATAGGCATTTCAGATATAGGTGCCGATAGGCATTTCAGATATAGTTGCCAATTGGCATTTAAAAAATAGGTGTCGATAGGCATTTCAGATATAGAAGCCAATAGGCATTTCAAATATAGGTGACGATAGGCATTCCAGATATGGTTGCCGATAGGCATTGCAAATATAGGTGCTGATAGGCATTTCAGATGTAGTTTCCGATAGGCATTTCAAAAATTGGTGCCGATAGGCATTTCAGCTATAGGTGCTGATAGGCATTTCAGATATAGTGGCCGATTGGCATTTTAAAAATAGGTGCCGATAGGCATTTCAGATATAGTAGCCGATAGGTATTTCAAATATAGGTGTCGATAGGCATTTCAGATATGGTTGCCGATAGGCATTTCAAATATAGGTGCTGATTGGCATTTCAGATGTAGTTTCCGATAGGCATTTCAAAAATAGGTGCCGATAGGCATTTCAGATATAGGTGCCGATAGGCTTTTCAGATAGAGTTGCCGATTGGCATTTTAAAAATAGGTGCCGATAGGCATTTTAGATGTAGCTTCCGATAGGCATTTCAAAAATAGGTGCCGATAGGCATTTCAGATATAGGTGCCGATAGGCATATCAGATATAGATGCCGATAGGCATTTAAAATATAGCTGCCGATAGGCATTTAAAATATAGGTGTCGATAGGCATTTCAGATATAAATGCCGAAAGACATTTCAGATATAGGTGCCGATTGGCATTTCTGATGTGGTTGCCGATAGGCATTTCAAATATATGTCCCGATTGGCATTCCAAATATGGTTGCCGATAGGCATTTCAAATATAGGTGCTGTTAGGCATTTTATAATGTAGTTTCCGATAGGCATTTCAAAAATAGGTGCCGATAGGCATTTCAGATATATGTGCCGATAGGCATTTCAGATATAGTTGCCAATTATCATTTTAAAAATAGATGTCGATAGGCATTTTAGATATAGAAGCCGATAGGCATTTCAAATATATGTGCCGATAGGCATTCCAGGTATGGTTGCCGATAGGCATTTCAAATATAGGTGCTGTTAGGCATTTCAGATGTAGTTTCCGATAGGCATTTCTAAAATAGGTACCGATAGGCATTTCAGATATAGGTGCCGATAGGCATTACAGATATAGTTGCCAATTGGCATTTTAAAAATAGGTGTCGATAGGCATTTCAGATATAGAAGCCAATAGGCATTTCAAATATAGGTGCCGATAGGCATTCCAGATATGGTTGCCGATAGGCATTTCAAATATAGGTGCTGATAGGCATTTCAGATGTAGTTTCCGATAGGCATTTCAAAAATTGGTGCCGATAGGCATTTCAGATATAGGTGCTGATAGGCATTTCAGATATAGTGGCCGATTGGCATTTTAAAAATAGGTGCCGATAGGCATTTCAGATATAGAAGCCGATAGGTATTTCAAATATAGGTGTCGATAGGCATTTCAGATATTGTTGCCGATAGGCATTTCAAATATAGGTGCTGATAGGCATTTCAGATGTAGTTTCCGATAGGCATTTCAAAAATAGGTGCTGATAGGCATTTAGGATATAGGTGCCGATAGGCTTTTCAGATAGAGATGCCGATTGGCATTTTAAAAATAGGTGCCGATAGGCATTTTAGATGTAGCTTCCGATTGGCATTTCAAAAATAGGTGCCGATAGGCATTTTAGATATAGGTGCCGATAAGCATATCAGATATAGATGCCGATAGGCATTTAAAATATAGGTGCCGATAGGCATTTCAAATATAGGTGTCGATAGGCATTTCAGATATAAATGCCGAAAGACATTTCACATATAGGTGCCGATAGGCATTTCTGATGTGGTTGCCGATAGGCATTTCAAATATAGGTCCCGATTGGCATTCCAAATATGGTAGCCGATAAGCATTTCAAATATAGGTGCTGATAGGCATTTCAGATGTAGTTTCCGATAGGCATTTCAAAAATAGGTGCCGATAGGCATTTCAGATATAGGTGACGATAGGCATTTCATTTATAGTTGCCGATTGGAATTTTAAAAATAGGTGCCGATAGGCATTTCAGATATAGAAGCCGATAGGCATTTCAAATATAGGTGCCGATAGGCATTCCAGATATGGTTGCCGATAGGCATTACAAATATAGGTGCTGATAGGCATTTCACATGTAGTTTCCGATAGGCATTTCAAAAATAGGTGCCGATAGGCATTTCAGATAAAGGTGCCGATAGGCATTTCAGATATAGTTGCCGATTGGCATTTTAAAAATCAGTGCCGATAGGCATTTCAGATATAGAAGCCGATAGACATTTCAAATATAGGTGCCCATAGGCATTCCAGATATGTTTACCGATAGACATTTCAAATATAGGTGCTAATAGGCATTTTAGATGTAGTTTCCGATAGGCATTTCAAAAATAGGTGCCGATAGGCATTTCAGATATAGGTGTCGATAGGCATTTCAGATATAGTTGCCTATTGGCATTTTAAAAATAGGTGCCGATATGCATTTCAGATATATGAGCCGAAAGGCATTTCAAATATAGGTGCCGATAGGCATTCCAGATATGGTTGCCGATAGGCATTTCAAATATAAGTGCTGATAGGCATTTCAGATGTAGTTTCCGATAGGCATTTCAAAAATAGGTACCGATAGGCATTTCAGATATAGGTGCCGATAGGCATTTCAGATATAGTTGCCAATTGGCGTTTTGAAAATAGGTGTGGATAGGCATTTTAGATATAGAAGCCGATAGGCATTTCAAATATAGGTGCCAATAGGCATTCCAGATATGGTTGCCGATAGGCATTTCAAATATAGGTGCTGATAGGCATTTCAGATGTAGTTTCCGATAGGCATTTCAAAAATTGGTGCCGATCGGCATTTCAGATATAGGTGCCGATAGGCATTTCAGATATAGTCACCGATTGGCATTTTAAAAATAGGTGCCGATAGGCATTTCAGATATAGAAGCCGATAGGTATTTCAAATATAGGTGTCAATAGGCATTTCAGATATGTTTGCCGATAGGCATTTCAAATATAGGTGCTAATAGGCATTTTAGATGTAGTTTCCGATAGGCATTTCAAAAATAGGTGCCGATAGGCATTTCAGATATAGGTGTCGATAGGCATTTCAGATATAGTTGCCGATTGGCATTTTAAAAATAGGTGCCGATAGGCATTTCAGATATAGAAGCCGATAGGCATTTCAAATATAGGTGCCGATAGGCATTCCAGATATGGTTGCCGATAGGCATTTCAAATATAGGTGCCGATAGGCATTTCAGATATAGAAGCCGATAGGCATTTCAAAAATAGGTGCCGATAGGCATTTCAGATATAGGTGCCGATAGGCATTTCAGATATAGTTGCCAATTGGCATTTTAAAAATAGGTGTCGATAGGCATTTCAGATATAGAAGCCAATAGGCATTTCAAATATAGGTGCCGATAGGCATTCCAGATATGGTTGCCGATAGGCATTTCAAATATAGGTGCTGATAGGCATTTCAGATGTAGTTTCCGATAGGCATTTCAAAAATTGGTGCCGATAGGCATTTCAGATATATGTGCTGATAGGCATTTCAGATATAGTGGCCGATTGGCATTTTAAAAATAGGTGCCGATAGTCATTTCAGATATAGAAGCCGATAGGTATTTCAAATATAGGTGTCGATAGGCATTTCAGATATGGTTGTCGATAGGCATTTCAAATATAGGTGCTGATAGGCATTTCAGATGTAGTTTCCGATAGGCATTTCAAAAATAGGTGCCGATAGGCATTTCAGATATAGGTGCCGATAGGCTTTTCAGATAGAGTTGCCGATTGGCATTTTAAAAATAGGTGCCGATAGGCATTTTAGATGTAGCTTCCGATAGGCATTTCAAAAATAGGTGCCGATAGGCATTTCAGATATAGGTGCCGATAGGCATATCAGATATAGATGCCGATAGGCATTTAAAATATAGGTGCCGATAGGCATTTCAAATATAGGTGTCGATAGGCATTTCAGATATAAATGCCGAAAGACATTTCAGATATAGGTGCCGATAGGCATTTCTGATGTGGTTGCCGATAGGCATTTCAAATATAGGTCCCTATTGGCATTCCAAATATGTTTGCCGATAGGCATTTCCAATATAGAGGCTGTTAGGCATTTCAGATGTAGTTTCCGATAGGCATTTCAAAAATAGGTGCCGATAGGCATTTCAGATATAGGTGCAGATAGGCATTTCAGATATAGTTGCCGATTGGAATTTTAAAAATAGGTGCCGATAGGCATTTCAGATATAGAAGCCGATAGGCATTTCAAATATAGATGCTGATAGGAATTCCAGATATGGTTGCCGGTAGGCATTTCAAATATAGGTGCTGATAGGCATTTCAGATGTAGTTTCCGATAGGCATTTCAAAAATTGGTGCCGATAAGCATTTCATATATAGGTGCCGATAGGCATTTCAGATATAGTTGCCGATTGGCATTTTAAAAATAGGTGCCGATAGGCATTTCAGATATAGAAGCCGATAGGTATTTCAGATATAGGTGTCGATAGGCATTTCAGATGTTTGCCGATAGGCATTTCAAATATAGGTGCTGATAGGCATTCCAGATGTAGTTTCCGATAGGCATTTCAAAAATAGGTGTCGATAGGCATTTCAGATATATGTGCCGATAGGCATTTCAGATATAGTTGCCGATTATCATTTTAAAAATAGATGTCGATAGGCATTTTAGATATAGAAGCCGATAATAATTTCAAATATAGGTGCCGATAGGCATTCCAGGTATGGTTGCCGATAGGCATTTCAAATATAGGTGCTGATAGGCATTCCAGATGTAGTTCCCGATAGGCATTTCAAAAATTAATGCCGATAGGCATTTCAGATATAGGTGCCGATAGGCATTTCAGATATAGTTGCCGATTGGCATTTTAAAAATAGGTGCCGATAGGCATTTCAGATATAGAAGCCGATAGGTATTTCAAATATAGGTGTCGATAGGCATTTCAGATATGGTTGCCGATAGGCATTTCAAATATAGGTGCTGATAGGCATTTCAGATGTAGTTTCCGATAGGCAATTCAAAAGTAGGTGCCGATAGGCATTTCAGATATAGGTGCCGATAGGCATTACAGATATAGTTGCCGATTAGCATTTTAAAAATTGGTGCCGATAGGCATTTCAGATATAGAAGCCGATAGGCATTTCAAATATAGGTGCCGATGGGCATTCCAGATATGGTTGCCGATAGGCATTTCAAATATAGGTGCTGATAGGCATTTCACATGTAGTTTCCGATAGGCATTTCAAAAATAGGTACCGATAGGCATTTCAGATATAGGTGCCGATAGGCATTTTAGATATAGTTGCCAATTGGCGTTTTGAAAATAGGTGTGGATAGGCATTTCAGATATAGAAGCCGATAGGCATCTCAAATATAGGTGCCGATAGGCATTCCAGATATGGTTGCCGATAGGCATTTCAAATATAGGTGCTGATAGGCATTCCAGATGTAGTTTCCGATAGGCATTTCAAAAATTGGTGCCGATAGGCATTTCAGATATAGGTGCCGATAGGCATTTCAGATATAGTTGCCGATTGGCATTTTAAAAATAGGTGCCGATAGGCATTTTAGGTGTAGCTTCCGATAGGCATTTCAAAAATAGGTGCCGATTGGCATTTCAGATATAGGTGCCGATAGGCATATCAGATATAGATGCCGATAGGCATTTAAAATATAGGTGCCGATCGGCATTTCAAATATAGGTGTCGATAGGCATTTCAGATATAAATGCCGAAAGACATTTCAGATATAGGTGCCGATAGGCATTTCTGATGTGGTTGCCGATAGGCATTTCAAATATAGGTCCCGATTGGCATTCCAAATATGGTTGCCGATAGGCATTTCAAATATAGGTGCTGATAGGCATTTCAGATGTAGTTTCCGATAGGCATTTCAAAAATAGGTGCCGATAGGCATTTCAGATATAGATGATGATAGGCATTTCAGATATAGTTGCCGATTGGAATTTTAAAAATAGGTGCCGATAGGCATTTCAGATATAGAAGCCGATAGGCATTTCAAATATAGGTGCTGATAGGAATTCCAGATATGGTTGCCGGTAGGCATGTCAAATATAGGTGCTGATAGGCATTTCAGATGTAGTTTCCGATAGGCATTTCAAAAATTGGTGCCGATAGGCATTTCATATATAGGTGCCAATAGGCATTTCAGATATAGTTGCCGATTGGCATTTTAAAAATAGGTGCCGATAGGCATTTCAAATATAGGTGCCGATAAGCAACCCAGATATGGTTGCCGATAGGCATTTCAAATATAGGTGCTGATAGGCATTTCAGATGTAGTTTCCGATAGGCATTTCAAAAATTGGTGCCGATAGGCATTTCAGATATAGGTGCTGATAGGCATTTCAGATATAGTTTCCGATTGGCATTTTAAAAATAGGTGCCGATAGGCATTTCAGATATAGAAGCCGATAGGTATTTCAGATATAGGTGTTGATAGGCATTTCAGATGTTTGCCGATAGGCATTTCAAATATAGGTGCTGATAGGCATTCCAGATGTAGTTTCCGATAGGCATTTCAAAAATAGGTGTCGATAGGCATTTCAGATATATGTGCCGATAGGCATTTCAGATATAGTTGCCGATTGGCATTTAAAAAATAGATGTCGATAGGCATTTTAGATATAGAAGCCGATAGGCATTTCAAATATAGGTGCCGATAGGCATTCCAGATATGGTTGCCGATAGGCATTTCAAATATAGGTGCTGATAGGCATTCCAGATGTAGTTTCCGATAGGCATTTCAAAAATTGGTGCCGATAGGCATTTCAGATATAGGTGCCGATAGGCATTTCAGATATAGTTACCGATTGGCATTTTAAAAATAGGTGCCGATAGGCATTTCAGATATAGGTGCCGATAGGCATTACAGATATAGTTGCCGATTAGCATTTTAAAAATTAGTGCCGATAGGCATTTCAGATATAGAAACCGATAGGCATTTCAAATATAGGTGCCGATAGGCATTCCAGATATAGTTGCCGATAGGCATTTCAAATATAGGTGCTGATAGGCATTTCACATGTAGTTTCCGATAGGCATTTCAAAAATAGGTGCCGATAGGCATTTCAGATATAGAAGCCGACAGACATTTCAAATATAGGTGCCGATAGGCATTCCAGATATAGGTGTCGATAGGCATTTCAGATATAGTTGCCTATTGGCATTTTAAAAATAGGTGCCGATAGGCATTTCAGATATTATATAAGCCGATAGGCATTTCAAATATAGGTGCCGATAGGCATTCCAGATATGGTTGCCGATAGGCATTTCAGATGTAGTTTCCGATAGGCATTTCAAAAATAGGTACCGATAGGCATTTCAGATATAGGTGCCGATAGGCATTTCAGATATAGTTGCCAATTGGCGTTTTGAAAATAGGTGTAGATAGGCATTTTAGATATAAAAGCCGATAGACATTTCAAATATAGGTGCCGATAGGCATTCCAGATATGGTTGCCGATAGGCATTTCAAATATAGGTGCTGATAGGCATTCCAGATGTAGTTTCCGATAGGCATTTCAAAAATTGGTGCCGATAGGCATTTCAGATAGAGGTGCCGATAGGCATTTCAGATATAGTCACCGATTGGCATTTTAAAAATAGGTGCCGATAGGCATTTTAGATATAGAAGCCGATAGGTATTTCAAATATAGGTGTCGATAGGCATTTCAGATATGTTTACCGATAGGCATTTGAAATATAGGTGCTAATAGGCATTTTAGATGTAGTTTGCGATAGGCATTTCAAAAATAGGTGCCGATAGGCATTTCAGATATAGGTGTCGATAGGCATTTCAGATATAGTTGCGGATTGGCATTTTAGAAATATGTGCCGATAGGCATTTCAGATATAGAAGCCGATAGGCATTTCAAATATAGGTGTTGATAGGCATTCCAGATATGGTTGCCGATAGGCATTTCAAATATAGGTGCCGATAGGCATTTCAGATATAGAAGCCGATAGGCATTTCAAAAATAGGTGCCGATAGGCATTTCAGATATATGTGCCGATAGGCATTTCAGATATAGGTGCCGATAGGCATTACAGATATAGTTGCTGATAGGCATTTCAGATATAGTTGCCGATTGGCATTTTAAAAATTGGTGCCGATAGGAATTTCAGATATAGAAGCCGATAGGCATTTCAAATATAGGTGCCGATAGGCATTCCACATATGGTTGCCGATAGGCATTTCAAATATAGGTGCTGATAGGCATTTCACATGTAGTTTCCGATAGGCATTTCAAAAATAGGTACCGATAGGCATTTCAGATATAGGTGCCGATAGGCATTTCAAATATAGGTGCCGATAGGCATTCCAGATATGGTTGCCGATAGGCATTTCAAATATAGGTGCTGATAGGCCTTTCAGATGTAGTTTCCGATAGGCATTTCAAAAATTGGTGCCGATAGGCATTTCAGATATAGTTGCCGATAGGCATTTCAGATATAGTTGCCGATTGGCATTTTAAAAATTGGTGCCGATAGGAATTTCAGATATAGAAGCCGATAGGCATTTCAAATATAGGTGCCGATAGGCATTCCACATATTATGGTTGCCGATAGGCATTTCAAATATAGGTGCTGATAGGCATTTCACATGTAGTTTCCGATAGGCATTTCAAAAATAGGTGCCGATAGGCATTTCAGATATAGATGCAGATAGGTATTTCAGATATAGTTGCCGATTGGCATTTTAAAAATAAGTGCCGATAGGCATTTCAGATATAGAAGCCGATAGACATTTCAAATATAGGTGCCGATAGGCATTCCAGATATAGGTGCCGATAGGCATTTCAGATATAGTTGCCTATTGGCATTTTAAAAATAGGTGCCGATAGGCATTTCAGATATATAAGCCGATAGGCATTTAAAATATAAGTGCTGATAGGCATTTCAGATGTAGTTTCCGATAGGCAATTCAAAAGTAGGTGCCGATAGGCATTTCAGATATAGGTGCCGATAGGCATTCCAGATATAGTTGCTGATAGGCATTTCAGATATAGTTGCCGATTGGCATTTTAAAAATTGGTGCCGATAGGAATTTCAGATATAGAAGCCGATAGGCATTTCAAATATAGGTGCCGATAGGCATTCCAGATATGGTTGCCGATAGGCATTTCAAATATAGGTGCTGATAGGCATTCCAGATGTAGTTTCCGATAGGCATTTCAAAAATAGGTGCCGATAGACATTTCAGATATAGGTGCCGATAGGCATTTCAGATATAGTCACCGATTGGCATTTTAAAAATAGGTGCCGATAGGCATTCCAGATATAGAAGCCGATAGGTATTTCAAATATAGGTGTCGATAGGCATTTCAGATATGTTTACCGATAGGCATTTCAAATATAGGTGCTAATATGCATTTTAGATGTAGTTTCCGATAGGCATTTCAAAAATAGGTGCCGATAGGCATTTCAGATATAGGTGTCTATAGGCATTTCAGATATAGTTGCCGATTGGCATTTAAAAAATAGGTGCCGATAGGCATTTCAGATATAGAAGCCGATAGGCATATCAAATATAGGTGCCGATAGGCATTCCAGATATGGTTGCCGATAGGCATTACAAATATAGGTGCCGATAGGCATTTCAGATATAGAAGCCGATAGGCATTTCAAAAATAGGTGCCGATAGGCATTTCAGATATAGGTGCCGATAGGCATTTCAGATATAGTTGCCAATTGGCATTTTAAAAATAGGTGTCGATAGGCATTTTAGATATATAAGCCGATAGGCATTTAAAATATAGGTGCCGATAGGCATTCCAGATATGGTTGCCGATAGGCATTTCAAATATAAGTGCTGATAGGCATGTCAGATGTAGTTTCCGATAGGCATTTCAAAAATAGGAACCGATAGGCATTTCAGATATAGGTGCCGATAGGCATTACAGATATAGTTGCCAATTGACATTTTAAAAATAGGTGTCGATAGGCATTTCAGATATAGAAGCCAATAGGCATTTCAAATATAGGTGCCGATAGGCATTCCAGATATGGTTGCCGATAGGCATTTCAAATATAGGTGCTGATAGGCATTTCAGATGTAGTTTCCGATAGGCATTTCAAAAATTGGTGCCGATAGGCATTTCAGATATAGGTGCTGATAGGCATTTCAGATATAGTGGCCGATTGGCATTTTAAAAATAGGTGCCGATAGGCATTTCAGATATAGAAGCCGATAGGTATTTCAAATATAGGTGCCGATAGGCATTTCAGATATGGTTGCCGATAGGCATTTCAAATATAGGTGCTGATAGGCATTTCAGATGTAGTTTCCGATAGGCATTTAAAAAATAGGTGCTGATAGGCATTTAGGATATAGGTGCCGATAGGCTTTTCAGATAGAGTTGTCGATTGGCATTTTAAAAATAGGTGCCGATAGGCATTTTAGATGTAGCTTCCGATTGGCATTTCAAAAATAGGTGCCGATAGGCATTTCAGATATAGGTGCCGATAGGCATATCAGATATAGATGCCGATAGGCATTTAAAATATAGGTGCCGATAGGCATTTCAAATATAGGTGTCGATAGGCATTTCAGATATAAATGCCGAAAGACATCTCTTATATAGGTGCCGATAGGCATTTCTGATGTGGTTGCCGATAGGCATTTCAAATATAGGTCCCGATTGGCATTCCAAATATGGTTGCCGATAAGCATTTCAAATATTGGTGCTGATAGGTATTTCAGATGTAGTTTCCGATAGGCATTTCAAAAATAGGTGCCGATAGGCATTTCAGATATAGGTGCCGATAGGCATTTCAGATATAGTTGCCGATTGGAATTTTAAAAATAGGTGCCGATAGGCATTTCAGATATAAAAGCCGATAGGCATTTCAAATATAGGTGCCGATAAGCAACCCAGATATGGTTGCCGATAGGCATTTCAAATATAGGTGCTGATAGGCATTTCAGATGTAGTTTCCGATAGGCATTTCAAAAATTGGTGCCGATAGGCATTTCAGATATAGGTGCTGATAGGCATTTCAGATATAGTTTCCGATTGGCATTTTAAAAATAGGTGCCGATAGGCATTTCAGATATAGAAGCCGATAGGTATTTCAGATATAGGTGTCGATAGGCATTTCATTTGTTTGCCGATAGGCATTTCAAATATAGTTGCTGATAGGCATTCCAGATGTAGTTTCCGATAGGCATTTCAAAAATAGGTGTCGATAGGCATTTCAGATATATGTGCCGATAGGCATTTCAGATATAGTTGCCGATTGGCATTTTAAAAATAGATGTCGATAGGCATTTTAGATATAGAAGCCGATAGGCATTTCAAATATAGGTGCCGATAGGCATTCCAGATATGGTTGCCGACAGGCATTTCAAATATAGGTGCTGATATTTATTCCAGATGTAGTTTCCGATAGGCATTTCAAAAATTGGTGCCGATAGGCATTTCAGATATAGGTGCCGATAGGCATTTCAGATATAGTTACCGATTGGCATTTTAAAAATAAGTGCCCATAGGTATTTCAGATATAGAAGCCGATAGGTATTTCAAATATAGGTGTCGATAGGCATTTCAGATATGGTTGCCGATAGGCATTTCAAATATAGGTGCTGATAGGCATTTTAGATGTAGTTTCCGATAGGCAATTCAAAAGTAGGTGCCGATAGGCATTTCAGATATAGGTGCCGATAGGCATTACAGATATAGTTGCCGATTAGCATTTTAAAAATTGGTGCCGATAGGCATTTCAGATATAGAAGCCGATAGGCATTTCAAATATAGGTGCCGATAGGCATTCCAGATATGGTTGCCGATAGCCATTACAAATATAGGTGCTGATAGGCATTTCACATGTAGTTTCCGATAGGCATTTCAAAAATAGGTGCCGATAGGCATTTCAGATATAGGTGCCGATAGGCATTTCAGATATAGTTGCCGATTGTCATTTTAAAAATAAGTGCCGATAGGCATTTCAGATATAGAAGCCGATAGACATTTCAAATATAGGTGCCGATAGGCATTCCAGATATGTTTACCGATAGGCATTTCAAATATAGGTGCTAATAGGCATTTTAGATGTAGTTTCCGATAGGCATTTCAAAAATAGGTGCCGATAGGCATTTCAGATATAGGTGTCGATAGGCTTTTCAGATATAGTTGCCTATTGGCATTTTAAAAATAGGTGCCGATAGGCATTTCAGATATATGAGCCGATAGGCATTTCAAATATAGGTGCCGATAGGCATTCCAGATATGGTTGCCGATAGGCATTTCAAATATAAGTGCTGATAGGCATTTCAGATGTAGTTTCCGATAGGCATTTCAAAAATAGGTACCGATGGGCATTTCAGATATAGGGGCCGATAGGCATTTCAGATATAGTTGCCAATTGGCGTTTTGAAAATAGGTGTGGATAGGCATTTCAGATATAGAAGCCGATAGGCATTTCAAATATAGGTGCCGATAGGCATTCCAGATATGGTTGCCGATTGGCATTTCAAATATAGGTGCTGATAGGCATTCCAGATGTAGTTTCCGATAGGCATTTAAAAAATTGGTGCCGATAGGCATTTCAGATATAGGTGCCAATAGGCATTTCAGATATAGTCACCGATTGGCATTTTAAAAATAGGTGCCTATAGGCATTTCAGATATAGAAGCCGATAGGTATTTTAAATATAGGTGTCGATAGGCATTTCAGATATGTTTATTGATAGGCATTTCAAATATAGGTGCTAATAGGAATTTTAGATGTAGTTTCCGATAGGCATTTCAAAAATAGGTGCCGATAGGCATTTCAGATATAGGTGTCGATAGGCATTTCAGATATAGTTGCCGATTGGCATTTTAAAAATAGGTGCCGATAGGCATTTCAGATATAGAAGCCGATAGGCATTTCAAATATAGGTGCCGATAGGCATTCCAGATATGGTTGCCGATAGGCATTTCAAATATAGGTGCCGATAGGCATTTCAGATATAGAAGCCGATAGGCATTTCAAAAATAGGTGCCGATAGGCATTTCAGATATAGGTGCCGATAGGCACTTCAGATATAGTTGCCAATTGGCATTTTAAAAATAGGTGTCGATAGGCATTTCAGATATAGAATCCAATAGGCATTTCAAATATAGGTGCCGATAGGCATTCCAGATATGGTTGCCGATAGGCATTTCAAATATAGGTGCTGATAGGCATTTCAGATGTAGTTTCCGATAGGCATTTCAAAAATTGGTGCCGATAGGCATTTCAGATATATGTGCTGATAGGCATTTCAGATATAGGTGCCGATAGGCATTTCTGATGTGGTTGCCGATAGGCATTTCAAATATAGGTCCCGATTGGCATTCCAAATATGGTTGCCGATAGGCATTTCAAATATAGGTGCTGTTAGGCATTTCAGATGTAGTTTCCGATAGGCATTTCAAAAATAGGTACCGATAGGCATTTCAGATATAGGTGCAGATAGGCATTTCAGATATGGTTGCCGATTGGAATTTTAAAAATAGGTGCCGATAGGCATTTCAGATATAGAAGCCGATAGGCATTTCAAAGATAGGTGCTGATAGGAATTCCAGATATGGTTGCCGGTAGGCATTTCAAATATAGGTGCTGATAGGCATTTCAGATGTAGTTTCCGATAGGCATTTCAAAAATTGGTGCCGATAAGCATTTCATATATAGGTGCCGATAGGCATTTCAGATATAGTTGCCGATTGGCATTTTAAAAATAGGTGCCGATAGGCATTTCAGATATAGAAGCCGATAGGTATTTCAGATATAGGTGTCGATAGGCATTTCAGATGTTTGCCGATAGGCATTTCAAATATAGGTGCTGTTAGGCATTTCAGATGTAGTTTCCGATAGGCATTTCAAAAATTGGTGCCGATAAGCATTTCATATATAGGTGCCGATAGGCATTTCAGATATAGTTGCCGATTGGCATTTTAAAAATAGTTGCCGATAGGCATTTCAGATATAGAAGCCGATAGGTATTTCAGATATAGGTGTCGATAGGCATTTCAGATGTTTGCCGATAGGCATTTCAAATATAGGTGCTGATAGGCATTCCAGATGTAGTTTCCGATAGGCATTTCAAAAATAGGTGCCGATACGCATTTCAGATATAGGTGCCGAAAGGCTTTTCAGATAGAGTTGCCGATTGGCATTTTAAAAAGAGGTGCCGATAGGCATTTCAGATATAGGTGCAGATAGGCATTTCAGATATAGTTGCCGATTGGAATTTTAAAAATAGGTGCCGATAGGCATTTCAGATATAGAAGCCGATAGGTATTTCAGATATAGGTGTCGATAGGCATTTCAGATGTTTGCCGATAGGCATTTCAAATATAGGTGCTGATAGGCATTCCAGATGTAATTTCCGATAGGCATTTCAAAAATAGGTGTCGATAGGCATTTCAGATATATGTGCCGATAGGCATTTCAGATATAGTTGCCAATTATCATTTTAAAAATAGATGTCGATAGGCATTTTAGATATAGAAGCCGATAGGCATTTCAAATATAGGTGCCGATAGGCATTTCAGGTATGGTTGCCGATAGGCATTTCGAATATAGGTGCTGTTAGGCATTTCAGATGTAGTTTCCGATAGGCATTTCAAAAAGAGGTACCGATAGGCATTTCAGATATAGGTGCCGATAGGCATTACAGATATAGTTGCCAATTGGCATTTTAAAAATAGGTGTCGATAGGCATTTCAGATATAGAAGCCAATAGGCATTTCAAATATAGGTGCCGATAGGCATTCCAGATATGGTTGCCGATAGGCATTTCAAATATAGGTGCTGATAGGCATTTCAGATGTAGTTTCCGATAGGCATTTCAAAAATTGGTGCCGATAGGCATTACAGATATAGGTGCTGATAGGCATTTCAGATATAGTGGCCGATTGGCATTTTAAAAATAGGTGCCGATAGGCATTTCAGATATAGAAGCCGATAGGTATTTCAAATATAGGTGTCGATAGGCATTTCAGATATGGTTGCCGATAGGCATTTCAAATATAGGTGCTGATAGGCATTTCAGATGTAGTTTCCGATAGGCATTTCAAAAATAGGTGCTGATAGGCATTTAGGATATAGGTGCCGATAGGCTTTTCAGATAGAGTTGCCGATTGGCATTTTAAAAATAGGTGCCGATAGGCATTTTAGATGTAGCTTTCGATTGGCATTCCAAAAATAGGTGCCGATAGGCATTTTAGATATAGGTGCCGATAAGCATATCAGATATAGATGCCGATAGGCATTTAAAATATAGGTGCCGATAGGCATTTCAAATATAGGTGTCGATAGGCATTTCAGATATAAATGCCGAAAGACATTTCACATATAGGTGCCGATAGGCATTTCTGATGTGGTTGCCGATAGGCATTTCAAATATAGGTCCCGATTGGCATTCCAAATATGGTTGCCGATAAGCATTTCAAATATAGGTGCTGATAGGCATTTCAGATGTAGTTTCCCATAGGCATTTCAAAAATAGGTGCCGATAGGCATTTCAGATATAGGTGCCGATAGGCATTTCAGATATAGTTGCCGATTGGAATTTTAAAAATAGGTGCCGATAGGCATTTCAGATATAGAAGCCGATAGGCATTTCAAATATAGGTGCCGATAGGCATTCCAGATATAGTTGCCGATAGGCATTACAAACATAGGTGCTGATAGGCATTTCACATGTAGTTTCCGATAGGCATTTCAAAAATAGGTGCCGATAGGCATTTCAGATATAGGTGCCGATAGGCATTTCAGATATAGTTGCCGATTGGCATTTTAAAAATAAGTGTCGATAGGCATTTCAGATATAGAAGCCGATAGACATTTCAAATATAGGTGCCGATAGGCATTCCAGATATGTTTACCGATAGGCATTTCAAATATAGGTGCTAATAGGCATTTTAGATGTAGTTTCCGATAGGCATTTCAAAAATAGGTGCCGATAGGCATTTCAGATATATGTGTCGATAGGCATTTCAGATATAGTTGCCTATTGGCATTTTAAAAATAGGTGCCGATAGGCATTTCAGATATATGAGCCGATAGGCATTTCAAATATAGGTGCCGATAGGCATTCCAGATATGGTTGCCGATAGGCATTTCAAATATAAGTGCTGATAGGCATTTCAGATGTAGTTTCCGATAGGCATTTCAAAAATAGGTACCGATAGGCATTTCAGATATAGGTGCCGATAGGCATTTCAGTAATAGTTGCCAATAGGCGTTTTGAAAATAGGTGTGGATAGGCATTTTAGATATAGAAGCCGATAGGCATTTCAAATATAGGTGCCGATAGGCATTCCAGATATGGTTGCCGATAGGCATTTCAAATATAGGTGCTGATAGGCATTTCAGATGTAGTTTCCGATAGGCATTTCAAAAATTGGTGCCGATCGGCATTTCAGATATAGGTGCCGATAGGCATTTCAGATATAGTCACCGATTGGCATTTTAAAAATAGGTGCCGATAGGCATTTCAGATATAGAAGCCGATAGGTATTTCAAATATAGGTGTCGATAGGCTTTTCAGATATGTTTGCCGATAGGCATTTCAAATATAGGTGCTAATAGGCATTTTAGATGTAGTTTCCGATAGGCATTTCAAAAATAGGTGCCGATAGGCATTTCAGATATAGGTGTCGATAGGCATTTCAGATATAGTTGCCGATTGGCATTTTAAAAATAGGTGCCGCTAGGCATTTCAGATATAGAAGCCGATAGGCATTTCAAATATAGGTGCCGATAGGCATTCCAGATATGGTTGCCGATAGGCATTTCAAATATAGGTGCCGATAGGCATTTCAGATATAGAAGCCGATAGGCATTTCAAAAATAGGTGCCGATAGGCATTTCAGATATAGGTGCCGATAGGCATTTCAGATATAGTTGCCAATTGGCATTTTAAAAATAGGTGTCGATAGGCATTTCAGATATAGAAGCCAATAGGCATTTCAAATATAGGTGCCGATAGGCATTCCAGATATGGTTGCCGATAGGCATTTCAAATATAGGTGCTGATAGGCATTTCAGATGTAGTTTCCGATAGGCATTTCAAAAATTGGTGCCGATAGGCATTTCAGATATATGTGCTGATAGGCATTTCAGATATAGTGGCCGATTGGCATTTTAAAAATAGGTGCCGATAGGCATTTCAGATATAGAAGCCGATAGGTATTTCAAATATAGGTGTCGATAGGCATTTCAGATATGGTTGTCGATAGGCATTTCAAATATAGGTGCTGATAGGCATTTCAGATGTAGTTTCCGATAGGCATTTCAAAAATAGGTGCCGATAGGCATTTCAGATATAGGTGCCGATAGGCTTTTCAGATAGAGTTGCCGATTGGCATTTTAAAAATAGGTGCCGATAGGCATTTTAGACGTAGCTTCCGATAGGCATTTCAAAAATAGGTGCCGATAGGCATTTCAGATATAGGTGCCGATAGGCATATCAGATAAAGATGCCGATAGGCATTTAAAATATAGGTGCCGATAGGCATTTCAAATATAGGTGTCGATAGGCATTTCAGATATAAATGCCGAAAGACATTTCAGATATATGAGCCGATAGGCATTTCAAATATAGGTGCCGATAGGCATTCCAGATATGGTTGCCGATAGGCATTTCAAATATAAGTGCTGATAGGCATTTCAGATGTAGTTTCCGATAGGCATTTCAAAAATAGGTACCGATAGGCATTTCAGATATAGGTGCCGATAGGCATTTCAGTAATAGTTGCCAATAGGCGTTTTGAAAATAGGTGTGGATAGGCATTTTAGATATAGAAGCCGATAGGCATTTCAAATATAGGTGCCGATAGGCATTCCAGATATGGTTGCCGATAGGCATTTCAAATATAGGTGCTGATAGGCATTTCAGATGTAGTTTCCGATAGGCATTTCAAAAATTGGTGCCGATCGGCATTTCAGATATAGGTGCCGATAGGCATTTCAGATATAGTCACCGATTGGCATTTTAAAAATAGGTGCCGATAGGCATTTCAGATATAGAAGCCGATAGGTATTTCAAATATAGGTGTCGATAGGCATTTCAGATATGTTTGCCGATAGGCATTTCAAATATAGGTGCTAATAGGCATTTTAGATGTAGTTTCCGATAGGCATTTCAAAAATAGGTGCCGATAGGCATTTCAGATATAGGTGTCGATAGGCATTTCAGATATAGTTGCCGATTGGCATTTTAAAAATAGGTGCCGATAGGCATTTCAGATATAGAAGCCGATAGGCATTTCAAATATAGGTGCCGATAGGCATTCCAGATATGGTTGCCGATAGGCATTTCAAATATAGGTGCCGATAGGCATTTCAGATATAGAAGCCGATAGGCATTTCAAAAATAGGTGCCGATAGGCATTTCAGATATAGGTGCCGATAGGCATTTCAGATATAGTTGCCAATTGGCATTTTAAAAATAGGTGTCGATAGGCATTTCAGATATAGAAGCCAATAGGCATTTCAAATATAGGTGCCGATAGGCATTCCAGATATGGTTGCCGATAGGCATTTCAAATATAGGTGCTGATAGGCATTTCAGATGTAGTTTCCGATAGGCATTTCAAAAATTGGTGCCGATAGGCATTTCAGATATATGTGCTGATAGGCATTTCAGATATAGTGGCCGATTGGCATTTTAAAAATAGGTGCCGATAGGCATTTCAGATATAGAAGCCGATAGGTATTTCAAATATAGGTGTCGATAGGCATTTCAGATATGGTTGTCGATAGGCATTTCAAATATAGGTGCTGATAGGCATTTCAGATGTAGTTTCCGATAGGCATTTCAAAAATAGGTGCCGATAGGCATTTCAGATATAGGTGCCGATAGGCTTTTCAGATAGAGTTGCCGATTGGCATTTTAAAAATAGGTGCCGATAGGCATTTTAGACGTAGCTTCCGATAGGCATTTCAAAAATAGGTGCCGATAGGCATTTCAGATATAGGTGCCGATAGGCATATCAGATAAAGATGCCGATAGGCATTTAAAATATAGGTGCCGATAGGCATTTCAAATATAGGTGTCGATAGGCATTTCAGATATAAATGCCGAAAGACATTTCAGATATAGGTGCCGATAGGCATTTCTGATGTGGTTACCGATAGGCATTTCAAATATATGTCCCGATTGGCATTCTAAATATGTTTGCCGATAGGCATTTCAAATATAGGTGCTGTTAGGCATTTCAGATGTAGTTTCCGATAGGCATTTCAAAAATAGGTGCCGATAGGCATTTCAGATATAGGTGCAGATAGGCATTTCAGATATAGTTGCCGATTGGAATTTTAAAAATAGGTTGCAATAGGCATTTCAGATATAGAAGCCGATAGGCATTTCAAATATAGGTGCTGATAGGAATTCCAGATATGGTTGCCGGTAGGCATTTCAAATATAGGTGCTGATAGGCATTTCAGATGTAGTTTCCGATAGGCATTTCAAAAATTGGTGCCGATAAGCATTTCATATATAGGTGCCGATAGGCATTTAATATATAGTTGCCGATTGGCATTTTAAAAATAGGTGCCGATAGGCATTTCAGATATAGAAGCCGATAGGTATTTCAGATATAGGTGTCGATAGGCATTTCAGATGTTTGCCGATAGGCATTTCAAATATAGGTGCTGATAGGCATTTCAGATGTAGTTTCCGATAGGCATTTCAAAAATAGGTGTCGATAGGCATTTCAGATATATGTGCCGATAGGCATTTCAGATATAGTTGCCGATTATCATTTTAAAAATAGATGTCGATAGGCATTTTAGATATAGAAGCCGATAATAATTTCAAATATAGGTGCCGATAGGCATTCCAGGTATGGTTGCCGATAGGCATTTCAAATATAGGTGCTGATAGGCATTCCAGATGTAGTTTCCGATAGGCATTTCAAAAATTGGTGCCGATAGGCATTTCAGATATAGGTGCCGATAGGCATTTCAGATATAGTTACCGATTGGCATTTTAAAAATAGGTGCCGATAGGCATTTCAGATATAGAAGCCGATAGGTATTTCAAATATAGGTGTCGATAGGCATTTCAGATATGGTTGCCGATAGGCATTTCAAATATAGGTGCTGATAGGCATTTCAGATGTAGTTTCCGATAGGCAATTCAAAAGTAGGTGCCGATAGGCATTTCAGATATAGGTGCCGATAGGCATTACAGATATAGTTGCCGATTAGCATTTTAAAAATTGGTGCCGATAGGCATTTCAGATATAGAAGCCGATAGGCATTTCAAATATAGGTGCCGATGGGCATTCCAGATATGGTTGCCGATAGGCATTTCAAATATAGGTGCTGATAGGCATTCCAGATGTAGTTTCCGATAGGCATTTCAAAAATTGGTGCCGATAGGCATTTCAGATATAGGTGCCGATAGGCATTTTAGATATAGTTGCCAATTGGCGTTTTGAAAATAGGTGTGGATAGGCATTTCAGATATAGAAGCCGATAGGCATTTCAAATATAGGTGCCGATAGGCATTCCAGATATGGTTGCCGATAGGCATTTCAAATATAGGTGCTGATAGGCATTCCAGATGTAGTTTCCGATAGGCATTTCAAAAATTGGTGCCGATAGGCATTTCAGATATAGGTGCCGATAGGCATTTCAGATATAGTTGCCGATTGGCATTTTAAAAATAGGTGCCGATAGGCATTTCAGATATAGGTGCCGATAGGCATATCAGATATAGATGCCGATAGGCATTTAAAATATAGGTACCGATAGGCATTTCAAATATAGGTGTCGATAGGCATTTCAGATATAAATACCGAAAGACATTTCAGATATAGCTGCCGATAGGCATTTCTGATATGGTTGCCGATAGGCATTTCAAATATAGGTCCCGATTGGCATTCCAAATATGGTTGCCGATAGGCATTTCAAATATAGGTGCTGATAGGCATTTCAGATGTAGTTTCCGATAGGCATTTCAAAAATAGGTGCCGATAGGCATTTCAGATATAGATGATGATAGGCATTTCAGATATAGTTGCCGATTGGAATTTTAAAAATAGGTGCCGATAGGCATTTCAGATATAGAAGCCGATAGGCATTTCAAATATAGGTGCTGATAGGAATTCCAGATATGGTTGCCGGTAGGCATTTCAAATATAGGTGCTGATAGGCATTTCAGATGTAGTTTCCGATAGGCATTTCAAAAATTGGTGCCGATAGGCATTTCATATATAGGTGCCGATAGGCATTTCAGATATAGTTGCCGATTGGCATTTTAAAAATAGGTGCCGATAGGCATTTCAGATATAGGTGCCGATAGGCATTTCAGATATAGTTGCCAATTGGCATTTTAAAAATAGGTGTCGATAGGCATTTTAGATATATAAGCCGATAGGCATTTAAAATATAGGTGCCGATAGGCATTCCAGATATGGTTGCCGATAGGCATTTCAAATATAAGTGCTGATAGGCATGTCAGATGTAGTTTCCGATAGGCATTTCAAAAATAGGAACCGATAGGCATTTCAGATATAGGTGCCGATAGGCATTACAGATATAGTTGCCAATTGACATTTTAAAAATAGGTGTCGATAGGCATTTCAGATATAGAAGCCAATAGGCATTTCAAATATAGGTGCCGATAGGCATTCCAGATATGGTTGCCGATAGGCATTTCAAATATAGGTGCTGATAGGCATTTCAGATGTAGTTTCCGATAGGCATTTCAAAAATTGGTGCCGATAGGCATTTCAGATATAGGTGCTGATAGGCATTTCAGATATAGTGGCCGATTGGCATTTTAAAAATAGGTGCCGATAGGCATTTCAGATATAGAAGCCGATAGGTATTTCAAATATAGGTGCCGATAGGCATTTCAGATATGGTTGCCGATAGGCATTTCAAATATAGGTGCTGATAGGCATTTCAGATGTAGTTTCCGATAGGCATTTAAAAAATAGGTGCTGATAGGCATTTAGGATATAGGTGCCGATAGGCTTTTCAGATAGAGTTGCCGATTGGCATTTTAAAAATAGGTGCCGATAGGCATTTTAGATGTAGCTTCCGATTGGCATTTCAAAAATAGGTGCCGATAGGCATTTCAGATATAGGTGCCGATAGGCATATCAGATATAGATGCCGATAGGCATTTAAAATATAGGTGCCGATAGGCATTTCAAATATAGGTGTCGATAGGCATTTCAGATATAAATGCCGAAAGACATCTCAGATATAGGTGCCGATAGGCATTTCTGATGTGGTTGCCGATAGGCATTTCAAATATAGGTCCCGATTGGCATTCCAAATATGGTTGCCGATAAGCATTTCAAATATAGGTGCTGATAGGTATTTCAGATGTAGTTTCCGATAGGCATTTCAAAAATAGGTGCCGATAGGCATTTCAGATATAGGTGCCGATAGGCATTTCAGATATAGTTGCCGATTGGAATTTTAAAAATAGGTGCCGATAGGCATTTCAGATATAAAAGCCGATAGGCATTTCAAATATAGGTGCCGATAAGCAACCCAGATATGGTTGCCGATAGGCATTTCAAATATAGGTGCTGATAGGCATTTCAGATGTAGTTTCCGATAGGCATTTCAAAATTGGTGCCGATAGGCATTTCAGATATAGGTGCTGATAGGCATTTCAGATATAGTTTCCGATTGGCATTTTAAAAATAGGTGCCGATAGGCATTTCAGATATAGAAGCCGATAGGTATTTCAGATATAGGTGTCGATAGGCATTTCATTTGTTTGCCGATAGGCATTTCAAATATAGTTGCTGATAGGCATTCCAGATGTAGTTTCCGATAGGCATTTCAAAAATAGGTGTCGATAGGCATTTCAGATATATGTGCCGATAGGCATTTCAGATATAGTTGCCGATTGGCATTTTAAAAATAGATGTCGATAGGCATTTTAGATATAGAAGCCGATAGGCATTTCAAATATAGGTGCCGATAGGCATCCCAGATATGGTTGCCGACAGGCATTTCAAATATAGGTGCTGATATTTATTCCAGATGTAGTTTCCGATAGGCATTTCAAAAATTGGTGCCGATAGGCATTTCAGATATAGGTGCCGATAGGCATTTCAGATATAGTTACCGATTGGCATTTTAAAAATAGGTGCCCATAGGCATTTCAGATATAGAAGCCGATAGGTATTTCAAATATAGGTGTCGATAGGCATTTCAGATATGGTTGCCGATAGGCATTTCAAATATAGGTGCTGATAGGCATTTTAGATGTAGTTTCCGATAGGCAATTCAAAAGTAGGTGCCGATAGGCATTTCAGATATAGGTGCCGATAGGCATTACAGATATAGTTGCCGATTAGCATTTTAAAAATTGGTGCCGATAGGCATTTCAGATATAGAAGCCGATAGGCATTTCAAATATAGGTGCCGATAGGCATTCCAGATATGGTTGCCGATAGCCATTACAAATATAGGTGCTGATAGGCATTTCACATGTAGTTTCCGATAGGCATTTCAAAAATAGGTGCCGATAGGCATTTCAGATATAGGTGCCGATAGGCATTTCAGATATAGTTGCCGATTGTCATTTTAAAAATAAGTGCCGATAGGCATTTCAGATATAGAAGCCGATAGACATTTCAAATATAGGTGCCGATAGGCATTCCAGATATGTTTACCGATAGGCATTTCAAATATAGGTGCTAATAGGCATTTTAGATGTAGTTTCCGATAGGCATTTCAAAAATAGGTGCCGATAGGCATTTCAGATATAGGTGTCGATAGGCTTTTCAGATATAGTTGCCTATTGGCATTTTAAAAATAGGTGCCGATAGGCATTTCAGATATATGAGCCGATAGGCATTTCAAATATAGGTGCCGATAGGCATTCCAGATATGGTTGCCGATAGGCATTTCAAATATAAGTGCTGATAGGCATTTCAGATGTAGTTTCCGATAGGCATTTCAAAAATAGGTACCGATGGGCATTTCAGATATAGGTGCCGATAGGCATTTCAGATATAGTTGCCAATTGGCGTTTTGAAAATAGGTGTGGATAGGCATTTCAGATATAGAAGCCGATAGGCATTTCAAATATAGGTGCCGATAGGCATTCCAGATATGGTTGCCGATTGGCATTTCAAATATAGGTGCTGATAGGCATTCCAGATGTAGTTTCCGATAGGCATTTAAAAAATTGGTGCCGATAGGCATTTCAGATATAGGTGCCGATAGGCATTTCAGATATAGTCACCGATTGGCATTTTAAAAATAGGTGCCTATAGGCATTTCAGATATAGAAGCCGATAGATATTTTAAATATAGGTGTCGATAGGCATTTCAGATATGTTTACCGATAGGCATTTCAAATATAGGTGCTAATAGGAATTTTAGATGTAGTTTCCGATAGGCATTTCAAAAATAGGTGCCGATAGGCATTTCAGATATAGGTGTCGATAGGCATTTCAGATATAGTTGCCGATTGGCATTTTAAAAATAGGTGCCGATAGGCATTTCAGATATAGAAGCCGATAGGCATTTCAAATATAGGTGCCGATAGGCATTCCAGATATGGTTGCCGATAGGCATTTCAAATATAGGTGCCGATAGGCATTTCAGATATAGAAGCCGATAGGCATTTCAAAAATAGGTGCCGATAGGCATTTCAGATATAGGTGCCGATAGGCACTTCAGATATAGTTGCCAATTGGCATTTTAAAAATAGGTGTCGATAGGCATTTCAGATATAGAATCCAATAGGCATTTCAAATATAGGTGCCGATAGGCATTCCAGATATGGTTGCCGATAGGCATTTCAAATATAGGTGCTGATAGGCATTTCAGATGTAGTTTCCGATAGGCATTTCAAAAATTGGTGCCGATAAGCATTTCATATATAGGTGCCGATAGGCATTTCAGATATAGTTGCCGATTGGCATTTTAAAAATAGGTGCCTATAGGCATTTCAGATATAGAAGCCGATAGATATTTTAAATATAGGTGTCGATAGGCATTTCAGATATGTTTACCGATAGGCATTTCAAATATAGGTGCTAATAGGAATTTTAGATGTAGTTTCCGATAGGCATTTCAAAAATAGGTGCCGATAGGCATTTCAGATATAGGTGTCGATAGGCATTTCAGATATAGTTGCCGATTGGCATTTTAAAAATAGGTGCCGATAGGCATTTCAGATATAGAAGCCGATAGGCATTTCAAATATAGGTGCCGATAGGCATTCCAGATATGGTTGCCGATAGGCATTTCAAATATAGGTGCCGATAGGCATTTCAGATATAGAAGCCGATAGGCATTTCAAAAATAGGTGCCGATAGGCATTTCAGATATAGGTGCCGATAGGCACTTCAGATATAGTTGCCAATTGGCATTTTAAAAATAGGTGTCGATAGGCATTTCAGATATAGAATCCAATAGGCATTTCAAATATAGGTGCCGATAGGCATTCCAGATATGGTTGCCGATAGGCATTTCAAATATAGGTGCTGATAGGCATTTCAGATGTAGTTTCCGATAGGCATTTCAAAAATTGGTGCCGATAAGCATTTCATATATAGGTGCCGATAGGCATTTCAGATATAGTTGCCGATTGGCATTTTAAAAATAGGTGCCGATAGGCATTTTAGATGTAGCTTCCGATAGGCATTTCAAAAATAGGTGCCGATAGGCATTTCAGATATAGGTGCCGATAGGCATATCAGATATAGATGCCGATAGGCATTTAAAATATAGGTGCCGATAGGCATTTCAAATATAGGTGTCGATAGGCATTTCAGATATAAATGCCGAAAGACATTTCAGATATAGGTGCCGATAGGCATTTCTGATGTGGTTGCCGATAGGCATTTCAAATATAGGTGCCCGATTGGCATTCCAGATATGGTTGCCGATAGGCATTCAAATATAGGTGCTGTTAGGCATTTCAGATGTAGTTTCCGATAGGCATTTCAAAAATAGGTACCGATAGGCATTTCAGATATAGGTGCAGATAGGCATTTCAGATATGGTTGCCGATTGGAATTTTAAAAATAGGTGCCGATAGGCATTTCAGATATAGAAGCCGATAGGCATTTCAAAGATAGGTGCTGATAGGAATTCCAGATATGGTTGCCGGTAGGCATTTCAAATATAGGTGCTGGAGGCATTTCAGATGTAGTTTCCGATAGGCATTTCAAAAATTGGTGCCGATAAGCATTTCATATATAGGTGCCGATAGGCATTTCAGATATAGTTGCCGATTGGCATTTTAAAAATAGGTGCCGATAGGCATTTCAGATATAGAAGCCGATAGGTATTTCAGATATAGGTGTCGATAGGCATTTCAGATGTTTGCCGATAGGCATTTCAAATATAGGTGCTGTTAGGCATTTCAGATGTAGTTTCCGATAGGCATTTCAAAAATTGGTGCCGATAAGCATTTCATATATAGGTGCCGATAGGCATTTCAGATATAGTTGCCGATTGGCATTTTAAAAATAGTTGCCGATAGGCATTTCAGATATAGAAGCCGATAGGTATTTCAGATATAGGTGTCGATAGGCATTTCAGATGTTTGCCGATAGGCATTTCAAATATAGGTGCTGATAGGCATTCCAGATGTAGTTTCCGATAGGCATTTCAAAAATAGGTGCCGATACGCATTTCAGAATATAGGTGCCGAAAGGCTTTTCAGATAGAGTTGCCGATTGGCATTTTAAAAATAGGTGCCGATAGGCATTTCAGATATAGGTGCAGATAGGCATTTCAGATATAGTTGCCGATTGGAATTTTAAAAATAGGTGCCGATAGGCATTTCAGATATAGAAGCCGATAGGTATTTCAGATATAGGTGCCGATAGGCATTTCAAATATAGGTGTCGATAGGCATTTCAGATATAAATGCCGAAAGACATTTCACATATAGGTGCCGATAGGCATTTCTGATGTGGTTGCCGATAGGCATTTCAAATATAGGTCCCGATTGGCATTCCAAATATGGTTGCCGATAAGCATTTCAAATATAGGTGCTGATAGGCATTTCAGATGTAGTTTCCCATAGGCATTTCAAAAATAGGTGCCGATAGGCATTTCAGATATAGGTGCCGATAGGCATTTCAGATATAGTTGCCGATTGGAATTTTGAAAATAGGTGCCGATAGGCATTTCAGATATAGAAGCCGATAGGCATTTCAAATATAGGTGCCGATAGGCATTCCAGATATAGTTGCCGATAGGCATTACAAACATAGGTGCTGATAGGCATTTCACATGTAGTTTCCGATAGGCATTTCAAAAATAGGTGCCGATAGGCATTTCAGATATAGGTGCCGATAGGCATTTCAGATATAGTTGCCGATTGGCATTTTAAAAATAAGTGTCGATAGGCATTTCAGATATAGAAGCCGATAGACATTTCAAATATAGGTGCCGATAGGCATTCCAGATATGTTTACCGATATGCATTTCAAATATAGGTGCTAATAGGCATTTAAGATGTAGTTTCCGATAGGCATTTCAAAAATAGGTGCCGATAGGCATTTCAGATATAGGTGTCGATAGGCATTTCAGATATAGTTGCCTATTGGCATTTTAAAAATAGGTGCCGATAGGCATTTCAGATATATGAGCCGATAGGCATTTCAAATATAGGTGCCGATAGGCATTCCAGATATGGTTGCCGATAGGCATTTCAAATATAAGTGCTGATAGGCATTTCAGATGTAGTTTCCGATAGGCATTTCAAAAATAGGTACCGATAGGCATTTCAGATATAGGTGCCGATAGGCATTTCAGTAATAGTTGCCAATAGGCGTTTTGAAAATAGGTGTGGATAGGCATTTTAGATATAGAAGCCGATAGGCATTTCAAATATAGGTGCCGATAGGCATTCCAGATATGGTTGCCGATAGGCATTTCAAATATAGGTGCTGATAGGCATTTCAGATGTAGTTTCCGATAGGCATTTCAAAAATTGGTGCCGATCGGCATTTCAGATATAGGTGCCGATAGGCATTTCAGATATAGTCACCGATTGGCATTTTAAAAATAGGTGCCGATAGGCATTTCAGATATAGAAGCCGATAGGTATTTCAAATATAGGTGTCGATAGGCATTTCAGATATGTTTGCCGATAGGCATTTCAAATATAGGTGCTAATAGGCATTTTAGATGTAGTTTCCGATAGGCATTTCAAAAATAGGTGCCGATAGGCATTTCAGATATAGGTGTCGATAGGCATTTCAGATATAGTTGCCGATTGGCATTTTAAAAATAGGTGCCGATAGGCATTTCAGATATAGAAGCCGATAGGCATTTCAAATATAGGTGCCGATAGGCATTCCAGATATGGTTGCCGATAGGCATTTCAAATATAGGTGCCGATAGGCATTTCAGATATAGAAGCCGATAGGCATTTCAAAAATAGGTGCCGATAGGCATTTCAGATATAGGTGCCGATAGGCATTTCAGATATAGTTGCCAATTGGCATTTTAAAAATAGGTGTCGATAGGCATTTCAGATATAGAAGCCAATAGGCATTTCAAATATAGGTGCCGATAGGCATTCCAGATATGGTTGCCGATAGGCATTTCAAATATAGGTGCTGATAGGCATTTCAGATGTAGTTTCCGATAGGCATTTCAAAAATTGGTGCCGATAGGCATTTCAGATATATGTGCTGATAGGCATTTCAGATATAGTGGCCGATTGGCATTTTAAAAATAGGTGCCGATAGGCATTTCAGATATAGAAGCCGATAGGTATTTCAAATATAGGTGTCGATAGGCATTTCAGATATGGTTGTCGATAGGCATTTCAAATATAGGTGCTGATAGGCATTTCAGATGTAGTTTCCGATAGGCATTTCAAAAATAGGTGCCGATAGGCATTTCAGATATAGGTGCCGATAGGCTTTTCAGATAGAGTTGCCGATTGGCATTTTAAAAATAGGTGCCGATAGGCATTTTAGACGTAGCTTCCGATAGGCATTTCAAAAATAGGTGCCGATAGGCATTTCAGATATAGGTGCCGATAGGCATATCAGATAAAGATGCCGATAGGCATTTAAAATATAGGTGCCGATAGGCATTTCAAATATAGGTGTCGATAGGCATTTCAGATATAAATGCCGAAAGACATTTCAGATATATGAGCCGATAGGCATTTCAAATATAGGTGCCGATAGGCATTCCAGATATGGTTGCCGATAGGCATTTCAAATATAAGTGCTGATAGGCATTTCAGATGTAGTTTCCGATAGGCATTTCAAAAATAGGTACCGATAGGCATTTCAGATATAGGTGCCGATAGGCATTTCAGTAATAGTTGCCAATAGGCGTTTTGAAAATAGGTGTGGATAGGCATTTTAGATATAGAAGCCGATAGGCATTTCAAATATAGGTGCCGATAGGCATTCCAGATATGGTTGCCGATAGGCATTTCAAATATAGGTGCTGATAGGCATTTCAGATGTAGTTTCCGATAGGCATTTCAAAAATTGGTGCCGATCGGCATTTCAGATATAGGTGCCGATAGGCATTTCAGATATAGTCACCGATTGGCATTTTAAAAATAGGTGCCGATAGGCATTTCAGATATAGAAGCCGATAGGTATTTCAAATATAGGTGTCGATAGGCATTTCAGATATGTTTGCCGATAGGCATTTCAAATATAGGTGCTAATAGGCATTTTAGATGTAGTTTCCGATAGGCATTTCAAAAATAGGTGCCGATAGGCATTTCAGATATAGGTGTCGATAGGCATTTCAGATATAGTTGCCGATTGGCATTTTAAAAATAGGTGCCGATAGGCATTTCAGATATAGAAGCCGATAGGCATTTCAAATATAGGTGCCGATAGGCATTCCAGATATGGTTGCCGATAGGCATTTCAAATATAGGTGCCGATAGGCATTTCAGATATAGAAGCCGATAGGCATTTCAAAAATAGGTGCCGATAGGCATTTCAGATATAGGTGCCGATAGGCATTTCAGATATAGTTGCCAATTGGCATTTTAAAAATAGGTGTCGATAGGCATTTCAGATATAGAAGCCAATAGGCATTTCAAATATAGGTGCCGATAGGCATTCCAGATATGGTTGCCGATAGGCATTTCAAATATAGGTGCTGATAGGCATTTCAGATGTAGTTTCCGATAGGCATTTCAAAAATTGGTGCCGATAGGCATTTCAGATATATGTGCTGATAGGCATTTCAGATATAGTGGCCGATTGGCATTTTAAAAATAGGTGCCGATAGGCATTTCAGATATAGAAGCCGATAGGTATTTCAAATATAGGTGTCGATAGGCATTTCAGATATGGTTGTCGATAGGCATTTCAAATATAGGTGCTGATAGGCATTTCAGATGTAGTTTCCGATAGACATTTCAAAAATAGGTGCCGATAGGCATTTCAGATATAGGTGCCGATAGGCTTTTCAGATAGAGTTGCCGATAGGCATTTTAAAAATAGGTGCCGATAGGCATTTTAGACGTAGCTTCCGATAGGCATTTCAAAAATAGGTGCCGATAGGCATTTCAGATATAGGTGCCGATAGGCATATCAGATAAAGATGCCGATAGGCATTTAAAATATAGGTGCCGATAGGCATTTCAAATATAGGTGTCGATAGGCATTTCAGATATAAATGCCGAAAAACATTTCAGATATAGGTGCCGATAGGCATTTCCGATGTGGTTGCCGATAGGCATTTCAAATATATGTCCCGATTGGCATTCTAAATATGTTTGCCGATAGGCATTTCAAATATAGGTGCTGTTAGGCATTTCAGATGTAGTTTCCGATAGGCATTTCAAAAATAGGTGCCGATAGGCATTTCAGATATAGGTGCAGATAGGCATTTCAGATATAGTTGCCGATTGGAATTTTAAAAATAGGTTGCGATAGGCATTTCAGATATAGAAGCCGATAGGCATTTCAAATATAGGTGCTGATAGGAATTCCAGATATGGTTGCCGGTAGGCATTTCAAATATAGGTGCTGATAGGCATTTCAGATGTAGTTTCCGATAGGCATTTCAAAAATTGGTGCCGATAAGCATTTCATATATAGGTGCCGATAGGCATTTAATATATAGTTGCCGATTGGCATTTTAAAAATAGGTGCCGATAGGCATTTCAGATATAGAAGCCGATAGGTATTTCAGATATAGGTGTCGATAGGCATTTCAGATGTTTGCCGATAGGCATTTCAAATATAGGTGCTGATAGGCATTCCAGATGTAGTTTCCGATAGGCATTTCAAAAATAGGTGTCGATAGGCATTTCAGATATATGTGCTGATAGGCATTTCAGATATAGTTGCCGATTATCATTTTAAAAATAGATGTCGATAGGCATTTTAGATATAGAAGCCGATAATAATTTCAAATATAGGTGCCGATAGGCATTCCAGGTATGGTTGCCGATAGGCATTTCAAATATAGGTGCTGATAGGCATTCCAGATGTAGTTTCCGATAGGCATTTCAAAAATTGGTGCCGATAGGCATTTCAGATATAGGTGCCGATAGGCATTTTAGATATAGTTGCCAATTGGCGTTTTGAAAATAGGTGTGGATAGGCATTTCAGATATAGAAGCCGATAGGCATTTCAAATATAGGTGCCGATAGGCATTCCAGATATGGTTGCCGATAGGCATTTCAAATATAGGTGCTGATAGGCATTCCAGATGTAGTTTCCGATAGGCATTTCAAAAATTGGTGCCGATAGGCATTTCAGATATAGGTGCCGATAGGCATTTCAGATATAGTTGCCGATTGGCATTTTAAAAATAGGTGCCGATAGGCATTTCAGATATAGGTGCCGATAGGCATATCAGATATAGATGCCGATAGGCATTTAAAATATAGGTACCGATAGGCATTTCAAATATAGGTGTCGATAGGCATTTCAGATATAAATGCCGAAAGACATTTCAGATATAGTTGCCGATAGGCATTTCTGATATGGTTGCCGATAGGCATTTCAAATATAGGTCCCGATTGGCATTCCAAATATGGTTGCCGATAGGCATTTCAAATATAGGTGCTGATAGGCATTTCAGATGTAGTTTCCGATAGGCATTTCAAAAATAGGTGCCGATAGGCATTTCAGATATAGATGATGATAGCCATTTCAGATATAGTTGCCGATTGGAATTTTAAAAATAGGTGCCGATAGGCATTTCAGATATAGAAGCCGATAGGCATTTCAAATATAGGTGCTGATAGGAATTCCAGATATGGTTGCCGGTAGGCATTTCAAATATAGGTGCTGATAGGCATTTCAGATGTAGTTTCCGATAGGCATTTCAAAAATTGGTGCCGATAGGCATTTCATATATAGGTGCCGATAGGCATTTCAGATATAGTTGCCGATTGGCATTTTAAAAATAGGTGCCGATAGGCATTTCAGATATAGAAGCCGATAGGCATTTCAAATATAGGTGCCGATAAGCAACCCAGATATGGTTGCCGATAGGCTTTTCAAATATAGGTGCTGATAGGCATTTCAGATGTAGTTTCCGATAGGCATTTCAAAAATTGGTGCCGATAGGCATTTCAGATATAGGTGCTGATAGGCATTTCAGATATAGTTTCCGATTGGCATTTTAAAAATAGGTGCCGATAGGCATTTCAGATATAGAAGCCGATAGGTATTTCAGATATAGGTGTTGATAGGCATTTCAGATGTATGCCGATAGGCATTTCAAATATAGGTGCTGATAGGCATTTCAGATGTAGTTTCCGATAGGCAATTCAAAAGTAGGTGCCGATAGGCATTTCAGATATAGGTGCCGATAGGCATTACAGATATAGTTGCCGATTAGCATTTTAAAAATTGGTGCCGATAGGCATTTCAGATATAGAAACCGATAGGCATTTCAAATATAGGTGCCGATAGGCATTCCAGATATAGTTGCCGATAGGCATTTCAAATATAGGTGCTGATAGGCATTTCACATGTAGTTTCCGATAGGCATTTCAAAAATAGGTGCCGATAGGCATTTCAGATATAGGTGCCGATAGGCATTTCAGATATAGTTGCCGATTGGCATTTTAAAAATAAGTGCCGATAGGCATTTCAGATATAGAAGCCGATAGACATTTCAAATATAGGTGCCGATAGGCATTCCAGATATAGGTGTCGATAGGCATTTCAGATATAGTTGCCTATTGGCATTTTAAAAATAAGTGCCGATAGGCATTTCAGATATATAAGCCGATAGGCATTTCAAATATAGGTGCCGATAGGCATTCCAGATATGGTTGCCGATAGGCATTTCAAATATAAGTGCTGATAGGCATTTCAGATGTAGTTTCCGATAGGCATTTCAAAAATAGGTACCGATAGGCATTTCAGATATAGGTGCCGATAGGCATTTCAGATATAGTTGCCAATTGGCGTTTTGAAAATAGGTGTGGATAGGCATTTCAGATATAGAAGCCGATAGACATTTCAAATATAGGTGCCGATAGGCTTTCCAGATATGGTTGCCGATAGGCATTTCAAATATAGGTGCTGATAGGCATTCCAGATGTAGTTTCCGATAGGCATTTCAAAAATTGGTGCCGATAGGCATTTCAGATAGAGGTGCCGATAGGCATTTCAGATATAGTCACCGATTGGCATTTTAAAAATAGGTGCCGATAGGCATTTTAGATATAGAAGCCGATAGGTATTTCAAATATAGGTGTCGATAGGCATTTCAGATATGTTTACCGATAGGCATTTCAAATATAGGTGCTAATAGGCATTTTAGATGTAGTTTGCGATAGGCATTTCAAAAATAGGTGCCGATAGGCATTTCAGATATAGGTGTCGATAGGCATTTCAGATATAGTTGCCGATTGGCATTTTAAAAATATGTGCCGATAGGCATTTCAGATATAGAAGCCGATAGGCATTTCAAATATAGGTGTTGATAGGCATTCCAGATATGGTTGCCGATAGGCATTTCAAATATAGGTGCCGATAGGCATTTCAGATATAGAAGCCGATAGGCATTTCAAAAATAGATGCCGATAGGCATATCAGATATATGTGCCGATAGGCATTTCAGATATAGGTGCCGATAGGCATTACAGATATAGTTGCCGATTAGCATTTTAAAAATTGGTGCCGATCGGCATTTCAGATATAGAAGCCGATAGGCATTTCAAATATAGGTGCCGATAGGCATTCCAGATATAGTTGCTGATAGGCATTTCAAATATAGGTGCTGATAGGCATTTCACATGTAGTTTCCGATAGGCATTTCAAAAATAGGTGCCGATAGGCATTTCAGATATAGGTGCCGATAGGCATTTCAGATATAGTTGCCGATTGGCATTTTAAAAATAAGTGCCGATAGGCATTTCAGATATAGAAGCCGATAGACATTTCAAATATAGGTGCCGATAGGCATTCCAGATATAGGTGCCGATAGGCGTTTCAGATATAGTTGCCTATTGGCATTTTAAAAATAGGTGCCGATAGGCATTTCAGATATATAAGCCGATAGGCATTTCAAATATAGGTGCCGATAGGCATTCCAGATATGGTTGCCGATAGGCATTTCAAATATAAGTGCTGATAGGCATTTCAGATGTAGTTTCCGATAGGCATTTCAAAAATAGGTACCGATAGGCATTTCAGATATAGGTGCCGATAGGCATTTCAGATATAGTTGCCAATTGGCGTTTTGAAAATAGGTGTAGATAGGCATTTCAGATATAGAAGCCGATAGACATTTCAAATATAGGTGCTGATAGGCATTCTAGATATAGTTGCCGATAGGCATTTCAAATATAGGCGCTGATAGGCATTCCAGATGTAGTTTCCGATAGGCATTTCAAAAATTGGTGCCGATAGGCATTTCAGATATAGGTGCCGATAGGCATTTCAGATATAGTCACCGATTGGCATTTTAAAAATAGGTGCCGATAGGCATTTCAGATATAGGTGTCGATAGGCATTTCAGATATAGTTGCCGATTGGCATTTTAAAAATATTTGCCGATAGGCATTTCAGATATAGAAGCCGATAGGCATTTCAAATATAGGTGTTGATAGGCATTCCAGATATGGTTGCCGATAGGCATTTCAAATATAGGTGCCGATAGGCATTTCAGATATAGAAGCCGATAGGCATTTCAAAAATAGGTGCCGATAGGCATTTCAGATATAGGTGCCGATAGGCATTTCAGATATAGTTGCCAATTGGCATTTTAAAAATAGGTGTCGATAGGCTTTTCAGACATATAAGCCGATAGGCATTTCAAATATAGGTGCCGATAGGCATTCCAGATATGGTTGCCGATAGGCATTTCAAATATAAGTGCTGATCGGCATGTCAGATGTAGTTTCCGATAGGCATTTCAAAAATAGGTACCGATAGGCATTTCAGATATAGGTGCCAATAGGCATTACAGATATAGTTGCCAATTGGCATTTTAAAAATAGGTGTCGATAGGCATTTCAGATATAGAAGCCAATAGGCATTTCTAATATAGGTGCCGATAGGCATTCCAGATATGGTTGCCGATAGGCATTTCAAATATAGGTGCTGATAGGCATTTCAGAAGTAGTTTCCTAAAGGCATTTCAAAAATTGGTGCCGATAGGCATTTCAGATATAGGTGCTGATAGGCATTTCAGATATAGTGGCCGATTGGCATTTTAAAAATAGGTGCCGATAGGCATTTCAGATATAGAAGCCGATAGGTATTTCAAATATAGGTGTCGATAGGCATTTCAGATATGGTTGCCGATAGGCATTTCAAATATAGGTGCTGATAGGCATTTCAGATGTAGTTTCCGATAGGCATTTCAAAAATAGGTGCCGATAGGCATTTAAGATGTAGCTTCCGATAGGCATTTCAAAAATAGGTGCCGATAGGCATTTCAGATATAGGTGCCGATAGGCATATCAGATATAAATGCCGATAGGCATTTAAAATATAGGTGCCGATAGGCATTTCAAATATAGGTGTCGATAGGCATTTCAGATATAAATGCTGAAAGACATTTCAGATATAGGTGCCGATAGGCATTTCTGATGTGGTTGCCGATAGGCATTTCAAATATAGGTCCCGATTGGCATTCCAAATATGGTTGCCGATAGGCATTTCAAATATAGGTGCTGATAGGCATTTCAGATGTAGTTTCCGATAGGCATTTCAAAAATAGGTGCCGATAGGCATTTCAGATATAGGTGCCGATAGGCATTTCAGATATAGTTGCCGATTGGAATTTTAAAAATAGGTGCCGATAGGCATTTCAGATATAGAAGCCGACAGGCATTTCAAATATAGGTGCTGATAGGAATTCCAGATATGGTTGCCGGTAGGCATTTCAAATATAGGTGCTGATAGGCATTTCAGATGTAGTTTCCGATAGGCATTTCAAAAATTGGTGCCGATAGGCATTTCATATATAGGTGCCGATAGGCATTTCAGATATAGTTGCCAATTGGCATTTTAAAAATAGGTGCCGATAGGCATTTCAGATATAGATGCCGATAGGCATTTCAAATATAGGTGCCGATAAGCAACCCAGATATGGTTGCCGATAGGCATTTCAAATATAGGTGCTGATAGGCATTTCAGATGTATTTTCCGATAGGCATTTCAAAAATTGGTGCCGATAGGCATTTCAGATATAGGTGCTGATAGGCATTTAAGATATAGTTTCCGATTGGCATTTTAAAAATAGGTGCCGATAGGCATTTCAGATATAGAAGCCGATAGGTATTTCAGATATAGGTGTCGATAGGCATTTCAGATGTTTGCCGATAGGCATTTCAAATATAGGTGCTGATAGGCATTCCAGATGTAGTTTCCGATAGGCATTTCAAAAATAGGTGTCGATAGGCATTTCAGATATATGTGCCGATAGGCATTTCAGATATAGTTGCCGATTGGCATTTTAAAAATAGATGTCGATAGGCATTTTAGATATAGAAGCCGATAGGCATTTCAAATATAGGTGCTGATATTCATTCCAGATGTAGTTTCCGATAGGCATTTCAAAAATTGGTGCCGATAGGCATTTCAGATATAGGTGCCGATAGGCATTTCAGATATAGTTACCGATTGGCATTTTAAAAATAGGTGCCGATAGGCATTTCAGATATAGAAGCCGATAGGTATTTCAAATATAAGTGTCGATAGGCATTTCAGATATGGTTGCCGATAGGCATTTCAAATATAGGTGCTGATAGGCATTTCAGATGTAGTTTCCGATAGGCAATTCAAAAGTAGGTGCCGATAGGCATTTCAGATATAGGTGCCGATAGGCATTACAGATATAGTTGCCGATTAGCATTTTAAAAATTGGTGCCGATAGGCATTTCAGATATAGAAGCCGATAGGCATTTCAAATATAGGTGCCGATAGGCATTCCAGATATGGTTGCCGAAAGGCATTACAAATATAGGTGCTGATAGGCATTTTACATGTAGTTTCCGATAGGCATTTCAAAAATAGGTGCCGATAGGCATTTCAAATATAGGTGCTGATAGGCATTTCAGATGTAGTTTCCGATAGGCAATTCAAAAGTAGTTGCCGATAGGCATTTCAGATATAGTTGCCGATTGGCATTTTAAAAATTTGTGCCGATAGGAATTTCAGATATAGAAGCTGATAGGCATTTCAAATATAGGTGCCGATAGGCATTCCAGATATGGTTGCTGATAGGCATTTCAAATATAGGTGCTGATAGGCATTTCACATGTAGTTTCCGATAGGCATTTCAAAAATAGGTGCCGATAGGCATTTCAGATATAGGTGCCGATAGGCATTTCAGATATAGTTGCCGATTGGCATTTTAAAAATAAGTGCCGATAGGCATTTCAGATATAGAAGCCGATAGATATTTCAAATATAGGTGCCGATAGGCATTCCAGATATAGGAGCCGATAGGCATTTCAGATATAGTTGCCTATTGGCATTTTAAAAATAGGTGCCGATAGGCATTTTAGATATATAAGCCGATAGGCATTTCAAATATAGGTGCCGATAGGCATTCCAGATATGGTTGCCGATAGGCATTTCAAATATAAGTGCTGATAGGCATTTCAGATGTAGTTTCCGATAGGCATTTCAAAAATATGTACCGATAGGCATTTCAGATATAGGTGTCGATAGGCATTTCAGATATAGTTGCCGATTGGCATTTTAAAAATAGGTGCCGATAGGCATTTCAGATATAGATGCCGATAGGCATTTCAAATATAGGTGCCGATAAGCAACCCAGATATGGTTGCCGATAGGCAATTCAAATATAGGTGCTGATAGGCATTTCAGATGTATTTTCCGATAGGCATTTCAAAAATTGGTGCCGATAGGCATTTCAGATATAGGTGCTGATAGGCATTTCAGATATAGTTTCCGATTGGCATTTTAAAAATAGGTGCCGATAGGCATTTCAGATATAGAAGCCGATAGGTATTTCAGATATAGGTGTCGATAGGCATTTCAGATGTTTGCCGATAGGCATTTCAAATATAGGTGCTGACAGGCATTCCAGATGTAGTTTCCGATAGGCATTTCAAAAATAGGTGTCGATAGGCATTTCAGATATATGTGCCGATAGGCATTTCAGATATAGTTGCCGATTGGCATTTTAAAAATAGATGTCGATAGGCATTTTAGATACAGAAGCCGATAGGCATTTCAAATATAGGTGCTGATATTCATTTCAGATGTAGTTTCCGATAGGCATTTCAAAAATTGGTGCCGATAGGCATTTCAGATATAGGTGCCGATAGGCATTTCAGATATAGTTACCGATTGGCATTTTAAAAATAGGTGCCGATAGGCATTTCAGATATAGAAGCCGATAGGTATTTCAAATATAAATGTCGATAGGCATTTCAGATATGGTTGCCGATAGGCATTTCAAATATAGGTGCTGATAGGCATTTCAGATGTAGTTTCCGATAGGCAATTCAAAAGTAGGTGCCGATAGGCATTTCAGATATAGGTGCCGATAGGCATTACAGATATAGTTGCCGATTAGCATTTTAAAAATTGGTGCCGATAGGCATTTCAGATATAGAAGCCGATAGGCATTTCAAATATAGGTGCCGATAGGCATTCCAGATATGGTTGCCGATAGGCATTTCAAATATAGGTGCTGATAGGCATTCCAGATGTAGTTTCCGATAGGCATTTCAAAAATTGGTGCCGATAGGCATTTCAGATATAGGTGCCGATAGGCATTTCAGATATAGTCACCGATTGGCATTTTAAAAATAGGTGCCGATAGGCATTCCAGATATAGAAGCCGATAGGCATTTTAAATATAGGTGCCGATAGGCATTCCTGATATGGTTGCCGATAGGCATTTCAAATATAGGTGCCGATAGGCATTTCAGATATAGAAGCCGATAGGCATTTCAAAAATAGGTGCCGATAGGCATTTCAGATATAGGTGCCGATAGGCATTTCAGATATAGTTTCCAATTGGCATTTTAAAAATAGGTGTCGATAGGCATTTCAGATATATAAGCCGATAGGCATTTCAAATATAGGTGCCGATAGGCATTCCAGATATGGTTGCCGATAGGCATTTCAAATATAAGTGCTGATAGGCATGTCAGATGTAGTTTCCGATAGGCATTTCAAAAATAGGTGCCGATAGGAATTTCAGATATAGGTGCCGATAGGCTTTTCAGATATAGTTGCCGATTAGAATTTTAAAAATAGGTGCCGATAGGCATTTCAGATATAGAAGCCAATAGGCATTTCAAATATAGGTGCTGATAGGAATTCCAGATATGGTTGCCGGTAGGCATTTCAAATATAGGTGCTGATAGGCATTTCAGATGTAGTTTCCGATAGGCATTTCAAAAATTGGTGCCGATAGGCGTTTCATATATAGGTGCCGATAGGCATTTCAGATATAGTTGCCGATTGGCATTTTAAAAATAGGTACCGATAGGCATTTCAGATATAGAAGCCGATAGGCATTTCAAATATAGGTGCCGATAAGCAACCCAGATATGGTTGCCGATAGGCATTTCAAATATAGGTGCTGATAGGCATTTCAGATGTAGTTTCCGATAGGCATTTCAAAAATTGGTGCCGATAGGCATTCCAGATATAGGTGCTGATAGGTATTTCAGATATAGTTTCCGATTGGCATTTTAAAAATAGGTGCTGATAGGCATTTCAGATATAGAAGTCGATAGGTATTTCAGATATAGGTGTCGATAGGCATTTCAGATGTTTGCCGATAGGCATTTCAAATATAGGTGCTGATAGGCATTCCAGATGTAGTTTCCGATAGGCATTTCAAAAATAGGTGACGATAGGCATTTCAGATATATGTGCCGATAGGCATTTCAGATATAGTTGCCGATTGGCATTTTAAAAATAGATGTCGATAGGCATTTTAGATATAGAAGCCGATAGGCATTTCAAATATAAATGCCGATAGGCATTCCAGATATGGTTGCCGATAGGCATTTCAAATATAGGTGCTGATATTCATTCCAGATGTAGTTTCCGATAGGCATTTCAAAAATTGGTGCCGATAGGCATTTCAGATATAGGTGCCGATAGGCATTTCAGATATAGTTACCGATTGGCATTTTAAAAATAGGTGCCGATAGGCATTTCAGATATAGAAGCCGATAGGTATTTCAAATATTGGTGTCGATAGGCATTTCAGATATGGTTGCCGATAGGCATTTCAAATATAGGTGCTGATAGGCATTTTAGATGTAGTTTCCGATAGGCAATTCAAAAGTAGGTGCCGATAGGCAATTCAGATATAGGTGCCGATAGGCATTACAGATATAGTTGCCTATTAGCATTTTAAATATTGGTGCCGATAGGCATTTCAGATATAGAAGCCGATAGGCATTTCAAATATAGGTACCGATAGGCATTCCAGATATAGGTGCCGATAGGCATTTCAGATATAGTTGCCTATTGGCATTTTAAAAATAGGTGCCGATAGGCATTTCAGATATATAAGCCGGTAGGCATTTCAAATATAGGTGCCGATAGGCATTCCAGATATGGTTGCCGATAGGCGTTTTAAATATAAGTGCTGATAGGCATTTCAGATGTAGTTTTTGATAGGCATTTCAAAAATAGGTACCGATAGGCATTTCAGATATAGGTGCCGATAGGCATTTCAGATATAGTTGCCAATTGGCGTTTTAAAAATAGGTGTGGATAGGCATTTCAGATATAGAAGCCGATAGGCATTTCAAATATAGGTGCCGATAGGCATTCCAGATATGGTTGCCGATAGGCATTTCAAATATAGGTGCTGAGAGGCATTCCAGATGTAGTTTCCGATAGGCATTTCAAAAATTGGTGCCGATAGGCATTTCAGATATAGGTGCCGATAGGCATTTCAGATATAGTCACCGATTGGCATTTTAAAAATAGGTGCCGATAGGCATTCCAGATATAGAAGCCGATAGGTATTTCAAATATAGGTGTCGATAGGCATTTCAGATATGTTTACCGATAGGCATTTCAAATATAGGTGCTAATAGGCATTTTAGATGTAGTTTCCGATAGGCATTTCAAAAATAGGTGCCGATAGGCATTTCAGATATAGGTGTCGGTAGGCATTTCAGATATAGTTGCCGATTGGCATTTCAAATATAGGGGCCGATAGTTATTCCAGATATGGTTGCCGATAGGCATTTCAAATATAGGTGCCGATAGGCATTTCAGATATAGAAGCCGATAGGCATTTCAAAAATAGGTGCCGATAGGCATTTCAGATATAGGTGCCGATAGGCATTTCAGATATAGTTGCCAATTGGCATTTTAAAAATAGGTGTCGATAGGCATTTCAGATATAGAAGCCAATAGGCATTTCAAATATAGGTGCCGATAGGCATTCCAGATATGGTTGCCGATAGGCATTTCAAATATAAGTGCTGATAGGCATGTCAGATGTAGTTTCCGATAGGCATTTCAAAAATAGGTACCGATAGGCATTTCAGATATAGGTGCCGATAGGCATTACAGATATAGTTGCCAATTGGCATTTTAAAAATAGGTGTCGATAGGCATTTTAGATATAGAAGCCAATAGGCATTTCAAATATAGGGGCCGATAGGCATTCCAGATATGGTTGCCGATAGGCATTTCAAATATAGGTGCAGATAGGCATTTCAGATGTAGTTTCCGATAGGCATTTCAAAAATTGGTGCCGATAGGCATTTCAGATATAGGTGCTGATAGGCATTTCAGATATAGTGGCCGATTGGCATTTTAAAAATAGGTGCCGATAGGCATTTCAGATATAGAAGCCGATAGGTATTTCAAATATAGGTGTCGATAGGCATTTCAGATATGGTTGCCGATAGGCATTTCAAATATAGGTGCTGATAGGCATTTCAGATGTAGTTTCCGATAGGCATTTCAAAATTAGGTGCCGATAGGCATTTCAGATATAGGTGCCGATAGGCATTTCAGATATAGGTGCCGATAGGCATTTCAGATATAGTTGCCGTTTGAAATTTTAAAAATAGGTGCCGATAGGCATTTCAATTATAGAAGCCGATAGGCATTTCAAATATAGGTGCTGATAGGAATTCCAGATATGGTTGCCGGTAGGCATTTCAAATATAGGTGCTGATAGGCATTTCAGATGTAGTTTCCGATAGGCATTTCAAAAATTGGTGCCGATAGGCATTTCATATATAGGTGCCGATAGGCATTTCGGATATAGTTGCCGATTGGCATTTTAAAAATAGGAGCCGATAGGCATTTCAGATATAGAAGCCGATAGGCATTTCAAATATAGGTGCCGATAAGCAACCCAGATATGTTTGCCGATAGGCATTTAAAATATAGGTGCTGATAGGCATTTCAGATGTAGTTTCCCATAGGCATTTCAAAAATTGGTGCCGATAGGCAATTCAGATATAGGTGCTGATAGGCATTTCAGATATAGTTTCCGATTGGCATTTTAAAAATAGGTGCCGATAGGCATTTCAGATATAGAAGCCGATAGGTATTTCAGATATAGGTGTCGATAGGCATTTCAGATGTTTGCCGATAGGCATTTCAAATATAGGTGCTGATAGGCATTCCAGATGTAGTTTCCGATAGGCATTTTAAAAATAGGTGTCGATAGGCATTTCAGATATATGTGCCGATAGGCATTTCAGATATAGTTGCCGATTGGCATTTTAAAAATAGATGTCGATAGGCATTTTAGATATAGAAGCCGATAGGCATTTCAAATATAGGTGCCGATAGGCATTCCAGATATGGTTGCCGATAGGCATTTCAAATATAGGTGCTGATATTCATTCCAGATGTAGTTTCCGATAGGCATTTCAAAAATTGGTGCCGATAGGCATTTCAGATATAGGTGCTGATAGGCATTTCAGATATAGTTACCGATTGGCATTTTAAAAATAGGTGCCGATAGGCATTTCAGATATAGAAGCCGATAGGCATTTCAAATATAGGTGCCGATAGGCATTCCAGATATGGTTGCCGATAGGCATTTCAAATATAGGTGCTGATAGGCATTCCAGATGTAGTTTCCGATAGGCATTTCAAAAATTGGTACCGATAGGCATTTCAGATATAGGTGCCGATAGGCATTTCAGATATAGTCACCGATTGGCATTTTAAAAATAGGTGCCGATAGGCATTTCAGATATAGAAGCCGATAGGTATTTCAAATATAGGTGTCGATAGGAATTTCAGATATGTTTACCGATAGGCATTTCAAATATAGGTGCTAATAGGCATTTTAGATGTAGTTTCGGATTGGCATTTCAAAAATAGGTGCCGATAGGCATTTCAGATATAGGTGTCGATAGGCATTTCAGATATAGTTGCCGATTGGCATTTTAAAAATAGGTGCCGATAGGCATTTCAGATATAGAAGCCGATAGGCATTTCAAATATAGGTGCCGATAGGCATTTCAGATATAGGTGCCGATAGGCATTTCAGATATATTTGCCAATTGGCATTTTAAAAATAGGTGTCGATAGGCATTTCAGATATAGAAGCCAATAGGCATTTCAAATATAGGTGCCGATAGGTATTCCAGATATGGTTGCCGATAGGCATTTCAAATATAGGTGCTGATAGGCATTTCAGATGTAGTTTCCGATAGGCATTTCAAAAATTGGTGCCGATAGGCATTTCAGATATAGGTGCTGATAGGCATTTCAGATATAGTGGCCGATTGGCACTTTAAAAATATGTGCCGATAGGCATTTCAGATATAGAAGCCGATAGGTATTTCAAATATAGGTGTCGATAGGCATTTCAGATATGGTTGCCGATAGGCATTTCAAATATAGGTGCTGATAGGCATTTCAGATTAAGTTTCCGATAGGCATTTCAAAAATAGGTGCCGATAGGCATTTCAGATATAGGTGTCGATAGGCTTTTCAGATAGAGTTGCCGATTGGCATTTTAAAAATAGGTGCCGATAGGCATTTTAGATGTAGCTTCCGATAGGCATTTCAAAAATATGTGCCGATAGGCATTTCAGATATAGGTGCCGATAGGCATATCAGATATAGATGCCGATAGGCATTTAAAATATAGGTGCCGATAGGCATTTCAAATATAGGTGTCGATAGGCATTTCAGATATAAATGCCGAAAGACATTTCAGATATAGGTGCCGATAGGCATTTCTGATGTGGTTGCCGATAGGCATTTCAAATATAGGTCCCGATTGGCATTCCAAATATGGTTGCCGATAGGCATTTCAAATATAGGTGCTGATAGGCATTTCAGATGTAGTTTCCGATAGGCATTTCAAAAATAGGTGCCGATAGGCATTTCAGATATAGGTGCTGATAGGCATTTCAGATATAGTTGCCGATTGGAAATTTAAAAAACAGGTGCCGATAGGCATTTAAAATATAGGTGCCGATAGGCATTTCAAATATAGGTGTCGATAGGCATTTCAGATATAAATGCCGAAAGACATTTCAGATATAGGTGCCGATAGGCATTTCTGATGTGGTTGCCGATAGGCATTTCAAATATAGGTCCCGATTGGCATTCCAAATATGGTTGCCGATAGGCATTTCAAATATAGGTGCTGATAGGCATTTCAGATGTAGTTTCCGATAGGCATTTCAAAAATAGGTGCCGATAGGCATTTCAGATATAGGTGACGATAGGCATTTCAGATATAGTTGCCGATTGGAAATTTAAAAAACAGGTGCCGATAGGCATTTTAAATATAGAAGCCGATAGGCATTTCAAATATAGGTGTTGATAGGAATTCCAGATATGGTTGCCGGTAGGCATTTCAAATATAGGTGCTGATAGGCATTCCAGATGTAGTTTCCGATAGGCATTTCAAAAATAGGTGTCGATAGGCATTTCAGATATATGTGCCGATAGGCATTTCAGATATAGTTGCCGATTGGCATTTTAAAAATAGATGTCGATAGGCATTTTAGATATAGAAGCCGATAGGCATTTCAAATATAGGTGCCGATAGGCATTCCAGATATGGTTGCCGATAGGCATTTCAAATATAGGTGCTGATATTCATTCCAGATGTAGTTTCCGATAGGCGTTTCAAAAATTGGTGCCGATAGGCATTTCAGATATAGGTGCTGATAGGCATTTCAGATATAGTTACCGATTGGCATTTTAAAAATAGGTGCCGATAGGCATTTCAGATATAGAAGCCGATAGGCATTTCAAATATAGGTGCCGATAGGCATTCCAGATATGGTTGCCGATAGGCATTTCAAATATAGGTGCTGATAGGCATTCCAGATGTAGTTTCCGATAGGCATTTCAAAAATAGGTGCCGATAGGCATTTCAGATATAGGTGTCGGTAGGCATTTCAGATATAGTTGCCGATTGGCATTTCAAATATAGGGGCCGATAGTTATTCCAGATATGGTTGCCGATAGGCATTTCAAATATAGGTGCCGATAGGCATTTCAGATATAGAAGCCGATAGGCATTTCAAAAATAGGTGCCGATAGGCATTTCAGATATAGGTGCCGATAGGCATTTCAGATATAGTTGCCAATTGGCATTTTAAAAATAGGTGTCGATAGGCATTTCAGATATAGAAGCCAATAGGCATTTCAAATATAGGTGCCGATAGGCATTCCAGTTATGGTTGCCGATAGGCATTTCAAATATAAGTGCTGATAGGCATGTCAGATGTAGTTTCCGATAGGCATTTCAAAAATAGGTACCGATAGGCATTTCAGATATAGGTGCCGATAGGCATTACAGATATAGTTGCCAATTGGCATTTTAAAAATAGGTGTCGATAGGCATTTTAGATATAGAAGCCAATAGGCATTTCAAATATAGGGGCCGATAGGCATTCCAGATATGGTTGCCGATAGGCATTTCAAATATAGGTGCAGATAGGCATTTCAGATGTAGTTTCCGATAGGCATTTCAAAAATTGGTGCCGATAGGCATTTCAGATATAGGTGCTGATAGGCATTTCAGATATAGTGGCCGATTGGCATTTTAAAAATAGATGCCGATAGGCATTTCAGATATAGAAGCCGATAGGTACTTCAAATATAGGTGTCGATAGGCATTTCAGATATGGTTGCCGATAGGCATTTCAAATATAGGTGCTGATAGGCATTTCAGATGTAGTTTCCGATAGGCATTTCAAAATTAGGTGCCGATAGGCATTTCAGATATAGGTGCCGATAGGCATTTCAGATATAGTTGCCGTTTGAAATTTTAAAAATAGGTGCCGATATGCATTTCAATTATAGAAGCCGATAGGCATTTCAAATATAGGTGCTGATAGGAATTCCAGATATGGTTGCCGGTAGGCATTTCAAATATAGGTGCTGATAGGCATTTCAGATGTAGTTTCCGATAGGCATTTCAAAAATTGGTGCCGATAGGCATTTCATATATAGGTGCCGATAGGCATTTCGGATATAGTTGCCGATTGGCATTTTAAAAATAGGAGCCGATAGGCATTTCAGATATAGAAGCCGATAGGCATTTCAAATATAGGTGCCGATAAGAAACCCAGATATGTTTGCCGATAGGCATTTAAAATATAGGTGCTGATAGGCATTTCAGATGTAGTTTCCGATAGGCATTTCAAAAATTGGTGCCGATAGGCAATTCAGATATAGGTGCTGATAGGCATTTCAGATATAGTTTCCGATTGGCATTTTAAAAATAGGTGCCGATAGGCATTTCAGATATAGAAGCCGATAGGTATTTCAGATATAGGTGTCGATAGGCATTTCAGATGTTTGCCGATAGGCATTTCAAATATAGGTGCTGATAGGCATTCCAGATGTAGTTTCCGATAGGCATTTCAAAAATAGGTGTCGATAGGCATTTCAGATATATGCGCCGATAGGCATTTCAGATATAGTTGCCGATTGGCATTTTAAAAATAGATGTCGATAGGCATTTTAGATATAGAAGCCGATAGGCATTTCAAATATAGGTGCCGATAGGCATTCCAGATATGGTTGCCGATAGGCATTTCAAATATAGGTGCTGATATTCATTCCAGATGTAGTTTCCGATAGGCATTTCAAAAATTGGTGCCGATAGGCATTTCAGATATAGGTGCTGATAGGCATTTCAGATATAGTTACCGATTGGCATTTTAAAAATAGGTGCCGATATTCATTTCAGATATAGAAGCCGATAGGCATTTCAAATATAGGTGCCGATAGGCATTCCAGATATGGTTGCCGATAGGCATTTCAAATATAGGTGCTGATAGGCATTCCAGATGTAGTTTCCGATAGGCATTTCAAAAATTGGTGCCGATAGGCATTTCAGATATAGGTGCCGATAGGCATTTCAGATATAGTCACCGATTGGCATTTTAAAAATAGGTGCCGATAGGCATTTCAGATATAGAAGCCGATAGGTATTTCAAATATAGGTGTCGATAGGAATTTCAGATATGTTTACCGATAGGCATTTCAAATATAGGTGCTAATAGGCATTTTAGATGTAGTTTCCGATTGGCATTTCAAAAATAGGTGCCGATAGGCATTTCAGATATAGGTGTCGATAGGCATTTCAGATATAGTTGCCGATTGGCATTTTAAAAATAGGTGCCGATAGGCATTTCAGATATAGAAGCCGATAGGCATTTCAAATATAGGTGCCGATAGGCATTTCAGATATAGGTGCCGATAGGCATTTCAGATATATTTGCCAATTGGCATTTTAAAAATAGGTGTCGATAGGCATTTCAGATATAGAAGCCAATAGGCATTTCAAATATAGGTGCCGATAGGTATTCCAGATATGGTTGCCGATAGGCATTTCAAATATAGGTGCTGATAGGCATTTCAGATGTAGTTTCCGATAGGCATTTCAAAAATTGGTGCCGATAGGCATTTCAGATATAGGTGCTGATAGGCATTTCAGATATAGTGGCCGATTGGCACTTTAAAAATATGTGCCGATAGGCATTTCAGATATAGAAGCCGATAGGTATTTCAAATATAGGTGTCGATAGGCATTTCAGATATGGTTGCCGATAGGCATTTCAAATATAGGTGCTGATAGGCATTTCAGATTAAGTTTCCGATAGGCATTTCAAAAATAGGTGCCGATAGGCATTTCAGATATAGGTGTCGATAGGCTTTTCAGATAGAGTTGCCGATTGGCATTTTAAAAATAGGTGCCGATAGGCATTTTAGATGTAGCTTCCGATAGGCATTTCAAAAATATGTGCCGATAGGCATTTCAGATATAGGTGCCGATAGGCATATCAGATATAGATGCCGATAGGCATTTAAAATATAGGTGCCGATAGGCATTTCAAATATAGGTGTCGATAGGCATTTCAGATATAAATGCCGAAAGACATTTCAGATATAGGTGCCGATAGGCATTTCTGATGTGGTTGCCGATAGGCATTTCAAATATAGGTCCCGATTGGCATTCCAAATATGGTTGCCGATAGGCATTTCAAATATAGGTGCTGATAGGCATTTCAGATGTAGTTTCCGATAGGCATTTCAAAAATAGGTGCCGATAGGCATTTCAGATATAGGTGCCGATAGGCATTTCAGATATAGTTGCCGATTGGAAATTTAAAAAACAGGTGCCGATAGGCATTTAAAATATAGGTGCCGATAGGCATTTCAAATATAGGTGTCGATAGGCATTTCAGATATAAATGCCGAAAGACATTTCAGATATAGGTGCCGATAGGCATTTCTGATGTGGTTGCCGATAGGCATTTCAAATATAGGTCCCGATTGGCATTCCAAATATGGTTGCCGATAGGCATTTCAAATATAGGTGCTGATAGGCATTTCAGATGTAGTTTCCGATAGGCATTTCAAAAATAGGTGCCGATAGGCATTTCAGATATAGGTGCCGATAGGCATTTCAGATATAGTTGCCGATTGGAAATTTAAAAAACAGGTGCCGATAGGCATTTTAAATATATAAGCCGATAGGCATTTCAAATATAGGTGTTGATAGGAATTCCAGATATGGTTGCCGGTAGGCATTTCAAATATAGGTGCTGATAGGCATTCCAGATGTAGTTTCCGATAGGCATTTCAAAAATAGGTGTCGATAGGCATTTCAGATATATGTGCCGATAGGCATTTCAGATATAGTTGCCGATTGGCATTTTAAAAATAGATGTCGATAGGCATTTTAGATATAGAAGCCGATAGGCATTTCAAATATAGGTGCCGATAGGCATTCCAGATATGGTTGCCGATAGGCATTTCAGATATAGGTGCTGATATTCATTCCAGATGTAGTTTCCGATAGGCGTTTCAAAAATTGGTGCCGATAGGCATTTCAGATATAGGTGCTGATAGGCATTTCAGATATAGTTACCGATTGGCATTTTAAAAATAGGTGCCGATAGGCATTTCAGATATAGAAGCCGATAGGCATTTCAAATATAGGTGCCGATAGGCATTCCAGATATGGTTGCCGATAGGCATTTCAAATATAGGTGCTGATAGGCATTCCAGATGTAGTTTCCGATAGGCATTTCAAAAATTGGTGCCGATAGGCATTTCAGATATAGGTGCCGATAGGCATTTTAGATATAGTCACCGATTGGCATTTTAAAAATAGGTGCCGACAGGCATTTCAGATATAGAAGCCGATAGGTATTTCAAATATAGGTGTCGATAGGCATTTCAGATATGTTTACCGATAGACATTTCAAATATAGGTGCTAATAGGCATTTTAGATGTAGTTTCCGATTGGCATTTCAAAAATAGGTGCCGATAGGCATTTCAGATATAGGTGTCGATAGGCATTTCAGATATAGTTGCCGATTGGCATTTTAAAAATAGGTGCCGATAGGCATTTCAGATATAGAAGCCGATAGGCATTTCAAATATAGGTGCCGATAGGCATTCCAGATATTGTTGCCGATAGGCATTTCAAATATAGGTGCCGATAGGCATTTCAGATATAGGTGCCGATAGGCATTTCAGATATATTTGCCAATTGGCATTTTAAAAATAGGTGTCGATAGGCATTTCAGATATAGAAGCCAATAGGCATTTCAAATATAGGTGCCGATAGGTATTCCAGATATGGTTGCCGATAGGCATTTCAAATATAGGTGCTGATAGGCATTTCAGATGTAGTTTCCGATAGGCATTTCAAAAATTGGTGCCGATAGGCATTTCAGATATAGGTGCTGATAGGCATTTCAGATATAGGTGCCGATAGGCATATCAGATATAGATGCCGATAGGCATTTAAAATATAGGTGCCGATAGGCATTTCAAATATAGGTGTCGATAGGCATTTCAGATATAAATGCCGAAAGACATTTCAGATATAGGTGCCGATAGGCATTTCTGATGTGGTTGCCGATAGGCATTTCAAATATAGGTCCCGATTGGCATTCCAAATATGGTTGCCGATAGGCATTTCAAATATAGGTGCTGATAGGCATTTCAGATGTAGTTTCCGATAGGCATTTCAAAAATAGGTGCCGATAGGCATTTTAGATATAGGTGCCGATAGGCATTTCAGATATAGTTGCCGATTGGAAATTTAAAAAACAGGTGCCGATAGGCATTTTAAATATAGAAGCCGATAGGCATTTCAAATATAGGTGCTGATAGGAATTCCAGATATGGTTGCCGGTAGGCATTTCAAATATAGGTGCTGATAGGCATTTCAGATGTAGTTTCCGATAGGCATTTCAAAAATTTTTGCCGATAGGCATTTCATATATAGGTGCTGATAGGCATTTCAGATATAGTTGCCGATTGGCATTTTAAAAATAGGTGCCGATAGGCATTTCAAATATAGGTGCCGATAAGCAACCCAGATATGGTTGCCGATAGGCATTTCAGATATAGAAGCCGATAGGTATTTCAGATATAGGTGTCGATAGGCATTTCAGATATTTGCCGATAGGCATTTCAAATATAGGTGCTGATAGGCATTCCAGATGTAGTTTCCGATAGGTATTTCAAAAATAGGTGTCGATAGGCATTTCAGATATATGTGCCGATAGGCATTTCAGATATAGTTGCCGATTGGCATTTTAAAAATAGATGTCGATAGGCATTTTAGATATAGAAGCCGATAGGTATTTCAAATATAGGTGCCGATAGGCATTCCAGATATGGTTGCCGATAGGCATTTTAAATATAGGTGCTTATAGGCATTCCAGATGTAGTTTCCGATAGGCATTTCAAAAATTGGTGCCGATAGGCATTTCAGATATAGGTGCCGATAGGCATTTCAGATATAGTTACCGATTGGCATTTTAAAAATAGGTGCCGATAGGCATTTCAGATATAGAAGCCGATAGGTATTTCAAATATAGGTGTCGATAGGCATTTCAGATATGGTTGCCGATAGGCATTTCAAATATAGGTGCTGATAGGCATTTCAGATGTAGTTTCCGATAGGCAATTCAAAAGTAGGTGCCGATAGGCATTTCAGATATAGGTGCCGATAGGCATTACAGATATAGTTGCCGATTAGCATTTTAAAAATTGGTGCCGATAGCCATTTCAGATATAGAAGTCGATAGGCATTTCAAATATAGGTGCCGATAGGCATTCCAGATATGGTTGCCAATAGGCATTTCAAATATAGGTGCTGATAGGCATTTCACATGTAGTTTCCGATAGGCATGTCAAAAATAGGTGCCGATAGGCATTTCAGATATAGGTGCCGATAGGCATTTCAGATATAGTTGCCGATTGGCATTTTAAAAATAAGTGCCGATAGGCATTTCAGATATAGAAGCCGATAGACATTTCAAAGATAGGTGCCGATAGGCATTCCAGATATAGGTGCCGATAGGCATTTCAGACATAGTTGCCTATTGGCATTTTAAAAATAGGTGCCGATAGGCATTTCAGATATATAAGCCGATAGGCATTTCAAACATAGGTGCCGATAGGCATTCCAGATATGTTTGCCGATAGGCAATACAAATATAAGTGCTGATAGGCATTTCAGATGTAGTTTCCGATGGGCATTTCAAAAATAGGTACCGATAGGCATTTCAGATATAGGAGCCGATAGGCATTTCAGATATAGTTGCCAATTGGCGTTTTGAAAATAGGTGTGGATAGGCATTTCAGATATAGAAGCCGATAGGCATTTCAAATATAGGTGTCGATAGGCATTCCAGATATAGTTGCCGATAGGCATTTCAAATATAGGTGCTGATAGGCATTCCAGATGTAGTTTCCGATAGGCATTTCAAAAATAGGTGCCGATAGGCATTTCAGATATAGGTGTCGATAGGCATTTCAGATATAGTTGCCGATTGGCATTTTAAAAATAGGTGCCGATAGGCATTTCAGATATAGAAGCCGATAGGCATTTCAAATATAGGTGTTGATAGGCATTCCAGATATGGTTGCCGATAGGCATTTCAAATATAGGTGCCGATAGGCATTTCAGATATAGAAGCCGATAGGCATTTCAAAAATAGGTCCCGATAGGCATTTCAGATATAGGTGCTGATAGGCATTTCAGATGTAGTTGCCAATTGGCATTTTAAAAATAGGTGTCGATAGGCATTTCAGATATATAAGCCGATAGGCATTTCAAATATAGGTGCTGATAGGAATTCCAGATATGGTTGCCGGTAGGCATTTCAAATATAGGTGCTGATAGGCATTTCAGATGTAGTTTCCGATAGGTATTTCAAAAATAGGTGCCGATAGGCATTTCAGATATAGGTGCCGATAGGCTTTTCAGATAGAGTTGCCGATTGGCATTTTAAAAATAGGTGCCGATAGGCATTTAAGATATAGAAGCCGATAGGTATTTCAAATATAGGTGTCGATAGGCATTTCAGACATGGTTGCCGATAGGCATTTCAAATATAAGTGCTGATAGGCATTTCAGATGTAGTTTCCGATAGGCAATTCAAAAGTAGGTGCCGATAGGCATTTCAGATATAGGTGCCGATAGGCATTACAGATATAGTTGCCGATTAGCATTTTAAAAATAGGTGTCGATAGGCATTTCAGATATATAAGCCGATAGGCATTTCAAATATAGGTGCCGATAGGCATTCCAGATATGGTTGCCGATAGGCATTTCAAATATAAGTGCTGATAGGCATGTCAGATGTAGTTTCTGATAGGCATTTCAAAAATAGGTACCGATAGGCATTTCAGATATAGGTGCCGATAGGCATTACAGATATAGTTGCCAATTGGCATTTTAAAAATAGGTGTCGATAGGCATTTCAGATATAGAGGCCAATAGGCATTTCAAATATAGGTGCCGATAGGCATTCCAGATATGGTTGCCGATAGGCATTTCAAATATAGGTGCTGATAGGCATTTCAGATGTAGTTTCCGATAGGCATTTCAAAAATTGGTGCCGATAGGCATTTCAGATGTAAGTGCTGATAGGCATTTCAGATATAGTGGCCGATTGGCATTTTAAAAATAGGTGCCGATAGGCATTTCAGATATAGAAGCCGATAGGTATTTCAAATATAGGTGTCGATAGGCATTTCAGATATGTTTGCCGATAGGCATTTCAAATATAGGTGCTGATAGGCATTTCAGATGTAGTTTCCGATAGGCATTTCAAAAATAGGTGCCGATAGGCATTTCAGATATAGGTGCCGATAGGCTTTCCAGATAGAGTTGCCGATTGGCATTTTAAAAATAGGTGCCGATAGGCATTTAAGATGTAGCTTCCGATAGGCATTTCAAAAATAGGTGCCGATAGGCATTTCAGATATTGGTGCCGATAGGCATATCAGATATAGATGCCGATAGGCATTTGAAATATAGGTGCCGATAGGCATTTCAAATATAGGTGTCGATAGGCATTTCAGATATAAATGCCGAAAGACATTTCAGATATAGGTGCCGATAGGCATTTCTGATGTGGTTGCCGATAGGCATTTCAAATATAGGTCCCGATTGGCATTCCAAATATGGTTGCCGATAGGCATTTCAAATATAGGTGCTGATGTTCATTTCAGATGTAGTTTCCGATAGGCATTTCAAAAATAGGTGCCGATAGGCATTTCAGATGTAGGTGCCGATAGGCATTTCAGATATAGTTGCCGATTGGAATTTTAAAAATAGGTGCCGATAGGCATTTCAGATATAGAAGCCGATAGGCATTTCAAATATAGGTGCTGATAGGAATTCCAGATATGGTTGCCGGTAGGCATTTCAAATATAGGTGCTGATAGGCATTTCAGATGTAGTTTCCGATAGGCATTTCAAAAATTGGTGCTGATAGGCATTTCATATATAGATGATGATAGGCATTTCAGATATAGTTGCCGATTGGCATTTTAAAAATAGGTGCCGATAGGCATTTCAGATATAGAAGCCGATAGGCATTTCAAATATAGGTGCCGATAAGCAACCCAGATATGGTTGCCGATAGGCAATTCAAATATAGGTGCTGATAGGCATTTCAGATGTAGTTTCCGATAGGCATTTCAAAAATTTGTGCCGATAGGCATTTCAGATATAGGTGCTGATAGGCATTTCAGATATAGTTTCCGATTGGCATTTTAAAAATAGGTGCCGCTAGGCATTTCAGATATAGAAGCCGATAGGTATTTCAGATATAGGTGTCGATAGGCATTTCAGATGTTTGCCGATAGGCATTTCAAATATAGGTGCTGATAGGCATTCCAGATGTAGTTTCCGATAGGCATTTCAAAAATAGGTGTCGATAGGCATTTCAGATATATGTGCCGATAGGCATTACAGATATAGTTGCCGATTGGCATTTTAAAAATAGATGTCGATAGGCATTTTAGATATAGAAGCCGATAGGCATTTCAAATATAGGTGCCGATAGGCATTCCAGATATGGTTGCCGATAGGCATTTCAAATATAGGTGCTGATAGGCATTCCAGATGTAGTTTCCGATAGGCATTTCAAAAATTGGTGCCGATAGGCATTTCGGATATAGGTGCCGATAGGCATTTCAGATATAGTTACCGATTGGCATTTTAAAAATAGGTGCCGATAGGCATTTCAGATATAGAAGCCGATAGGTATTTCAAATATAGGTGTCGATAGGCATTTCAGATATGGTTGCCGATAGGCATTTCAAATATAGGTGCTGATAGGCATTTCAGATGTAGTTTCCGATAGGCAATTCAAAAGTAGGTGCCGATAGGCATTTCAGATATAGGTGCCGATAGGCATTACAGATATAGTTGCCGATTAGCATTTTAAAAATTGGTGCCGATAGGCATTTCAGATATAGAAGCCGATAGGCATTTCAAATATAGGTGCCGATGGGCATTCCAGATATGGTTGCCGATAGGCATTACAAATATAGGTGCTGATAGGCATTTCACATGTAGTTTCCGATAGGCATTTCAAAAATAGGTGCCGATAGGCATTTCAGATATAGGTGCCGATAGGCATTTCAGATATAGTTGCCGATTGGCATTTTAAAAATAAGTGCCGATAGGCATTTCAGATATAGAAGCCGATAGACATTTCAAATATAGGTGCCGATAGGCATTCCAGATATGCTTGCCGATAGGCATTTCAAATATAGGTGCTGATAGGCATTTCAGATGTAGTTTCCGATAGGCATTTCAAAAATTGGTGCCGATAGGCATTTCAGATATAGTTGCCGATAGGCATTTCAGATATAGTTGCCGATTTGCATTTTAAAAATTGGTGCCGATAGGAATTTCAGATATAGAAGCCGATAGGCATTTCAAATATAGGTGCCGGATAGGCATTCCAGATATGGTTGCCGATAGGCATTTCAAATAGAGGTGCTGATAGGCATTTCACATGTAGTTTCCGATAGGCATTTCAAAAATAGGTGCCGATAGGCATTTCAGATATAGGTGCCGATAGGCATTTCAGATATAGTTGCCGATTGGCATTTTAAAAATAAGTGCCGATAGGCATTTCAGATATAGAAGCCGATAGACATTTCAAATATAGGTGCCGATAGGCATTCCAGATATAGGTGCCGATAGGCATTTCAGATATAGTTGCCTATTGGTATTTTAAAAATAGTTGCCGATAGGCATTTCAGATATGGTTGCCGATAGGCATTTCAAATATAGGTGCTGATAGGCATTCCAGATGTAGTTTCCGATAGGCATTTCAAAAATTGGTGCCGATAGGCATTTCAGATATAGGTGCCGATAGGCATTTCAGATAGAGTCACCGATTGGCATTTTAAAAATAGGTGCCGATAGGCATTCCAGATATAGAAGCCGATAGGTATTTCAAATATAGGTGCCGATAGGCATTCCAGATATTGTTGCCGATAGGCATTTCAAATATAGGTGCCGATAGGCATTTCAGATGTAGTTTCCGATAGGCATTTCAAAAATTGGTGCCGATAGGCATTTCAGATATAGGTGCTGATAGGCATTTCAGATATAGTGGCCGATTGGCATTTTAAAAATAGGTGCCGATATATCATTTCAGATATAGAAGCCGATAGGTATTTCAAATATAGGTGTCGATAGGCATTTCAGATATGGTTGCCGATAGGCATTTCAAATATAGGTGCTGTTAGGCATTTCAGATGTAGTTTCCGATAGGCATTTCAAAAATAGGTGCCGATAGGCATTTCAGATATAGGTTCCGATAGGCATTTCAGATATAGTTGCCGATTGGAATTTCAAAAATAGGTGCCGATAGGCATTTCAGATATAGAAGCCGATAGGCATTTCAAATATAGGTGCTGATAGGAATTCCAGATATGGTTGCCGGTAGGCATTTCAATTATAGGTGCTGATAGGCATTTCAGATGTAGTTTCCGATAGGCATTTCAAAAATTGGTGCCGATAGACATTTCATATATAGGTGCCGATAGGCATTTCAGCTATAGTTGCCGATTGGCATTTTAAAAATAGGTGCCGATAGGCATTTCAGATATAGAAGCCGATAGGCATTTCAAATATAGGTGCCGATAAGCAACCCAGATATGGTTGCCGATAGGCATTTCAAATATAGGTGTTGATAGGCATTTCAGATGTAGTTTCCGATAGGCATTTCAAAAATTGGTGCCGATAGGCATTTCAGATATAGGTGCTGATAGGCATTTCAGATATAGTTTCCGATTGGCATTTTAAAAATAGGTGCCGATAGGCATTTCAGATATAGAAGCCGATAGGTATTTCAGATATAGGTGTCGATAGGCATTGCAGATGTTTGCCGATAGGCATTTCAAATATAGGTGCTGTTAGGCATTCCAGATGTAGTTTCCGATAGGCATTTCAAAAATAGGTGTCGATAGGCATTTCAGATATATGTGCCGATAGGCATTTCAAATATAGTTGCCGATTGGCATTTTAAAAATAGATGTCGATAGGCATTTTAGATATAGAAGCCGATAGGCATTTCAAATATAGGTGCCGATAGGCATTCCAGATATGGTTGCCGATAGGCATTTCAAATATAGGTGCTGATATTCATTCCAGATGTAGTTTCCGATAGGCATTTCAAAAATTGGTGCCGATAGGCATTTCAGATATAGGTGCCGATAGGCATTTCAGATATAGTTACCGATTGGCATTTTAAAAATAGGTGCCGATGAGCATTTCAGATATAGAAGCCGATAGGTATTTCAAATATAGGTGTCGATAGGCATTTCAGATATGGTTGCCGATAGGCATTTCAAATATAGGTGCTGATAGGCATTTCAGATGTAGTTTCCGATAGGCAAATCAAAAGTAGGTGCCGATAGGCATTTCAGATATAGGTGCCGATAGGCATTACAGATATAGTTGCCGATTAGCATTTTAAAAATTGGTGCCGATAGGCAATTTAGATATAGACGCCGATAGGCATTTCAAATATAGGTGCCGATAGGCATTCCAGATATGGTTGCCGATAGGCATTTCAAATATAGGTGCTGATAGGCATTTCACATGTAGTTTCCGATAGGCATTTCAAAAATAAGTGCCGATAGGCATTTCAGATATAGGTGCCGATAGGCATTTCAGATATAGTTGCCGATTGGCATTTTAAAAATAAGTGCCGATAGGCATTTCAGATATAGAAGCCGATAGACATTTCAAATATAGGTGCCGATAGGCATTCCAGATATAGGTGCCGATAGGCATTTCAGATATAGTTGCCTATTGGCATTTTAAAAATAAGTGCCGATAGGCATTTCAGATATATAAGCCGATAGGCATTTCAAATATAGGTGCCGATAGGCATTCCAGATATGGTTGCCGATAGGCATTTCAAATATAAGTGCTGATAGGCATTTCAGATGTAGTTTCCGATAGGCATTTCAAAAATAGGTACCGATAGGCATTTCAGATATAGGTGCCGATAGGCATTTCAGATATAGTTGCCGATTGGCATTTTAAAAATAGATGTCGATAGGCATTTTAGATATAGAAGCCGATAGGCATTTCAAATATAGGTGCCGATAGGCATTCCAGATATGGTTGCCGATAGGCATTTCAAATATAGGTGCTGATATTCATTCCAGATGTAGTTTCCGATAGGCATTTCAAAAATTGGTGCCGATAGGCATTTCAGATATAGGTGCCGATAGGCATTTCAGATATAGTTACCGATTGGCATTTTAAAAATAGGTGCCGATGAGCATTTCAGATATAGAAGCCGATAGGTATTTCAAATATAGGTGTCGATAGGCATTTCAGATATGGTTGCCGATAGGCATTTCAAATACAGGTGCTGATAGGCATTTCAGATGTAGTTTCCGATAGGCAAATCAAAAGTAGGTGCCGATAGGCATTTCAGATATAGGTGCCGATAGGCATTACAGATATAGTTGCCGATTAGCATTTTAAAAATTGGTGCCGATAGGCAATTTAGATATAGACGCCGATAGGCATTTCAAATATAGGTGCCGATAGGCATTCCAGATATGGTTGCCGATAGGCATTTCAAATATAGGTGCTGATAGGCATTTCACATGTAGTTTCCGATAGGCATTTCAAAAATAAGTGCCGATAGGCATTTCAGATATAGGTGCCGATAGGCATTTCAGATATAGTTGCCGATTGGCATTTTAAAAATAAGTGCCGATAGGCATTTCAGATATAGAAGCCGATAGACATTTCAAATATAGGTGCCGATAGGCATTCCAGATATAGGTGCCGATAGGCATTTCAGATATAGTTGCCTATTGGCATTTTAAAAATAAGTGCCGATAGGCATTTCAGATATATAAGCCGATAGGCATTTCAAATATAGGTGCCGATAGGCATTCCAGATATGGTTGCCGATAGGCATTTCAAATATAGGTGCCGATAGGCATTTCAGATATAGAAGCCGATAGGCATTTCAAAAATAGGTGCCGATAGGCATTTCAGATATAGGTGCGGATAGGCATTTCAGATATAGTTGCCAATTGGCATTTTAAAAATAGGTGTCGATAGGCATTTCAGATATATAAGCCGATAGGCATTTCAAATATAGGTGCCGATAGGCATTCCAGATATGTTTGCCGATAGGCATTTCAAATATAGGTGCTGATAGGCATTCCAGATATGGTTGCCGGTAGGCATTTCAAATATAGGTGCTGATAGGCATTTCAGATGTAGTTTCCGATAGGCATTTCAAAAATTGGTGCTGATAGGCATTTCATATATAGATGATGATAGGCATTTCAGATATAGTTGCCGATTGGCATTTTAAAAATAGGTGCCGATAGGCATTTCAGATATAGAAGCCGATAGGCATTTCAAATATAGGTGCCGATAAGCAACCCAGATATGGTTGCCGATAGGCAATTCAAATATAGGTGCTGATAGGCATTTCAGATGTAGTTTCCGATAGGCATTTCAAAAATTTGTGCCGATAGGCATTTCAGATATAGGTGCTGATAGGCATTTCAGATATAGTTTCCGATTGGCATTTTAAAAATAGGTGCCGCTAGGCATTTCAGATATAGAAGCCGATAGGTATTTCAGATATAGGTGTCGATAGGCATTTCAGATGTTTGCCGATAGGCATTTCAAATATAGGTGCTGATAGGCATTCCAGATGTAGTTTCCGATAGGCATTTCAAAAATAGGTGCCGATAGGCATTTCAGATATAGAAGCCGATAGGTATTTCAAATATAGGTGTCGATAGGCATTTCAGATATGGTTGCCGATAGGCATTTCAAATATAGGTGCTGATAGGCATTTCAGATGTAGTTTCCGATAGGCAATTCAAAAGTAGGTGCCGATAGGCATTTCAGATATAGGTGCCGATAGGCATTACAGATATAGTTGCCGATTAGCATTTTAAAAATTGGTGCCGATAGGCATTTCAGATATAGAAGCCGATAGGCATTTCAAATATAGGTGCCGATGGGCATTCCAGATATGGTTGCCGATAGGCATTACAAATATAGGTGCTGATAGGCATTTCACATGTAGTTTCCGATAGGCATTTCAAAAATAGGTGCCGATAGGCATTTCAGATATAGGTGCCGATAGGCATTTCAGATATAGTTGCCGATTGGCATTTTAAAAATAAGTGCCGATAGGCATTTCAGATATAGAAGCCGATAGACATTTCAAATATAGGTGCCGATAGGCATTCCAGATATGCTTGCCGATAGGCATTTCAAATATAGGTGCTGATAGGCATTTCAGATGTAGTTTCCGATAGGCATTTCAAAAATTGGTGCCGATAGGCATTTCAGATATAGTTGCCGATAGGCATTTCAGATATAGTTGCCGATTTGCATTTTAAAAATTGGTGCCGATAGGAATTTCAGATATAGAAGCCGATAGGCATTTCAAATATAGGTGCCGGATAGGCATTCCAGATATGGTTGCCGATAGGCATTTCAAATAGAGGTGCTGATAGGCATTTCACATGTAGTTTCCGATAGGCATTTCAAAAATAGGTGCCGATAGGCATTTCAGATATAGGTGCCGATAGGCATTTCAGATATAGTTGCCGATTGGCATTTTAAAAATAAGTGCCGATAGGCATTTCAGATATAGAAGCCGATAGACATTTCAAATATAGGTGCCGATAGGCATTCCAGATATAGGTGCCGATAGGCATTTCAGATATAGTTGCCTATTGGTATTTTAAAAATAGTTGCCGATAGGCATTTCAGATATGGTTGCCGATAGGCATTTCAAATATAGGTGCTGATAGGCATTCCAGATGTAGTTTCCGATAGGCATTTCAAAAATTGGTGCCGATAGGCATTTCAGATATAGGTGCCGATAGGCATTTCAGATAGAGTCACCGATTGGCATTTTAAAAATAGGTGCCGATAGGCATTCCAGATATAGAAGCCGATAGGTATTTCAAATATAGGTGCCGATAGGCATTCCAGATATTGTTGCCGATAGGCATTTCAAATATAGGTGCCGATAGGCATTTCAGATGTAGTTTCCGATAGGCATTTCAAAAATTGGTGCCGATAGGCATTTCAGATATAGGTGCTGATAGGCATTTCAGATATAGTGGCCGATTGGCATTTTAAAAATAGGTGCCGATATATCATTTCAGATATAGAAGCCGATAGGTATTTCAAATATAGGTGTCGATAGGCATTTCAGATATGGTTGCCGATAGGCATTTCAAATATAGGTGCTGTTAGGCATTTCAGATGTAGTTTCCGATAGGCATTTCAAAAATAGGTGCCGATAGGCATTTCAGATATAGGTTCCGATAGGCATTTCAGATATAGTTGCCGATTGGAATTTCAAAAATAGGTGCCGATAGGCATTTCAGATATAGAAGCCGATAGGCATTTCAAATATAGGTGCTGATAGGAATTCCAGATATGGTTGCCGGTAGGCATTTCAATTATAGGTGCTGATAGGCATTTCAGATGTAGTTTCCGATAGGCATTTCAAAAATTGGTGCCGATAGACATTTCATATATAGGTGCCGATAGGCATTTCAGCTATAGTTGCCGATTGGCATTTTAAAAATAGGTGCCGATAGGCATTTCAGATATAGAAGCCGATAGGCATTTCAAATATAGGTGCCGATAAGCAACCCAGATATGGTTGCCGATAGGCATTTCAAATATAGGTGTTGATAGGCATTTCAGATGTAGTTTCCGATAGGCATTTCAAAAATTGGTGCCGATAGGCATTTCAGATATAGGTGCTGATAGGCATTTCAGATATAGTTTCCGATTGGCATTTTAAAAATAGGTGCCGATAGGCATTTCAGATATAGAAGCCGATAGGTATTTCAGATATAGGTGTCGATAGGCATTGCAGATGTTTGCCGATAGGCATTTCAAATATAGGTGCTGTTAGGCATTCCAGATGTAGTTTCCGATAGGCATTTCAAAAATAGGTGTCGATAGGCATTTCAGATATATGTGCCGATAGGCATTTCAAATATAGTTGCCGATTGGCATTTTAAAAATAGATGTCGATAGGCATTTTAGATATAGAAGCCGATAGGCATTTCAAATATAGGTGCCGATAGGCATTCCAGATATGGTTGCCGATAGGCATTTCAAATATAGGTGCTGATATTCATTCCAGATGTAGTTTCCGATAGGCATTTCAAAAATTGGTGCCGATAGGCATTTCAGATATAGGTGCCGATAGGCATTTCAGATATAGTTACCGATTGGCATTTTAAAAATAGGTGCCGATGAGCATTTCAGATATAGAAGCCGATAGGTATTTCAAATATAGGTGTCGATAGGCATTTCAGATATGGTTGCCGATAGGCATTTAAAATATAGGTGCTGATAGGCATTTCAGATGTAGTTTCCGATAGGCAAATCAAAAGTAGGTGCCGATAGGCATTTCAGATATAGGTGCCGATAGGCATTACAGATATAGTTGCCGATTGGCATTTTAAAAATTGGTGCCGATAGGCAATTTAGATATAGACGCCGATAGGCATTTCAAATATAGGTGCCGATAGGCATTCCAGATATGGTTGCCGATAGGCATTTCAAATATAGGTGCTGATAGGCATTTCACATGTAGTTTCCGATAGGCATTTCAAAAATAAGTGCCGATAGGCATTTCAGATATAGGTGCCGATAGGCATTTCAGATATAGTTGCCGATTGGCATTTTAAAAATAAGTGCCGATAGGCATTTCAGATATAGAAGCCGATAGACATTTCAAATATAGGTGCCGATAGGCATTCCAGATATAGGTGCCGATAGGCATTTCAGATATAGTTGCCTATTGGCATTTTAAAAATAAGTGCCGATAGGCATTTCAGATATATAAGCCGATAGGCATTTCAAATATAGGTGCCGATAGGCATTCCAGATATGGTTGCCGATAGGCATTTCAAATATAAGTGCTGATAGGCATTTCAGATGTAGTTTCCGATAGGCATTTCAAAAATAGGTACCGATAGGCATTTCAGATATAGGTGCCGATAGGCATTTCAGATATAGTTGCCGATTGGCATTTTAAAAATAGATGTCGATAGGCATTTTAGATATAGAAGCCGATAGGCATTTCAAATATAGGTGCCGATAGGCATTCCAGATATGGTTGCCGATAGGCATTTCAAATATAGGTGCTGATATTCATTCCAGATGTAGTTTCCGATAGGCATTTCAAAAATTGGTGCCGATAGGCATTTCAGATATAGGTGCCGATAGGCATTTCAGATATAGTTACCGATTGGCATTTTAAAAATAGGTGCCGATGAGCATTTCAGATATAGAAGCCGATAGGTATTTCAAATATAGGTGTCGATAGGCATTTCAGATATGGTTGCCGATAGGCATTTCAAATACAGGTGCTGATAGGCATTTCAGATGTAGTTTCCGATAGGCAAATCAAAAGTAGGTGCCGATAGGCATTTCAGATATAGGTGCCGATAGGCATTACAGATATAGTTGCCGATTAGCATTTTAAAAATTGGTGCCGATAGGCAATTTAGATATAGACGCCGATAGGCATTTCAAATATAGGTGCCGATAGGCATTCCAGATATGGTTGCCGATAGGCATTTCAAATATAGGTGCTGATAGGCATTTCACATGTAGTTTCCGATAGGCATTTCAAAAATAAGTGCCGATAGGCATTTCAGATATAGGTGCCGATAGGCATTTCAGATATAGTTGCCGATTGGCATTTTAAAAATAAGTGCCGATAGGCATTTCAGATATAGAAGCCGATAGACATTTCAAATATAGGTGCCGATAGGCATTCCAGATATAGGTGCCGATAGGCATTTCAGATATAGTTGCCTATTGGCATTTTAAAAATAAGTGCCGATAGGCATTTCAGATATATAAGCCGATAGGCATTTCAAATATAGGTGCCGATAGGCATTCCAGATATGGTTGCCGATAGGCATTTCAAATATAAGTGCTGATAGGCATTTCAGATGTAGTTTCCGATAGGCATTTCAAAAATAGGTACCGATAGGCATTTCAGATATAGGTGCCGATAGGCATTTCAGATATAGTTGCCAATTGGCGTTTTGAAAATAGGTGTGGATAGGCATTTCAGATATAGAAGCCGATAGGCATTTCAAATATAGGTGCCGATAGGCATTCTAGATATGGTTGCCGATAGGCATTTCAAATATAGGTGCTGATAGGCATTCCAGATGTAGTTTCCGATAGGCATTTCAAAAATTGGTGCCGATAGGCAACTCAGATATAGGTGCCGATAGGCATTTCAGATATAGTCACCGATTGGCATTTTAAAAATAGGTGCCGATAGGCATTTCAGATATAGAAGCCGATAGGTATTTCAAACATAGGTGTCGATAGGCATTTCAGATATGTTTACCGATAGGCATTTCAAATATAGGTGCTAATAGGCATTTTAGATGTAGTTTCCGATAGGCATTTCAAAAATAGGTGCCGATAGGCATTTTAGATATAGGTGTCGATAGGCATTTCAGATATAGTTGCCGATTGGCATTTTAAAAATATGTGCCGATAGGCATTTCAGATATAGAAGCCGATAGGCATTTCAAATATAGGTGTTTATAGGCATTCCAGATATGGTTGCCGATAGGCATTTCAAATATAGGTGCCGATAGGCATTTCAGATATAGAAGCCGATAGGCATTTCAAAAATAGGTGCCGATAGGCATTTCAGATATAGGTGCCGATAGGCATTTCAGATATAGTTGCCAATTGGCATTTTAAAAATAGGTGTCGATAGGCATTTCAGATATATAAGCCGATAGGCATTTCAAATATAGGTGCCGATAGGCATTCCAGATATGGTTGCCGATAGGCATTTCAAATATAAGTGCTGATAGGCATGTCAGATGTAGTTTCCGATAGGCATTTCAAAAATAGGTACCGATAGGCATTTCAGATATAGGTGCCGATAGGCATTACAGATATAGTTGCCAATTGGCATTTTAAAAATAGGTCCTGATAGGCATTTCAGATATAGAAGCCGATAGGTATTTCAAATATAGGTGTCGATAGGCATTTTAGATATAAAAGCCGATAGGTATTTCAAATATAGGTGTCGATAGGCATTTTAGATATGGTTGCCGATAGGCTTTTCAAATATAGGTGCTGATAGGCATTTCAGATGTAGTTTCCGATAGGCATTTCAAAAATAGATGCCGATAGGCATTTCAGATATAGGTGCCGATAGGCTTTTCAGATAGAGTTGCCGATTGGCATTTTAAAAATAGGTGCCGATAGGCATTTAAGATGTAGCTTCCGATAGGCATTTCAAAAATAGGTGCCGATAGGCATTTCAGATATAGGTGCCGATAGGCATATCAGATATAGATGCCGATAGGCATTTAAAATATAGGTGCCGATAGGCATCTCAAATATAGGTGTCGATAGGCATTTCAGATATAAATGCCGAAAGACATTTCAGATATAGGTGCCGATAGGCATTTCTGATGTGGTTGCCGATAGGCATTTCAAATATAGGTCCCGATTGGCATTCCAAATATGGTTGCCGATAGGCATTTCAAATATAGGTGCTGATAGGCATTTCAGATGTAGTTTCCGATAGGCATTTCAAAAATAGGTGCCGATAGGCATTTCAGATATAGGTGCCGATAGGCATTTCAGATATAGTTGCCGATTGGAATTTTAAAAATAGGTGCCGATAGGCATTTCAGATATAGTTGCCGATTGGCATTTTAAAAATAGGTGCCGTTAGGCATTTCAGATATAGAAGCCGATAGGCATTTCAAATATAGGTGCCGATAAGCAACCCAGATATGGTTGCCGATAGGCATTTCAAATATAGGTGCTGATAGGCATTTCAGATGTATTTTCCGATAGGCATTTCAAAAATTGGTGCCGATAGGCATTTCAGATATAGGTGCTGATAGGCATTTCAGATATAGTTTCCGATTGGCATTTTAAAAATAGGTGCCGATAGGCATTTCAGATATAGAAGCCGATAGGTATTTCAAATATATGTGTCGATAGGCATTTCAGATATGTTTGCCGATAGGCATTTCAAATATAGGTGCTGATAGGCATTTCAGATGTAGTTTCCGATAGGCAATTCAAAAGTAGGTGCCGATAGGCATTTCAGATATAGGTGCCGATAGGCATTACAGATATAGTTGCCGATTTGCATTTTAAAAATTGGTGCCGATTGGCATTTCAGATATAGAAGCCGATAGGCATTTCAAATATAGGTGCCGATAGGCATTCCAGATATGGTTGCCGATAGGCATTTCAAATATAGGTGCTGATAGGCATTTCACATGTAGTTTCCGATAGGCATTTCAAAAATAGGTGCCGATAGGCATTTCAGATATAGGTGCCGATAGGCATTTCAGATATAGTTGCCTATTGGCTTTTTAAAAATAGGTGCCGATAGGCATTTCAGATATATAAGCCAAAAGGCATTTCAAATATAGGTGCCGATAGGCATTCCAGATATGGTTGCTGATAGGCATTTCAAATATAGGTGCTGATAGGCATTTCAGATGTAGTTTCCGATAGGCATTTCAAAAATAGGTACCGATAGGCATTTCAGATATAGGTGCCGATAGGCATTTCAGATATAGTTGCCAATTGGCGTTTTAAAAATAGGTGTGGATAGGCATTTCAGATATAAAAGCCGATAGGCATTTCAAATATAGGTGCCGATAGACATTCCAGATATGGTTGCCGATAGGCATTTCAAATATAGGTGCTGATAGGCATTCCACATGTAGTTTCCGATAGGCATTTCAAAAATTGGTGCCGATAGGCATTTCAGATATAGGTGCCGATAGGCATTTCAGATATAGTCACCGATTGGCATTTTAAAAATAGGTGCCGATAGGCATTTCAGATATAGAAGCCGATAGGTATTTCAAATATAGGTGTCGATAGGCATTTCAGATATGTTTACCGATAGGCATTTCAAATATAGGTGCTAATAGGCATTTTAGATGTAGTTTCCGATAGGCATTTCAAAAATAGGTGCCGATAGGCATTTCAGATATAGGTGTCGATAGGCATTTCAGATATAGTTGCCGATTGGCATTTTAAAAATAGGTGCCGATAGGCATTTCAGATATAGAAGCCGATAGGCATTTCAAATATAGGTGTTGATAGGCATTCCAGATATGGTTGCCGATAGGCATTTCAAATATAGGTGCCGATAGGCATTTCAGATATAGAAGCCGATAGGCATTTCAAAAATAGGTGCCGATAGGCATTTCAGATATAGGTGCCGATAGGCATTTCAGATATTGTTGCCAATTGGCATTTTAAAAATAGGTGTCGATAGGCATTTCAGATATATAAGCCGATAGGCATTTCAAATATAGGTGCCCATAGGCATTCCAGATATGGTTGCCGATAGGCATTTTAAATATAAGTGCTGATAGGCATGTCAGATGTAGTTTCCGATAGGCATTTCAAAAATAGGTACCGATAGGCATTTCAGATATAGGTGCCGATAGGCATTAAAGATATAGTTGCCAATTGGCATTTTAAAAATAGGTGTCGATAGGCATTTCAGATATAGAAGCCAATAGGCATTTCAAATATAGGTGCCGATAGGCATTCCAGATATGGTTGCCGATAGGCATTTCAAATATAGGTGCTGATAGGCATTTCAGATGTAGTTCCCGATAGGCATTTCAAAAATCTGTGCCGATAGGCATTTCAGATATAGGTGCTGATAGGCATTTCAGATATAGTGGCCGATTGGCATTTTAAAAATAGGTGCCGATAGGCATTTCAGATATAGAAGCCGATAGGTATTTCAAATATAGGTGTCGATAGGCATTTCAGATATGGTTGCCGATAGGCATTTCAAATATAGGTGCTGATAGGCATTTCAGATGTAGTTTCCGATAGGCATTTCAAAAATAGGTGCCGATATTCATTTCAGATATAGGTGCCGATAGGCATTTCAGATAGAGTTGCCGATTGGCATTTTAAAAATAGGTGCCGATAGGCATTTATGATGTAGCTTCCGATAGGCATTTCAAAAATAGGTGCTGATAGGCATTTCAGATATAGGTGCCGATAGGCATATCAGATATAGATGCCGATAGGCATTTAAAATATAGGTGCCGATAGGCGTTTCAAATATAGGTGTCGATAGGCATTTCAGATATAAATGCCGAAAGACATTTCAGATATAGGTGCCGATAGGCATTTCTAATGTGGTTGCCGATAGGCATTTCAAATATAGGTGCTGATAGGCATTTCAGATGTAGTTTCCGATAGGCATTTCAAAAATAGGTGCCGATAGGCATTTCAGATATAGGTGCCGATAGGCATTTCAGATATTGTTGCCGATTGGAATTTTAAAAATAGGTGCCGATAGGCATTTCAGATATAGAAGTCGATAGGCATTTCAAATATAGGTGCTGATAGGAATTCCAGATATGGTTGCCGGTAGGCATTTCAAATATAGGTGCTGATAGGCATTTCAGACGTAGTTTCCGATAGGCATTTCAAAAATTGGTGCCGCTAGGCATTTCATATATAGGTGCCGATAGGCATTTCAGATATAGTTGCCGATTGGCATTTTAAAAATAGGTGCCGATAGGCATTTCAGATATAGAAGCCGATAGGCATTTCAAATATAGGTGCCGATAAGCAACCCAGATATGGTTGCCGATAGGCATTTCAAATATAGGTGCTGATAGGCATTTCAGATGTAGTTTCCGATAGGCATTTCAAAAATTGATGCCGATAGGCATTTCAGATATAGGTGCTGATAGGCATTTCAGATATAGTTTCCGATTGGCATTTTAAAAATAGGTGCCGATAGGCATTTCAGATATAGAAGCCGATAGGTATTTCAGATATAGGTGTCGATAGGCATTTCAGATGTTTGCCGATAGGCATTTCAAATATAGGTGCTGATAGGCATTCCAGATGTAGCTTCCGATAGGCATTTCAATAATAGGTGTCGATAGGCATTTCAGATATATGTGCCGATAGGCATTTCAGATATAGTTGCCAAATGGCATTTTAAAAATAGATGTCGATAGGCATTTTAGATATAGAAGCCGATAGGCATTTCAAATATAGGTGCCGATAGGCATTTTAAAAATATGTGCCGATAGGCATTTCAGATATAGAAGCCGATAGGTATTTCAAATATAGGTGTCGATAGGCATTTCAGATATGTTTACCGATAGGCATTTCAAATATAGGTGCTGATAGGCATTCCAGATGTAGTTTCCGATAGGCATTTCAAAAATTGGTGCCGATAGGCATTTCAGATATAGTCACCGATTGGCATTTTAAAAATAGGTGCCGATAGGCATTCCAGATATAGAAGCCGATAGGTATTTCAAATATAGGTGTCGATAGGCATTTCAGATATGTTTACCGATAGGCATTTCAAATATAGGTGCTAATAGGCATTTTATATGTAGTTTCCGATAGGCATTTCAAAAATAGGTGCCGATAGGCATTTCAGATTTAGGTGTCGATAGGCATTTCAGATATATAAGCCGATAGGCATTTCAAATATAGGTGCCGATAGGCATTCCAGATATGGTTGCCGATAGGCATTTCAAATATAAGTGCTGATAGGCATGTCAGATGTAGTTTCTGATAGGCATTTCAAAAATAGGTACCGATAGGCATTTCAGATATAGGTGCCGATAGGCATTAAAGATATAGTTGCCAATTGGCATTTTAAAAATAGGTGTCGATAGGCATTTCAGATATAGATGCCAATAGGCATTTCAAATATAGGTGCCGATAGGCATTCCAGATATGGTTGCCGATAGGCATTTCAAATATAGGTGCTGATAGGCATTTCAGATGTAGTTCCCGATAGGCATTTCAAAAATCTGTGCCGATAAGCATTTCAGATATAGGTGCTGATAGGCATTTCAGATATAGTGGCCGATTGGCATTTTAAAAATAGGTGCCGATAGGCATTTCAGATATAGAAGCCGATAGGTATTTCAAATATAGGTGTCGATAGGCATTTCAGATATAGTTGCCGATAGGCATTTCAAATATAGGTGCTGATAGGCATTTCAGATGTAGTTTCCGATAGGCATTTCAAAAATAGGTGCCGATAGGCATTTCAGATATAGGTGACGATAGGCATTTCAGATAGAGTTGCCGATTGGCATTTTAAAAATAGGTGCCGATAGGCATTTATGATGTAGCTTCCGATAGGCATTTCAAAAATAGGTGCTGATAGGCATTTCAGATATAGGTGCCGATAGGCATATCAGATATAGATGCCGATAGGCATTTAAAATATAGGTGCCGATAGGCGTTTCAAATATAGGTGTCGATAGGCATTTCAGATATAAATGCCGAAAGACATTTCAGATATAGGTGCCGATAGGCATTTCTAATGTGGTTGCCGATAGGCATTTCAAATATAGGTGCTGATAGGCATTTCAGATGTAGTTTCCGATAGGCATTTCAAAAATAGGTGCCGATAGGCATTTCAGATATAGGTGCTGATAGGCATTTCAGATATAGTTTCCGATTGGCATTTTAAAAATAGGTGCCGATAGGCATTTCAGATATAGAAGCCGATAGGTATTTCAGATATAGGTGTCGATAGGCATTTCAGATGTTTGCCGATAGGCTTTTCAAATATAGGTGCTGATAGGCATTCCAGATGTAGCTTCCGATAGGCATTTCAAAAATAGGTGTCGATAGGCATTTCAGATATATGTGCCGATAGGCATTTCAGATATAGTTGCCAAATGGCATTTTAAAAATAGATGTCGATAGGCATTTTAGATATAGAAGCCGATAGGCATTTCAAATATAGGTGCCGATAGGCATTTTAAAAATAGGTGCCGATAGGCATTTCAGATATAGAAGCCGATAGGTATTTCAAATATAGGTGTCGATAGGCATTTCAGATATGTTTACCGATAGGCATTTCAAATATAGGTGCTGATAGGCATTCCAGATGTAGTTTCCGATAGGCATTTCAAAAATTGGTGCCGATAGGCATTTCAGATATAGGTGCAGATAGGCTTTTCAGATATAGTCACCGATTGGCATTTTAAAAATAGGTGCCGATAGGCATTCCAGATATAGAAGCCGATAGGTATTTCAAATATAGGTGTCGATAGGCATTTCAGATATGTTTACCGATAGGCATTTCAAATATAGGTGCTAATAGGCATTTTATATGTAGTTTCCGATAGGCATTTCAAAAATAGGTGCCGATAGGCATTTCAGATTTAGGTGTCGATAGGCATTTCAGATATAGTTGCCGATTGGCATTTTAAAAATAGGTGCCGATAGGCATTTCAGATATAGAAGCCGATAGGCATTTCAAATATAGGTGCCGATAGGCATATCAGATATAGAAGCCGATAGGCATTTCAAAAATACGTGCCGATAGGCATTTCAGATATAGGTGCCGATAGGCATTTCAGAAATAGTTGTAAATTGGCATTTTAAAAATAGGTGTCGATAGGCATTTCAGATATATAAGCCGATAGGCATTTCAAATATAGGTGCCGATAGGCATTCCAGATATGGTTGCCGATAGGCATTTCAAATATAAGTGCTGATAGGCATGTCAGATGTAGTTTCCGATAGGCATTTCAAAAATAGGTACCGATAGGCATTTCAGATATAGGTGCCGATAGGCATTACAGATATAGTTGCCAATTGGCATTTTAAAAATAGGTGTCGATAGGCATTTCAGATATAGAAGCCAATAAACATTTCAAATATAGGTGCCGATAGGCATTCCAGATATGGTTGCCGATAGGCATTTCAAATATAGGTGCTGATAGGCATTTTAGATGTAGTTTCCGATAGGCATTTCAAAAATTGGTGCCGATAGGCATTTCAGATATAGGTGCTGATAGGCATTTCAGATATAGTGGCCGATTGGCATTTTAAAAATAGGTGCCGATAGGCATTTCAGATATAGAAGCCGATAGGTATTTCAAATATAGGTGTCGATAGGCATTTCAAATATAGGTGCTGATAGGAATACCAGATATGGTTGCCGGTAGGCATTTCAAATATAAGTGCTGATAGGCATTTCAGATGTAGTTTCCGATAGGCATTTCAAAAATTGGTGCCGATAGGCATTTCAGATATAGGTGCTGATAGGCATTTCAGATATAGTTTCCGATTGGCATTTTAAAAATAAGTGCCGATAGGCATTTCAGATATAGAAGCCGATAGGTATTTCAGATATAGGTGTCGATAGGCATTTCAGATGTTTGCCGATAGGCATTACAAATATAGGTGCTGATAGGCATTCCAGATGTAGTTTCCGATAGGCATTTCAAAAATAGGTGTCGAAAGGCATTTCAGATATATGTGCCGATAGGCATTTCAGATATAGTTGCCGATTGGCATTCTAAAAATAGATGTCGATAGGCATTTTAGATATAGAAGCCGATAGGCATTTCAAATATAGGTGCCGATAGACATTTCAGATATAATTGCCGATTGGCATTTTAAAAATAGCTGCCGATAGGCATTGTAGATGTAGTTTCCGATAGGCATTTCAAAAATTGGTGCCGATAGGCATTTCAGATATAGGTGCCGATAGGCATTTCAGATATAGTTACCGATTGGCATTTTAAAAATAGGTGTCGATAGGCATTTCAGATATAGAAGCCGATAGGTATTTCAAATATAGGTGTCGATAGGCATTTCAGATATGGTTGCCGATAGGCATTTCAAATATAGGTGCTGATAGGCATTTTAGATGTAGTTTCCGATAGGCAATTCAAAAGTAGGTGCCGATAGGCATTTCAGATATAGGTGCCGATAGCCATTACAGATATAGTTGCCGATTAGCATTTTAAAAATTGGTGCCGATAGGCATTTCAGATATAGAAGCCGATAGGCATTTCAAATATAGGTGCCGATAGGCATTCCAGATATGGTTGCCGTTAGGCATTACAAATATAGGTGCTGATAGGCATTTCACATGTAGTTTCCGATAAGAATTTTAAAAATAGGTGCCGATAGGCATTTCAGATATAGGTGCCGATAGGCATTTCAGATATAGTTGCCGATTGGCATTTTAAAAATTGGTGCCGATAGGAATTTCAGATATAGAAGCCGATAGGCATTTCAAATATAGGTGCCGATAGGCATTCCAGATATGGTTGCCGATAGGCATTTCAAATATAGGTGCTGATAGGCATTTCACATGTAGTTTCCTATAGGCATTTCAAAAATAGGTGCCGATAGGCATTTCAGATATAGGTGCCGATAGGCATTTCGGATATAGTTGCCGATTGGCATTTTAAAAATAAGTGCCGATAGGCATTTCAGATATAGAAGCCGATAGACATTTCAAATATAGGTGCCGATAGGCATTCCAGATATAGGTGCCGATAGGCATTTCAGATATAGTTGCCTATTGGCATTTTAAAAATAGGTGCCGATAGGCATTTCAGATATATAAGCCGAAAGGCATTTCAAATATAGGTGCCGATAGGCATTCCAGATATGGTTGCCGATAGGCATTTCAAATATAAGTGCTGATAGGCATTTCAGATGTAGTTTCCGATAGGCATTTCAAAAATAGGTACCGGTAGGCATTTCAGATATAGGTGCTGATAGGCATTCCAGATGTAGTTTCCGATAGGCATTTCAAAAATTGGTGCCGATAGGCATTTCAGATATAGGTGCCGATAGGCATTTCAGATATAGTCACCGATTGGCATTTTAAAAATAGGTGCCGATAGGCATTCCAGATATAGAAGCCGATAGGTATTTCAAATATAGGTGTCGATAGACATTTCAGATATATTTACCGATAGGCATTTCAAATATAGGTGCTAATAGGCATTTTAGATGTAGTTTCCGATAGGCATTTCAAAAATAGGTGCCGATAGGCATTTCAGATATAGGTGTCGATAGGCATTTCAGATATAGTTGCCGATTGGCATTTTAAAAATAGGTGCCGATAGGCATTTCAGATATAGAAGCCGATAGGCATTTGAAATATAGGTGCCGATAGGCATTCCAGATATGGTTGCCGATAGGCATTTCAAATATAGGTGCCGATAGGCATTTCAGATATAGAAGCCGATAGGCATTTCAAAAATAGGTGCCGATAGGCATTTCAGATATAGGTGCCGATAGGCATTTCAGATATAGTTGCCAATTGGCATTTTAAAAATAAGTGTCGATAGGCATTTAAGATATATAAGCCGATAGGCATTTCAAATATAGGTGCCGATAGGCATTCCAGATATGGTTGCGGATAGGCATTTCAAATATAAGTGCTGATAGGCATGTCAGATGTAGTTTCCGATAGGCATTTCAAAAATAGGTACCGATAGGCATTTCAGATATAGGTGCCGATAGGCATTACAGATATAGTTGCCAATTGGCATTTTAAAAATAGGTGTCGATAGGCATTTCAGATATAGAAGCCAATAGGCATTTCAAATATAGGTGCCGATAGGCATTCCAGATATGGTTGCCGATAGGCATTACAAATATAGGTGCTAATAGGCATTTCACATGTAGTTTCCGATAGGAATTTCAAAAATAGGTGCCGATAGGCATTTCAGATATAGGTGCCGATAGGCATTTCAGATATAGTTGCCGATTGGCATTTTAAAAATTGGTGCCGATAGGCATTTCAGATATAGAAGCCGATAGGCATTTCAAATATAGGTGCCGATAGGCATTCCAGATATGGTTGCCGATAGGCATTACAAATATAGGTGCTGATAGGCATTTCACATGTAGTTTCCTATAGGAATTTCAAAAATAGGTGCCGATAGGCATTTCAGATATAGGTGCCGATAGGCATTTCAGATATAGTTGCCGATTGGCATTTTAAAAATAAGTGCCGATAGGCATTTCAGATATAGAAGCCGATAGATATTTCAAATATAGGTGCCGATAGGCATTCCAGATATAGGTGCCGATAGGCATTTCAGAAATAGTTGCCTATTGGCATTTTAAAAATTGGTGCCGATAGGCATTTCAGATATAGAAGCCGATAGGCATTTCAAATATAGGTGCCGATAGGCATTCCAGATATGGTTGCCGATAGGCATTACAAATATAGGTGCTGATAGGCATTTCACATGTAGTTTCCGATAGGCATTTCAAAAATAGGTACCGATAGGCATTTCAGAAATAGGTGCCGATAGGCATTTCAGATATAGTTGCCAATTGGCGTTTTGAAAATAGGTGTGTATAGGCATTTCAGATACAGAAGCCGATAGGCATTTCAAATATAGGTGCCGATAGGCATTCCAGATATGGTTGCCGATAGGCATTTCAAATATAGGTGCTGATAGGCAATCCAGATGTAGTTTCCGATAGGCATTTCAAAAATTGGTGCCGATAGGCATTTCAGATATAGGTGCTGATAGGCATTCCAGATGTAGTTTCCGATAGGCATTTCAAAAATTGGTGCCGATAGGCATTTCAGATATAGGTGCCGATAGGCATTTCAGATATATAAGCCGATAGGCATTTCAGATATGTTTACCGATAGGCATTTCAAATATAGGTGCTAATAGGCATTTTAGATGTAGTTTCCGATAGGCTTTTCAAAAATGGGTGCCGATAGGCATTTCAAATATAGGTGTCGATAGGCATTTCAGATATAGTTGCCGATTGGCATTTTAAAGATAGGTGCCCATAGGCATTTCAGATATAGAAGCCGATAGGCATTTCAAATATAGGTGCCGATAGGCATTCCAGATATGGTTGCCGATAGGCATTTCAAATATAGGTGCCGATAGGCATTTCAGATATAGAAGCCGATAGGCATTTCAAAAATAGGTGCCGATAGGCATTTCAGATATAGGTGCCGATAGGCATTTCAGATATAGTTGCCAATTGGCATTTTAAAAATAGGTGTCGATAGGCATTTCAGATATAGAAGCCAATAGGCATTTCAAATATAGGTGCCGATAGGCATTCCAGATATGGTTGCCGATAGGCATTTCAAATATAGGTGCTGATAGGCATTTCAGATGTAGTTTCCGATAGGCATTTCAAAAATTGGTGCCGATAGGCATTTCAGATATAGGTGCTGATAGGCATTTCAGATATAGTGGCCGATTGGCATTTTAAAAATAGGTGCCGATAGGCATTTCAGATATAGAAGCCGATAGGTATTTCAAATATAGGTGTCGATAGGCATTTCAGATATGTTTGCCGATAGGCATTTTAAATATAGGTGCTGATAGGCATTTCAGATGTTGTTTCCGATACGCATTTCAAAAATAGGTGCCGATAGGCATTTCAGATATAGGTGCCGATAGGCTTTTCAGATAGAGTTGCCGATTGGCATTTTAAAAATAAGTGCCGATAGGCATTTTAGATGTAGCTTCCGATAGGCATTTCAAAAATAGGTGCCGATAGGCATTTCAGATATAGGTGTCGATAGGCATTTCAGATATAGTTGCCGATTGGCATTTTAAAAATAGGTGCCGATAGGCATTTCAGATATAGAAGCCGATAGGCATTTCAAATATAGGTGCCGATAGGCATTCCAGATATGGTTGCCGATAGGCATTTCAAATATAGGTGCCGATAGGCATTTCAGATATAGAAGCCGATAGGCATTTCAAAAATAGGTGCCGATAGGCATTTCAGATATAGGTGCCGATAGGCATTTCAGATATAGTTGCCAATTGGCATTTTAAAAATAGGTGTCGATAGGCATTTCAGATATATAAGCCGATAGGCATTTCAAATATAGGTGCCGATAGGCATTCCAGATATGTTTGCCGATAGGCATTTCAAATATAAGTGCTGATAGGCATGTCAGATGTAGTTTCCGATAGGCATTTCAAAAATAGGTACCGATAGGCATTTCAGATATAGGTGCCGATAGGCATTACAGATATAGTTGCCAATTGGCATTTTAAAAATAGGTGTCGATAGGCATTTCAGATATAGAAGCCAATAAACATTTCAAATATAGGTGCCGATAGGCATTTTAGATATGGTTGCCGATAGGCATTTCAAATATAGGTGCTGATAGGCATTTCAGATGTAGTTTCCGATAGGCATTTCAAAAATTGGTGCCGATAGGCATTTCATATATAGGTGCCGATAGGCATTTCAGATATAGTTGCCGATTGGCATTTTAAAAATAGGTGCCGATAGGTATTTCAGATATAGAAGCCGATAGGTATTTCAAATATAGGTGTCGATAGGCATTTCAGATATGGTTGCCGATAGGCATTTCAAATATAGGTGCTGATAGGCATTTCAGATGTAGTTTCCGATAGGCAATTCAAAAGTAGGTGCCGATAGGCATTTCAGATATAGGTGCCGATAGGCATTACAGATATAGTTGCCGATTAGCATTTTAAAAATTGGTGCCGATAGGCATTTCAGATATAGAAGCCGATAGGCATTTCAAATATAGGTGCCGATAGGCATTCCAGATATGGTTGCCGATAGGCATTACAAATATAGGTGCTGATAGGCATTTCACATGTAGTTTCCGATAGGCATTTCAAAAATAGGTGCCGATAGGCATTTCAGATATAGGTGCCGATAGGCATTTCAGATATAGTTGCCGATTGGCATTTTAAAAATAAGTGCCGATAGGCATTTCAGATATAGAAGCCGATAGACATTTCAAATATAGGTGCCGATAGGCATTCCAGATATGGTTGCCGATAGGCATTTCAAATATAGGTGCTGATATTCATTCCAGATGTAGTTTCCGATAGGCATTTCAAAAATTGGTGCCGATAGGCATTTCAGATATAGGTGCCGATAGGCATTTCAGATATAGTCACCGATTGGCATTTTAAAAATAGGTGCCGATAGGCATTTCAGATATAGAAGCCGATAGGTATTTCAAATATAGGTGTCAATAGGCATTTCAGATATGTTTACCGATAGGCATTTCAAATATAGGTGCTAATAGGCATTTTAGATGTAGTTTCCGATAGGCATTTCAAAAATAGGTGCCGATAGACATTTCAGATATAGGTATCGATAGGCATTTCAGATATAGTTGCCGATTGGCATTTTAAAAATAGGTGCCGATAGGCATTTCAGATATAGAAGCCGATAGGCATTTCAAATATAGGTGTTGATAGGCATTCCAGATATGGTTGCCGATAGGCATTTCAAATATAGGTGCCGATAGGCATTTCAGATATAGAAGCCGATAGGCATTTCAAAAATAGGTGCCGATAGGCATTTCAGATATAGGTGCCGATAGGCATTTCAGATATAGTTGCCAATTGGCATTTTAAAAATAGGTGTCGATAGGCATTTCAGATATATAAGCCGATAGGCATTTCAAATATAGGTGCCGATAGGCATTCCAGATATGGTTGCCGATAGGCATTTCAAATATAAGTGCTGATAGGCATGTCAGATGTAGTTTCCGATAGGCATTTCAAAAATAGGTACCGATAGGCATTTCAGATATAGGTGCCGATAGGCATTAAAGATATAGTTGCCAATTGGCATTTTAAAAATAGGTGTCGATAGGCATTTCAGATATAGAAGCCAATAGGCATTTCAAATATAGGTGCCGATAGGCATTCCAGATATGGTTGCCGATAGGCATTTGAAATATAGGTGCTGATAGGCATTTCAGATGTAGTTCCCGATAGGCATTTCAAAAATTGGTGCCGGTAGGCATTTCAGATATAGGTGCTGATAGGCATTTCAGATATAGTGGCCGATTGGCATTTTAAAAATAGGTGCCGATAGGCATTTCAGATATAGAAGCCGATAGGTATTTCAAATATAGGTGTCGATAGGCATTTCAGATATGGTTGCCGATAGGCATTTCAAATATAGGTGCTGATAGGCATTTCAGATGTAGTTTCCGATAGGCATTTCAAAAATAGGTGCCGATAGGCATTTCAGATATAGGTGCCGATAGGCTTTTCAGATAGAGTTGCCGATTGGCATTTTAAAAATAGGTGCCGATAGGCATTTATGATGTAGCTTCCGATAGGCATTTCAAAAATAGGTGCCGATAGGCATTTCAGATATAGGTGCCGATAGGCATATCAGATATAGATGCCGATAGGCATTTAAAATATAGGTGCCGATAGGCATTTCAAATATAGGTGTCGACAGGCATTTCAGATATAAATGCCGAAAAACATTTCAGATATAGGTGCCGATAGGCATTTCTGATGTGGTTGCCGATAGGCATTTCAAATATAGGTGCTGATAGGCATTCCAGATGTAGTTTCCGATAGGCATTTCAAAAATAGGTGCCGATAGGCATTTCAGATATAGGTGCCGATAGGCATTTCAGATATAGTTGCCAAATGGCATTTTAAAAATAGATGTCGATAGGCATTTTAGATATAGAAGCCGTTAGGCATTTCAAATATAGGTGCCGATAAGCAACCCAGATATGTTTGCCGATAGGCATTTCAAATATAGGTGCTGATAGGCATTTCAGATGTAGTTTCCGATAGGCATTTCAAAAATTGATGCCGATAGGCATTTCAGATATAGGTGCTGATAGGCATTTCAGATATATTTTCCGATTGGCATTTTAAAAATAGGTGCCGATAGGCATTTCAGATATAGAAGCCGATAGGTATTTCAGATATAGGTGTCGATAGGCATTTCAGATGTTTGCCGATAGGCATTTCAAATATAGGTGCTGATAGGCATTCCAGATGTAGCTTCCGATAGGCATTTCAAAAATAGGTGTCGATAGGCATTTCAGATATATGTGCCGATAGGCATTTCAGATATAGTTGCCAAATGGCATTTTAAAAATAGATGTCGATAGGCATTTTAGATATAGAAGCCGATAGGCATTTCAAATATAGGTGCCGATAGGCATTTTAAAAATAGGTGCCGATAGGCATTTCAGATATAGAAGCCGATAGGTATTTCAAATATAGGTGTCGATAGGCATTTCAGATATGTTTACCGATAGGCATTTCAAATATAGGTGCTGATAGGCATTCCAGATGTAGTTTCCGATAGGCATTTCAAAAATTGGTGCCGATAGGCATTTCAGATATAGGTGCCGATAGGCATTTCAGATATAGTCACCGATTGGCATTTTAAAAATAGGTGCCGATAGGCATTCCAGATATAGAAGCCGATAGGTATTTCAAATATAGGTGTCGATAGGCATTTCAGATATGTTTACCGATAGGCATTTCAAATATAGGTGCTAATAGGCATTTTATTTGTAGTTTCCGATAGGCATTTCAAAAATAGGTGCCGATAGGCATTTCAGATTTAGGTGTCGATAGGCATTTCAGATATAGTTGCCGATTGGCATTTTAAAAATAGGTGCCGATAGGCATTTCAGATATAGAAGCCGATAGGCATTTCAAATATAGGTGCCGATAGGCATTTCAGATATAGAAGCCGATAGGCATTTCAAAAATAGGTGCCGATAGGCATTTCAGATATAGGTGCTGATAGGCATTTCAGAAATAGTTGTCAATTGGCATTTTAAAAATAGGTGTCGATAGGCATTTCAGATATATAAGCCGATAAACATTTCAAATATAGGTGCCGATAGGCATTCCAGATGTAGTTTCCGATAGGCATTTCAAAAATAGGTACCGATAGGCATTTCAGATATAGGTGCCGATAGGCATTACAGATATAGTTGCCAATTGGCATTTTAAAAATAGGTGTCGATAGGCATTTCAGATATAGAAGCCAATAAACATTTCAAATATAGGTGCCGATAGGCATTCCAGATATGGTTGCCGATAGGCATTTCAAATATAGGTGCTGATAGGCATTTCAGATGTAGTTTCCGATAGGCATTTCAAAAATTGGTGCCGATAGGCATTTCAGATATAGGTGCTGATAGGCATTTCAGATATAGTTTCCGATTGGCATTTTAAAAATAAGTGCCGATAGGCATTTCAGATATAGAAGCCGATAGGTATTTCAGATATAGGTGTCGATAGGCATTTCAGATGTTTGCCGATAGGCATTTCAAATATAGGTGCTGATAGGCATTCCAGATGTAGTTTCCGATAGGCATTTCAAAAATAGGTGTCGATAGGCATTTCAGATATATGTGCCGATAGGCATTTCAGATATAGTTGCCGATTGGCATTCTAAAAATAGATGTCGATAGGCATTTTAGATATAGAAGCCGATAGGCATTTCAAATATAGGTGCCGATAGGCATTCCAGATATGGTTGCCGATAGGCATTTCAAATATAGGTGCTGATATTCATTCCAGATGTAGTTTCCGATAGGCATTTCAAAAATTGGTGCCGATAGGCATTTCAGATATAGGTGGTGATAGGCATTTCAGATATAGTTACCGATTGGCATTTTAAAAATAGGTGTCGATAGGCATTTCAGATATAGAAGCCGATAGGTATTTCAAATATAGGTGTCGATAGGCATTTCAGATATGGTTGCCGATAGGCATTTCAAATATAGGTGCTGATAGGCATTTCAGATGTAGTTTCCGATAGGCAATTCAAAAGTAGGTGCCGATAGGCATTTCAGATATAGGTGCCGATAGGCATTACAGATATAGTTGCCGTTAGGCATTACTAATATAGGTGCTGATAGGCATTTCACATGTAGTTTCCGATAGGCATTTCAAAAATAGGTGCCGATAGGCATTTCAGATATAGGTGCCGATAGGCATTTCAGATATAGTTGCCGATTGGCATTTTAAAAATTGGTGCCGATAGGAATTTCAGATATAGAAGCCGATAGGCATTTCAAATATAGGTGCCGATAGGCATTCCAGATATGGTTGCCGATAGGCATTTCAAATATAGGTGCTGATAGGCATTTCACATGTAGTTTCCGATAGGCATTTCAAAAATAGGTGCCGATAGGCATTTCAGATATAGGTGCCGATAGGCATTTCAGATATAGTTGCCAATTGGCATTTTAAAAATAAGTGTCGATAGGCATTTCAGATATATAAGCCGATAGGCATTTCAAATATAGGTGCCGATAGGCATCTCAAATATAGGTGTCGATAGGCATTTCAGATATAAATGCCGAAAGACATTTCAGATATAGGTGCCGATAGGCATTTCTGATGTGGTTGCCGATAGGCATTTCAAATATAGGTCCCGATTGGCATTCCAAATATGGTTGCCGATAGGCATTTCAAATATAGGTGCTGATAGGCATTTCAGATGTAGTTGTTGATAGGCATTTCAAAAATAGGTGCCGATAGGCATTTCAGATATAGGTGCCGATAGGCATTTCAGATATAGTTGCCGATTGGAATTTTAAAAATAGGTGCCGATAGGCATTTCAGATATAGAAGCCGATAGGCATTTCAAATATAGGTGCTGATAGGAATTCCAGATATGGTTGCCGGTAGGCATTTCAAATATAGGTGCTGATAGGCATATCAGATGTAGTTTCCGATAGGCATTTCAAAAATTGGTGCGGATAGGCATTTCATATATAGGTGCCGATAGGCATTTCAGATATAGTTGCCGATTGGCATTTTAAAAATAGGTGCCGATTGGCATTTCAGATATAGAAGCCGATAGGCATTTCAAATATAGGTGCCGATAAGCAACCCAGATATGGTTGCCGATAGGCATTTCAAATATAGGTGCTGATAGGCATTTCAGATGTATTTTCCGATAGGCATTTCAAAAATTGGTGCCGATAGGCATTTCAGATATAGGTGCTGATAGGCATTTCAGATATAGTTTCCGATTGGCATTTTAAAAATAGGTGCCGATAGGCATTTCAGATATAGAAGCCGATAGGTATTTCAAATATAGGTGTCGATAGGCATTTCAGATATGTTTGCCGATAGGCATTTCAAATATAGGTGCTGATAGGCATTTCAGATGTAGTTTCCGATAGGCAATTCATAAGTAGGTGCCGATAGGCATTTCAGATATAGGTGCCGATAGACATTACAGATATAGTTGCCGATTAGCATTTTAAAAATTGGTGCCGATTGGCATTTCAGATATAGAAGCCGATAGGCATTTCAAATATAGGTGCCGATAGGCATTCTAGATATGGTTGCCGATAGGCATTTCAAATATAGGTGCTGATAGACATTTCACATATAGTTTCCGATAGGCATTTCAAAAATAGGTGCCGATAGGCATTTCAGATATAGGTGCCGATAGGCATTTCAGATATAGTTGCCGATTGGCATTTTAAAAATAAGTGCCGATAGGCATTTCAGATATAGAAGCCGATAGACATTTCAAATATAGGTGCCGATAGGCATTCCAGATATAGGTGCCGATAGGCATTTCAGATATAGTTGCTTATTGGCTTTTTAAAAATAGGTGCCGATAGGCATTTCAGATATATAAGCCAAAAGGCATTTCAAATATAGGTGCCGATAGGCATTCCAGATATGGTTGCCGATAGGCATTTCAAATATAAGTGCTGATAGGCATTTCAGATGTAGTTTCCGATAGGCATTTCAAAAATAGGTACCGATAGGCATTTCAGATATAGGTGCCGATAGGCATTTCAGATATAGTTGCCAATTGGCGTTTTAAAAATAGGTGTGGATAGGCATTTCAGATATAAAAGCCGATAGGCATTTCAAATATAGGTGCCGATAGGCATTCCAGATATGGTTGCCGATAGGAATTTCAAATATAGGTGCTGATAGGCATTCCACATGTAGTTTCCGATAGGCATTTCAAAAATTGGTGCCGATAGGCATTTCAGATATAGGTGCCGATAGGCATTTCAGATATAGTCACCGATTGGCATTTTAAAAATAGTTTCCGATAGGCATTTCAGATATAGAAGCCGATAGGTATTTCAAATATAGGTGTCGATAGGCATTTCAGATATGTTTACCGATAGGCATTTCAAATATAGGTGCTAATAGGCATTTTAGATGTAGTTTCCGATAGGCATTTCAAAAATAGGTGCCGATAGGCATTTCAGATATAGGTGTCGATAGGCATTTCAGATATAGTTGCCGATTGGCATTTTAAAAATAGGTGCCGATAGGCATTTCAGATATAGAAGCCGATAGGCATTTCAAATATAGGTGTTGATAGGCATTCCAGATATGGTTGCCGATAGGCATTTCAAATATAGGTGCCGATAGGCATTTCATATATAGAAGCCGATAGGCATTTCAAAAATAGGTGCCGATAGGCATTTCAGATATAGGTGCCGATAGGCATTTCAGATATTGTTGCCAATTGGCATTTTAAAAATAGGTGTCGATAGGCATTTCAGATATAGAAGCCGATAGGCATTTCAAATATAGGTGTTGATAGGCATTCCAGATATGGTTGCCGATAGGCATTTCAAAAATAGGTACCGATAGGCATTTCAGATATAGGTGCCGATAGGCATTAAAGATATAGTTGCCAATTGGCATTTTAAAAATAGGTGTCGATAGGCATTTCAGATATAGAAGGCAATAGGCATTTCAAATATAGGTGCCGATAGGCATTCCAGATATGGTTGCCGATAGGCATTTCAAATATAGGTGCTGATAGGCATTTCAGATGTAGTTCCCGATAGGCATTTCAAAAATCTGTGCCGATAGGCATTTCAGATATAGGTGCTGATAGGCATTTCAGATATAGTGGCCGATTGGCATTTTAAAAATAGGTGCCGATAGGCATTTCAGATATAGAAGCCGATAGGTATTTCAAATATAGGTGTCGATAGGCATTTCAGATATGGTTGCCGATAGGCATTTCAAATATAGGTGCTGATAGGCATTTCAGATGTAGTTTCCGATAGGCATTTCAAAAATAGGTGCCGATAGGCATTTCAGATATAGGTGCCGATAGGCATTTCAGATAGAGTTGCCGATTGGCATTTTAAAAATAGGTGCCAAAAGGCATTTATGATGTAGCTTCCGATAGGCGTTTCAAAAATAGGTGCTGATAGGCATTTCAGATATAGGTGCCGATAGGCATATCAGATATAGATGCCGATAGGCATTTAAAATATAGGTGCCGATAAGCATTTCAAATATAGGTGTCGATAGGCATTTCAGATATAAATGCCGAAAGACATTTTAGATATAGGTGCCGATAGGCATTTCTGATGTGGTTGCCGATAGGCATTTCAAATATAGGTGCTGATAGGCATTTCAGATGTAGTTTCCGATAGGCATTTCAGATGTAGTTTCCGATAGGCATTTCAAAAATAGGTGCCGATAGGCATTTCAGATATAGGTGCCGATAGGCATTTCAGATATAGTTGCCGATTGGAATTTTAAAAATAGGTGCCGATAGGCATTTCAGATATAGAAGTCGATAGGCATTTCAAATATAGGTGCTGATAGGAATTCCAGATATGGTTGCCGGTAGGCATTTCAAATATAGGTGCTGATAGGCATTTCAGACGTAGTTTCCGATAGGCATTTCAAAAATTGGTGCCGATAGGCATTTCATATATAGGTGCCGATAGGCATTTCAGATATAGTTGCCGATTGGCATTTTAAAAATAGGTGCCGATAGGCATTTCAGATATAGAAGCCGATAGGCATTTCAAATATAGGTGCCGATAAGCAACCCAGATATGGTTGCCGATAGGCATTTCAAATATAGGTGCTGATAGGCATTTCAGATGTAGTTTCCGATAGGCATTTCAAAAATTGATGCCGATAGGCATTTCAGATATAGGTGCTGATAGGCATTTCAGATATAGTTTCCGATTGGCATTTTAAAAATTGGTGCCGATAGGCATTTCAGATATAGAAGCCGATAGGTATTTCAGATATAGGTGTCGATAGGCATTTCATATGTTTGCCGATAGGCATTTCAAATATAGGTGCTGATAGGCATTCCAGATGTAGCTTCCGATAGGCATTTCAAAAATAGGTGTCGATAGGCATTTCAGATATATGTGCCGATAGGCATTTCAGATATAGTTGCCAAATGGCATTTTAAAAATAGATGTCGATAGGCATTTTAGATATAGAAGCCGATAGGCATTTCAAATATAGGTGCCGAAAGGCATTTTATAATAGGTGCCGATAGGCATTTCAGATATAGAAGCCGATAGGTATTTCAAATATAGGTGTCGATAGGCATTTCAGATATGTTTACCGATAGGCATTTCAAATATAGGTGCTGATAGGCATTCCAGATGTAGTTTCCGATAGGCATTTCAAAAATTGGTGCCGATAGGCATTTCAGATATAGGTGCAGATAGGCATTTCAGATATAGTCACCGATTGGCATTTTAAAAATAGGTGCCGATAGGCATTCCAGATATAGAAGCCGATAGGTATTTCAAATATAGGTGTCGATAGGCATTTCAGATATGTTTACCGATAGGCATTTCAAATATAGGTGCTAATAGGCATTTTATATGTAGTTTCCGATAGGCATTTCAAAAATAGGTGCCGATAGGCATTTCAGATTTAGGTGTCGATAGGCAATTCAGATATAGTTGCCGATTGCCATTTTAAAAATAGGTGCCGATAGGCATTTCAGATATAGAAGCCGATAGGCATTTCAAATATAGGTGCCGATAGGCATATCAGATATAGAAGCCGATAGGCATTTCAAAAATACGTGCCGATAGGCATTTCAGATATAGGTGCCGATAGGCATTTCAGAAATAGTTGTCAATTGGCATTTTAAAAATAGGTGTCGATAGGCATTTCAGATATATAAGCCGATAGGCATTTCAAATATAGGTGCCGATAGGCATTCCAGATATGGTTGCCGATAGGCATTTCAAATATAAGTGCTGATAGGCATGTCAGATGTAGTTTCCGATAGGCATTTCAAAAATAGGTGCCGATAGGCATTTCAGATATAGGTGCCGATAGGCATTACAGATATAGTTGCCAATTGGCATTTTAAAAATAGGTGTCGATAGGCATTTCAGATATAGAAGCCAATAAACATTTCAAATATAGGTGCCGATAGGCATTCCAGATATGGTTGCCGATAGGCATTTCAAATATAGGTGCTGATAGGCATTTTAGATGTAGTTTCCGATAGGCATTTCAAAAATTGGTGCCGATAGGCATTTCAGATATAGGTGCTGATAGGCATTTCAGATATAGTGGCCGATTGGCATTTTAAAAATAGGTGCCGATAGGCATTTCAGATATAGAAGCCGATAGGTATTTCAAATATAGGTGTCGATAGGCATTTCAAATATAGGTGCTGATAGGAATTCCAGATATGGTTGCCGGTAGGCATTTCAAATATAAGTGCTGATAGGCATTTCAGATGTAGTTTCCGATAGGCATTTCAAAAATTGGTGCCGATAGGCATTTCAGATATAGGTGCTGATAGGCATTTCAGATATAGTTTCCGATTGGCATTTTAAAAATAAGTGCCGATAGGCATTTCAGATATAGAAGCCGATAGGTATTTCAGATATAGGTGTCGATAGGCATTTCAGATGTTTGCCGATAGGCATTTCAAATATAGGTGCTGATAGGCATTCCAGATGTAGTTTCCGATAGGCATTTCAAAAATAGGTATCGATAGGCATTTCAGATATATGTGCCGATAGGCATTTCAGATATAGTTGCCGATTGGCATTCTAAAAATAGATGTCGATAGGCATTTTAGATATAGAAGCCGATAGGCATTTCAAATATAGGTGCCGATAGACATTTCAGATATAATTGCCGATTGGCATTTTAAAAATAGCTGCCGATAGGCATTTCAGATATAGTTGCCGATAGGCATTTCAGATATAGTTGCCGATTGGCATTTTAAAAATTGGTGCCGATAGGAATTTCAGATATAGAAGCCGATAGGCATTTCAAATATAGGTGCCGATAGGCATTCCAGATATGGTTGCCGATAGGCATTTCAAATATAGGTGCTGATAGGCATTTCACATGTAGTTTCCGATAGGCTTTTCAAAAATAGGTGCCGATAGGCATTTCAGATATAGGTGCCGATAGGCATTTCAGATATAGTTGCCGATTGGCATTTTAAAAATAAGTGCCGATAGGCATTTCAGATATAGAAGCCGATAGACATTTCAAATATAGGTGCCGATAGGCATTCCAGATATAGGTGCCGATAGGCATTTCAGATATAGTTGCCTATTGGCATTTTAAAAATAGGTGCCGATAGGCATTTCAGATATATAAGCCGAAAGGCATTTCAAATATAGGTGCCGATAGGCATTCCAGATATGGTTGCCGATAGGCATTTCAAATATAAGTGCTGATAGGCATTTCAGATGTAGTTTCCGATAGGCATTTCAAAAATAGGTACCGATAGGCATTTCAGATATAGGTGCTGATAGGCATTCCAGATGTAGTTTCCGATAGGCATTTCAAAAATTGGTGCCGATAGGCATTTCAGATATAGGTGCCGATAGGCTTTTCAGATATAGTCACCGATTGGCATTTTAAAAATAGGTGCCGATAGGCATTCCAGAAATAGAAGCCGATAGGTATTTCAAATATAGGTGTCGATAGACATTTCAGATATATTTACCGATAGGCATTTCAAATATAGGTGCTAATAGGCATTTTAGATGTAGTTTCCGATAGGCATTTCAAAAATAGGTGCCGATAGGCATTTCAGATATAGGTGTCGATAGGCATTTCAGATATAGTTGCCGATTGGCATTTTAAAAATAGGTGCCGATAGGCATTTCAGATATAGAAGCCGATAGGCATTTGAAATATAGGTGCCGATAGGCATTCCAGATATGGTTGCCGATAGGCATTTCAAATATAGGTGCCGATAGGCATTTCAGATATAGAAGCCGATAGGCATTTCAAAAATAGGTGCCGATAGGCATTTCAGATATAGGTGCCGATAGGCATTTCAGATATAGTTGCCAATTGGCATTTTAAAAATAAGTGTCGATAGGCATTTAAGATATATAAGCCGATAGGCATTTCAAATATAGGTGCCGATAGGCATTCCAGATATGGTTGCCGATAGGCATTTCAAATATAAGTGCTGATAGGCATGTCAGATGTAGTTTCCGATAGGCATTTCAAAAATAGGTACCGATAGGCATTTCAGATATAGGTGCCGATAGGCATTACAGATATAGTTGCCAATTGGCATTTTAAAAATAGGTGTCGATAGGCATTTCAGATATAGAAGCCAATAGGCATTTCAAATATAGGTGCCGATAGGCATTCCAGATATGGTTGCCGATAGGCATTACAAATATAGGTGCTGATAGGCATTTCACATGTAGTTTCCGATAGGAATTTCAAAAATAGGTGCCGATAGGCATTTCAGATATAGGTGCCGATAGGCATTTCAGATATAGTTGCCGATTGGCATTTTAAAAATTGGTGCCGATAGGCATTTCAGATATAGAAGCCGATAGGCATTTCAAATATAGGTGCCGATAGGCATTCCAGATATGGTTGCCGATAGGCATTACAAATATAGGTGCTGATAGGCATTTCACATGTAGTTTCCGATAGGAATTTCAAAAATAGGTGCCGATAGGCATTTCAGATATAGGTGCCGATAGGCATTTCAGATATAGTTGCCGATTGGCATTTTAAAAATAAGTGCCGATAGGCATTTCAGATATAGAAGCCGATAGATATTTCAAATATAGGTGCCGATAGGCATTCCAGATATAGGTGCCGATAGGCATTTCAGAAATAGTTGCCTATTGGCATTTTAAAAATTGGTGCCGATAGGCATTTCAGATATAGAAGCCGATAGGCATTTCAAATATAGGTGCCGATAGGCATTCCAGATATGGTTGCCGATAGGCATTACAAATATAGGTGCTGATAGGCATTTCACATGTAGTTTCCGATAGGCATTTCAAAAATAGGTACCGATAGGCATTTCAGATATAGGTGCCGATAGGCATTTCAGATATAGTTGCCAATTGGCGTTTTGAAAATAGGTGTGTATAGGCATTTCAGATATAGAAGCCGATAGGCATTTCAAATATAGGTGCCGATAGGCATTCCAGATATGGTTGCCGATAGGCATTTCAAATATAGGTGCTGATAGGCAATCCAGATGTAGTTTCCGATAGGCATTTCAAAAATTGGTGCCGATAGACATTTCAGATATAGGTTCCGATAGGCATTTCAGATATAGTCACCGATTGGCATTTTAAAAATAGGTGCCGATAGGCATTTCAGATATAGAAGCCGATAGGTATTTCAAATATAGGTGTCGATAGGCATTTCAGATATGTTTACCGATAGGCATTTCAAATATAGGTGCTAATAGGCATTTTAGATGTAGTTTCCGATAGGCTTTTCAAAAATGGGTGCCGATAGGCATTTCAAATATAGGTGTCGATAGGCATTTCAGATATAGTTGCCGATTGGCATTTTAAAGATAGGTGCCGATAGGCATTTCAGATATAGAAGCCGATAGGCATTTCAAATATAGGTGCCGATAGGCATTCCAGATATGGTTGCCGATAGGCATTTCAAATATAGGTGCCGATAGGCATTTCAGATATAGAAGCCGATAGGCATTTCAAAAATAGGTGCCGATAGGCATTTCAGATATAGGTGCCGATAGGCATTTCAGATATAGTTGCCAATTGGCATTTTAAAAATAGGTGTCGATAGGCATTTCAGATATAGAAGCCAATAGGCATTTCAAATATAGGTGCCGATAGGCATTCCAGATATGGTTGCCGATAGGCATTTCAAATATAGGTGCTGATAGGCATTTCAGATGTAGTTTCCGATAGGCATTTCAAAAATTGGTGCCGATAGGCATTTCAGATATAGGTGCTGATAGGCATTTCAGATATAGTGGCCGATTGGCATTTTAAAAATAGGTGCCGATAGGCATTTCAGATATGAAGCCGATAGGTATTTCAAATATAGGTGTCGATAGGCATTTCAGATATGGTTGCCGATAGGCATTTCAAATATAGGTGCTGATAGGCATTTCAGATGTAGTTTCCGATACGCATTTCAAAAATAGGTGCCGATAGGCATTTCAAATATAGGTGCCGATAGGCTTTTCAGATAGAGTTGCCGATTGGCATTTTAAAAATAAGTGCCGATAGGCATTTTAGATGTGACTTCCGATAGGCATTTCAAAAATAGGTGCCGATAGGCATTTCAGATATAGGTGTCGATAGGCATTTCAGATATAGTTGCCGATTGGCATTTTAAAAATAGGTGCCGATAGGCATTTCAGATATAGAAGCCGATAGGCATTTCAAATATAGGTGCCGATAGGCATTCCAGATATGGTTGCCGATAGGCATTTCAAATATAGGTGCCGATAGGCATTTCAGATATAGAAGCCGATAGGCATTTCAAAAATAGGTGCCGATAGGCATTTCAGATATAGGTGCCGATAGGCATTTCAGATATAGTTGCCAATTGGCATTTTAAAAATAGGTGTCGATAGGCATTTCAGATATATAAGCCGATAGGCATTTCAAATATAGGTGCCGATAGGCATTCCAGATATGTTTGCCGATAGGCATTTCAAATATAAGTGCTGATAGGCATGTCAGATGTAGTTTCCGATAGGCATTTCAAAAATAGGTACCGATAGGCATTTCAGATATAGGTGCCGATAGGCATTACAGATATAGTTGCCAATTGGCATTTTAAAAATAGGTGTCGATAGGCATTTCAGATATAGAAGCCAATAAACATTTCAAATATAGGTGCCGATAGGCATTTTAGATATGGTTGCCGATAGGCATTTCAAATATAGGTGCTGATAGGCATTTCAGATGTAGTTTCCGATAGGCATTTCAAAAATTGGTGCCGATAGGCATTTCATATATAGGTGCCGATAGGCATTTCAGATATAGTTGAAGATTGGCATTTTAAAAATAGGTGCCGATAGGCATTTCAGATATAGAAGCCGATAGGCATTTCAAATATAGGTGCCGATAAGCAACCCAGATATGGTTGCCGATAGGCATTTCAAATATAGGTGCTGATAGGTATTTCAGATGTAGTTTCCGATAGGCATTTCAAAAATTGGTGCCGATAGGCATTTCAGATATAGGTGCTGATAAGCATTTCAGATATAGCTTCCGATTGGCATTTTTAAAATAGGTGCCGATAAGCATTTCAGATATAGAAGCCGATAGGTATTTCAAATATAGGTGTCGATAGGCATTTCAGATATGGTTGCCGATAGGCATTTCAAATATAGGTGCTGATAGGCATTTCAGATGTAGTTTCCGATAGGCAATTCAAAAGTAGGTGCCGATAGGCATTTCAGATATAGGTGCCGATAGGCATTACAGATATAGTTGCCGAATAGCATTTTAAAAATTGGTGCCGATAGGCATTTCAGATATAGAAGCCGATAGGTATTTCAAATATAGGTGTCGATAGGCATTTCAGATATGGTTGCCGATAGGCATTTCAAATACAGGTGCTGATAGGCATTTCACATGTAGTTTCCGATAGGCATTTCAAAAATAGGTGTCGATAGGCATTTCAGATGTTTGCCGATAGGCATTTCAAATATAGGTGCTGATAGGCATTCCAGATGTAGTTTCCGATAGGCATTTCAAAAATTGGTGCCGATAGGCATTTCAGATATAGGTGCCAATAGGCATTTCAGATATAGTTACCGATTGGCATTTTAAAAATAGGTGCCGATAGGCATTTCAGATATAGAAGCCGATAGGTATTTCAAATATAGGTGTCGATAGGCATTTCAGATATGGTTGCCGATAGGCATTTCAAATATAGGTGCTGATAGGCATTTCAGATGTAGTTTCCGATAGGCAATTCAAAAGTAGGTGCCGATAGGCATTTCAGATATAGGTGCCGATAGGCATTACAGATATAGTTGCCGATTAGCATTTTAAAAATTGGTGCCGATAGGCATTTCAGATATAGAAGCCGATAGGCATTTCAAATATAGGTGCCGATAGGCATTCCAGATATGGTTGCCGATAGGCATTACAAATATAGGTGCTGATAGGCATTTCACATGTAGTTTCCGATAGGCATTTCAAAAATAGGTGCCGATAGGCATTTCAGATATAGGTGCCGATAGGCATTTCAGATATAGTTGCCGATTGGCATTTTAAAAATAAGTGCCGATAGGCATTTCAGATATAGAAGCCAATAGACATTTCAAATATAGGTGCCGATAGGCATTCCAGATATGGTTGCCGATAGGCATTTCAAATATAGGTGCTGATATTCATTCCAGATGTAGTTTCCGATAGGCATTTCAAAAATTGGTGCCGATAGGCATTTCAGATATAGGTGCCGATAGGCATTTCAGATATAGTCACCGATTGGCATTTTAAAAATAGGTGCCGATAGGCATTTCAGATATAGAAGCCGATAGGTATTTCAAATATAGGTGTCGATAGGCATTTCAGATATGTTTACCGATAGGCATTTCAAATATAGGTGCTAATAGGCATTTTAGATGTAGTTTCCGATAGGCATTTCAAAAATAGGTGCCGATAGGCATTTCAGATATAGGTGTCGATAGGCATTTCAGATATAGTTGCCGATTGGCATTTTAAAAATAGGTGCCGATAGGCATTTCAGATATAGAAGCCGATAGGCATTTCAAATATAGGTGTTGATAGGCATTCCAGATATGGTTGCCGATAGGCATTTCAAATATAGGTGCCGATAGGCATTTCAGATATAGAAGCCGATAGGCATTTCAAAAATAGGTGCCGATAGGCATTTCAGATATAGGTGCCGATAGGCATTTCAGATATAGTTGCCAATTGGCATTTTAAAAATAGGTGTCGATAGGCATTTCAGATATATAAGCCGATAGGCATTTCAAATATAGGTGCCGATAGGCATTCCAGATATGGTTGCCGATAGGCATTTCAAATATAAGTGCTGATAGGCATGTCAGATGTAGTTTCCGATAGGCATTTCAAAAATAGGTACCGATAGGCATTTCAGATATAGGTGCCGATAGGCATTAAAGATATAGTTGCCAATTGGCATTTTAAAAATAGGTGTCGATAGGCATTTCAGATATAGAAGCCAATAGGCATTTCAAATATAGGTGCCGATAGGCATTCCAGATATGGTTGCCGATAGGCATTTGAAATATAGGTGCTGATAGGCATTTCAGATGTAGTTCCCGATAGGCATTTCAAAAATTGGTGCCGATAGGCATTTCAGATATAGGTGCTGATAGGCATTTCAGATATAGTGGCCGATTGGCATTTTAAAAATAGGTGCCGATAGGCATTTCAGATATAGAAGCCGATAGGTATTTCAAATATAGGTGTCGATAGGCATTTCAGATATGGTTGCCGATAGGCATTTCAAATATAGGTGCTGATAGGCATTTCAGATGTAGTTTCCGATAGGCATTTCAAAAATAGGTGCCGATAGGCATTTCAGATATAGGTGCCGATAGGTTTTTCAGATAGAGTTGCCGATTGGCATTTTAAAAATAGGTGCCGATAGGCATTTATGATGTAGCTTCCGATAGGCATTTCAAAAATAGGTGCCGATAGGCATTTCAGATATAGGTGCCGATAGGCATATCAGATATAGATGCCGATAGGCATTTAAAATATAGGTGCCGATAGGCATTTCAAATATAGGTGTCGATAGGCATTTCAGATATAAATGCCGAAAAACATTTCAGATATAGGTGCCGATAGGCATTTCTGATGTGGTTGCCGATAGGCATTTCAAATATAGGTGCTGATAGGCATTTCAGATATAGTTGCCGATTGGAATTTTAAAAATAGGTGCCGATAGGCATTTCAGATATAGAAGCCGATAGGCATTTCAAATATAGGTGCTGATAGGAATTCCAGATATGGTTGCCGGTAGGCATTTCAAATATACGTGCTGATAGGCATTTCAGACGTAGTTTCCGATAGGCATTTCAAAAATTGGTGCCGATAGGCATTTCATATATAGGTGCCGATAGGCATTTCAGATATAGTTGCCGATTGGCATTTTAAAAATAGGTGCCGATAGGCATTTCAGATATAGAAGCCGATAGGCATTTCAAATATAGGTGCCGATAAGCAACCCAGATATTGTTGCCGATAGGCATTTCAAATATAGGTGCTGATAGGCATTTCAGATGTAGTTTCCGATAGGCATTTCAAAAATAGGTGCCGATAGGCATTTCAGATATAGGTGCCGATAGGCATTTCAGATATAGTTGCCGATTGGAATTTTAAAAATAGGTGCCGATAGGCATTTCAGATATAGAAGCCGATAGGCATTTCAAATAAAGGTGCTGATAGGAATTCCAGATATGGTTGCCGGTAGGCATTTCAAATATACGTGCTGATAGGCATTTCAGACGTAGTTTCCGATAGGCATTTCAAAAATTGGTGCCGATAGGCATTTCATATATAGGTGCCGATAGGCATTTCAGATATAGTTGCCGATTGGCATTTTAAAAATAGGTGCCGATAGGCATTTCAGATATAGAAGCCGATAGGCATTTCAAATATAGGTGCCGATAAGCAACCCAGATATGGTTGCCGATAGGCATTTCAAATATAGGTGATGATAGGCATTTCAGATGTAGTTTCCGATAGGCATTTCAAAAATTGGTGCCGATAGGCATTTCAGATATAGGTGCTGATAGGCATTTCAGATATAGTTTCCGATTGGCATTTTAAAAATAGGTGCCGACAGGCATTTCAGATATAGAAGCCGATAGGTATTTCAGATATAGGTGTCGATAGGCAATTTAGATGTTTGCCGATAGGCATTTCAAATATAGGTGCTGATAGGCATTCCAGATGTAGCTTCCGATAGGCATTTCAAAAATAGGTGTCGATAGGCATTTCAGATATATGTGCCGATAGGCATTTCAGATATAGTTGCCAAATGGCATTTTAAAAATAGATGTCGATAGGCATTTTAGATATAGAAGCCGATAGGCATTTCAAATATAGGTGCCGATAGGCATTCCAGATATGGTTGCCGATAGGCATTTCAAATATAGGTGCTGATATTCTTTCCAGATGTAGTTTCCGATAGGCATTTCAAAATTGGTGCCGATAGGCATTTCAGATATAGGTGCCGATAGGCATTTCAGATATAGTTACCGATTGGCATTTTAAAAATAGGTGCCGATAGGCATTTCAGATATAGAAGCCGATAGGTATTTCAAATATAGGTGTCGATAGGCATTTCAGATATGGTTGCCGATAGGCATTTCAAATATAGGTGCTGATAGGCATTTCAGATGTAGTTTCCGATAGGCAATTCAAAAGTAGGTGCCGATAGGCATTTCAGATATAGGTGCCGATAGGCATTACAGATATAGTTGCCGATTAGCATTTTAAAAATTGGTGCCGATAGGCATTTCAGATATAGAAGCCGATAGGCATTTCAAATATAGGTGCCGATAGGCATTCCAGATATGGTTGCCGATAGGCATTACAAATATAGGTGCTGATAGGCATTTCACATGTAGTTTCCGATAGGCATTTCAAAAATAGGTGCCGATAGGCATTTCAGATATAGGTGCCGATAGGAATTTCAGATATAGTTGCCGATTGGCATTTTAAAAATTAGAGCCGATAGGCATTTCAGATATAGAAACCGATAGACATTTCAAATATAGGTGCCGATAGGCATTCCAGATATGGTTGCCGATAGGCATTTCAAATATAGGTGCTGATAGGCATTTCAGATGTAGTTTCCGATAGGCATTTCAAAAATTGGTGCCGATAGGCATTTCATATATAGGTGCCGATAGGCATTTCAGATATAGGTGCTGATAGGCATTTCAGATGTAGTTTCCGATAGGCATTTCAAAAATTGGTGCCGATAGGCATTTCAGATATAGGTGCTAATAGGCATTTCAGATATAGTTTTTTATTGGCATTTTAAAAATAGGTGCCGATTGGCATTTCAGATATAGAAGCCGATAGGTATTTCAGATATAGGTGTCGATAGGCATTTCAGATGTTTGCCGATAGGCATTTCAAATATAGGTGCTGATAGGCATTCCAGATCTAGTTTCCGATAGGCATTTCAAAAATAGGTGTCGATAGGCATTTCAGATATATGTGCCGATAGGCATTTCAGATATAGTTGCCGATTGGCATTTTAAAATAGATGTCGATAGGCATTTTAGATATAGAAGCCGATAGGCATTTCAGATATTGGTGCCGATAGGCATTCCAGATATGGTTGCCGATAGGCATTTCAAATATAGGTGCTGATATTCATTCCAGATGTAGTTTCCGATAGGCATTTCAAAAATTGGTGCCGATAGGCATTTCAGATATAGGTGCCGATAGGCATTTCAGATATAGTTACCGATTGGCATTTTAAAAATAGGTGCCGATAGGCATTTCAGATATAGAAGCCGATGGGTATTACAAATATAGGTGTCGATAGGCATTTCAGATATGGTTGCCGATAGGCATTTCAAATATAGGTGCTGATAGGCATTTTAGATGTAGTTTCCGATAGGCAATTCAAAAGTAGGTGCCGATAGGCATTTCAGATATAGGTGCCGATAGGCATTACAGATATAGTTGCCGATTAGCATTTTAAAAATTGGTACCGATAGGCATTTCAGATATAGAAGCCGATAGGCATTTCAAATATAGGTGCCGATAGGCATTCCAGATATGGTTGCCGATAGGCATTACAAATATAGGTGCTGATAGGCATTTCACATGTAGTTTCCGATAGGAATTTCAAAAATAGGTGCCGATAGGCATTTCAGATATAGTTGCCGATAGGCATTTCAGATATAGTTGCCGATTGGCATTTTAAAAATAAGTGCCGATAGGCATTTCAGATATAGAAGCCGATAGACATTTCAAATATAGGTGCCGATAGGCATTCCAGATATAGTTGCCGATAGGCATTTCAGATATAGTTGCCTATTGGCATTTTAAAAATAGGTGCCGATAGGCATTTCAGATATATAAGCCGATAGGCATTTCAAATATAGGTGCCGATAGGCATTTCAGATATAGGTGCCGATAGGCATTTCAGATATAGTTGAAAATTGGCGTTTTGAAAATAGGTGTGTATAGGCATTTCAGATATAGAAGCCGATAGGCATTTCAAATATAGGTGCCGATAGGCATTCCAGATATGGTTGCCGATAGGCATTTCAAATATAGGTGCTGATAGGCAATCCAGATGTAGTTTCCGATAGGCATTTCAAAAATAGGTACCGATAGGCATTTCAGATATAGGTGCCGATAGGCATTTCAGATATAGTTGAAAATTGGCGTTTTGAAAATAGGTGTGTATAGGCATTTCAGATATAGAAGCCGATAGGCATTTCAAATATAGGTGCCGATAGGCATTCCAGATATGGTTGCCGATAGGCATTTCAAATATAGGTGCTGATAGGCAATCCAGATGTAGTTTCCGATAGGCATTTCAAAAATTGGTGCCGATAGGCATTTCAGATATAGGTGCCGATATGCATTTCAGATATAGTCACCGATTGGCATTTTAAAAATAGGTGCCGATAGGCATTTCAGATATAGAAGCCGATAGGTATTTCAAATATAGGTGTCGATAGGCATTTCAAATATAGGTGCTAATAGGCATTTTAGATGTAGTTTCCGATAGGCTTTTCAAAAATAGGTGCCGATAGGCATTTCAAATATAGGTGTCGATAGGCATTTCAGATATAGTTGCCGATTGGCATTTTAAAGATAGGTGCCGATAGGCATTTCAGATATAGAAGCCGATAGGCATTTCAAATATAGGTGCCGATAGGCATTCCAAATATGGTTGCCGATAGGCATTTCAAATATAGGTGCCAATAGGCATTTCAGATATAGAAGCCGATAGGCATTTCAAAAATAGGTGCCGATAGGCATTTCAGATATAGGTGCCGATAGGCATTTCAGATATAGTTGCCAATTGGCATTTTAAAAATAGGTGTCGATAGGCATTTCAGATATAGAAGCCAATAGGCATTTCAAATATAGGTGCCGATAGGCATTCCAGATATGGTTGCCGATAGGCATTTCAAATATAGGTGCTGATAGGCAATCCAGATGTAGTTTCCGATAGGCATTTCAAAAATAGGTACCGATAGGCATTTCAGATATAGGTGCCGATAGGCATTTCAGATATAGTTGAAAATTGGCGTTTTGAAAATAGGTGTGTATAGGCATTTCAGATATAGAAGCCGATAGGCATTTCAAATATAGGTGCCGATAGGCATTCCAGATATGGTTGCCGATAGGCATTTCAAATATAGGTGCTGATAGGCAATCCAGATGTAGTTTCCGATAGGCATTTCAAAAATTGGTGCCGATAGGCATTTCAGATATAGGTGCCGATATGCATTTCAGATATAGTCACCGATTGGCATTTTAAAAATAGGTGCCGATAGGCATTTCAGATATAGAAGCCGATAGGTATTTCAAATATAGGTGTCGATAGGCATTTCAAATATAGGTGCTAATAGGCATTTTAGATGTAGTTTCCGATAGGCTTTTCAAAAATAGGTGCCGATAGGCATTTCAAATATAGGTGTCGATAGGCATTTCAGATATAGTTGCCGATTGGCATTTTAAAGATAGGTGCCGATAGGCATTTCAGATATAGAAGCCGATAGGCATTTCAAATATAGGTGCCGATAGGCATTCCAAATATGGTTGCCGATAGGCATTTCAAATATAGGTGCCAATAGGCATTTCAGATATAGAAGCCGATAGGCATTTCAAAAATAGGTGCCGATAGGCATTTCAGATATAGGTGCCGATAGGCATTTCAGATATAGTTGCCAATTGGCATTTTAAAAATAGGTGTCGATAGGCATTTCAGATATAGAAGCCAATAGGCATTTCAAATATAGGTGCCGATAGGCATTCCAGATATGGTTGCCGATAGGCATTTCAAATATAGGTGCTGATAGGCATTTCAGATGTAGTTTCCGATAGGCATTTCAAAAATAGGTGCCGATAGGCATTTCAGATATAGGTGCCGATAGGCTTTTCAGATAGAGTTGCCGATTGGCATTTTAAAAATAGGTGCCGATAGGCATTTTAGATGTAGCTTCCGATAGGCATTTCAAAAATAGGTGACGATAGGCATTTCAGTTATAGGTGTCGATAGACATTTCAGATATTGTTGCCGATTGGCATTTTAAAAATAGGTGCCGATAGGCATTTCAGATATAGAAGCCGATAGGCATTTCAAATATAGGTGCCGATAGGCATTCCAGATATGGTTGCCGATAGGCATTTCAAATATAGGTGCCGATAGGCATTTCAGATATAGAAGCCGATAGGCATTTCAAAAATAGGTGCCGATAGGCATTTCAGATATAGGTGCCGATAGGCATTTCAGATATAGTTGCCAATTGGCATTTTAAAAATAGGTGTCGATAGGCATTTCAGATATAGAAGCCGATAGGCATTTCAAATATAGGTGCCGATAGGCATTCCGGATATGGTTGCCGATAGGCATTTCAAATATAGGTGCTGATAGGCATTTTAGATGTAGTTTCTTATAGGCATTTCAAAAATTGGTGCCGATAGGCATTTCAGATATAGGTGCTGATAGGAATTTCAGATATAGTGGCCGATTGGCATTTTAAAAATAGGTGCCGATAGGCATTTCAGATATAGAAGCCGATAGGTATTTCAAATATAGGTGTCGATAGGCATTTCAAATATAGGTGCTGATAGGAATTCCAGATATGGTTGCCGGTAGGCATTTCAAATATAGGTGCTGATAGGCATTTCAGATGTAGTTTCCGATAGGCATTTCAAAAATTGGTGCCGATAGGCATTTCATATATAGGTGCCGATAGGCATTTCAGATATAGTTGCCGATTGGCATTTTAAAAATAGGTGCCGATAGGCATTTCAGATATAGAAGCCGATAGGCATTTCAAATATAGGTGCCGATAAGCAACCCAGATATGGTTGGCGATAGGCATTTCAAATATAGGTGCTGATAGGCATTTCAGATGTAGTTTCCGATAGGCATTTCAAATATTGGTGCCGATAGGCATTTCAGATATAGGTGCCGATAGGCATTTCAGATATAGTTACCGATTGGCATTTTAAAAATAGGTGCCGATAGGCATTTCAGATATAGAAGCCGATAGGTATTTCAAATATAGGTGTCGATAGGCATTTCAGATATGGTTGCCGATAGGCATTTCAAACATAGGTGCTGATAGGCATTTCAGATGTAGTTTCCGATAGGCAATTCAAAAGTAGGTGCCGATAGGCATTTCAGATATAGGTGCCGATAGGCATTACAGATATAGTTGCCGATTAGCATTTTAAAAATTGGTGCCGATAGGCATTTCAGATATAGTTGCCGATTGGCATTTTAAAAATAAGTGCCGATAGGCATTTCAGATATAGAAGCCGATAGACATTTCAAATATAGGTGCCGATAGGCATTTCAGATATGGTTGACGATAGGCATTTCAAATATAGGTGCTGATAGGCATTTCAGATGTAGTTTTCGATAGGCATTTCAAAAATTGGTGCCGATAGGCATTTCAGATATAGTTGCCGATAGGCATTTCAGATATAGTTGCCGATTGGCATTTTAAAAATTGGTGCCGATAGGAATTTCAGATATAGAAGCCGATAGGCATTTCAAATATAGGTGCCGATAGGCATTCCAGATATGGTTGCCGATAGGCATTTCAAATATAGGTGCTGATAGGCATTTCACATGTAGTTTCCGATAGGCATTTTAAAAATAGGTGCCGATAGGCATTTCAGATATAGGTGCCGATAGGCTTTCAGATATAGGTGCCGATAGGCATTTCAGATATAGTTGCCGATTGGCATTTTAAAAATAAGTGCCGATAGGCATTTCAGATATAGGAGCCGATAGACATTTCAAATATAGGTGCCGATAGGCATTCCAGATATAGGTGCCGATAGGCATTTCAGATATAGTTGCCTATTGGCATTTTAAAAATAGGTGCCGATAGGCATTTCAGATATATAAGCCGATAGGCATTTCAAATATAGGTACCGATAGGCATTCCAGATATGGTTGCCAATAGGCATTTCAAAAATAGGTGCCGATAGGCATTTCAGATATAGGTGCCGATAGGCATTTCAGATATAGTTGCCGATTGGCATTTTAAAAATAGGTGCCGATAGGCATTTCAGATATAGAAGCCGATAGGCATTTCAAATATAGGTGCCGATAAGTAACCCAGATATGGTTGCCGATAGGCATTTCTAATATAGGTGCTGATAGGCATTTCAGATGTAGTTTCCGATAGGCATTTCAAAAATTGGTGCCGATAGGCATTTCAGATATAGGTGCTGATAGGCATTTCAGATATAGTTTCCGATTGGCATTTTAAAAATATGTGCCGATAGGCATTTCAGATATTGAAGCCGATAGGTATTTCAGATATAGGTGTCGATAGGCATTTCAGATGTTTGCCGATAGGCATTTCAAATATAGGTGCTGATAGGCATTCCAGATGTAGTTTCCGATAGGCATTTCAAAAATTGGTGCCGATAGGCATTTCAGATATAGGTGCTGATAGGCATTTCAGATATAGTGGCCGATTGGCATTTTAAAAATAGGTGCCGATAGGCATTTCAGATATAGAAGCCGATAGGTATTTCAAATATAGGTGTCGATAGGCATTTCAGATATGGTTGCCGCTAGGCATTTCAAATATAGGTGCTGATAGGCATTCCAGATGTAGTTTCCGATAGGCATTTCAAAAATAGGTGTCGATAGGCATTTCAGATATATGTGCCGATAGGCATTTCAGATATAGTTGCCGATTGGCATTTTAAAAATAGATGTCGATAAGCATTTTAGATATAGAAGCCGATAGGCATTTCAAATATAGGTGCCGATAGGCATTCCAGATATGGTTGCCGATAGGCATTTCAAATATAGGTGCTGATATTCATTCCAGATGTAGTTTCCGATAGGCATTTCAAAAATTGGTGCCGATAGGCATTTCAGATATAGGTGCTGATAGGCATTTCAGATATAGTTACCGATTGGCATTTTAAAAATAGGTGCCGATAGGCATTTCAGATATAGAAGCCGATAGGTATTTCAAATATAGGTGTCGATACGCATTTCAGATATGGTTGCCGATAGGCATTTCAAATATAGGTGCTGATAGGCATTTCACATGTAGTTTCCGATAGGCATTTCAAAAATAGGTGCCGATAGGCATTTCAGATATAGGTGCCGATAGGCATTTCAGATATAGTTGCCGATTAGCATTTTAAAAATTGGTGCCGATAGGCATTTCAGATATAGAAGCCGATAGGCATTTCAAATATAGGTGCCGATAGGCATTCCAGATATGGTTGCCGATAGGCATTACAAATATAGGTGCTGATAGGCATTTCACATGTAGTTTCCGATAGGCATTTCAAAAATAGGTGCCGATAGGCATTTCAGATATAGGTGCCGATAGGCATTTCAGATATAGTTGCCGATTGGCATTTTAAAAATAAGTGCCGATAGGCATTTCAGATATAGAAGCCGATAGACATTTCAAATATAGGTGCCGATAGGCATTCCAGATTTAGGTGCCGATAGGCATTTCAGATATACTTGCCTATTGGCATTTTAAAAATAGGTGCCGATAGGCATTTCAGATATATAAGCTGATAGGCATTTCAAATATAGGTGCCGATAGGCATTCCAGATATGGTTGCCGATAGGCATTTCAAATATAAGTGCTGATAGGCATTTCAGATGTAGTTTCCGATAGGCATTTCAAAAATAGGTACCGATAGGCATTTCAGATATAGGTGCCGATAGTCATTTCAGATATAGTTGCCAATTGGCGTTTTGAAAATAGGTGTGGATATGCATTTCAGATATAGAAGCCGATAGGCATTTCAAATATAAGTGCCGATAGGCATTCCAGATATGGTTGCCGATAGGCATTTCAATTATAGGTGCTGATAGGCATTCCAGATGTAGTTTCCGATAGGCATTTCAAAAATTGGTGCCGATAAGCATTTCAGATATAGATGCCGATAGGCATTTCAGATATAGTCACCGATTGGCATTTTAAAAATAGGTGCCGTTAGGCATTTCAGATATAGAAGCGGATAGGTATTTCAAATATAGGTGTCGATAGGCATTTCAGATATAGAAGCCAATAGGCATTTCAAATATAGGTGCCGATAGGCATTCAAGATATGGTTGCCGATAGGCATTTCAAATATAGGTGCTGATAGGCATTTTAAGATGTAGTTTCCAAAAGGCATTTCAAAAATTGGTGCCGATAGGCATTTCAGATATAGGTGCTGATAGGCATTTCAGATATAGTGGCCGATTGGCATTTTAAAAATAGGTGCCGATAGGCATTTCAGATATAGAAGCCGATAGGTATTTCAAATATAGGTGTCGATAGGCATTTCAGATATGGTTGCCGATAGGCATTTCAAATATAGGTGCTGATAGGCATTTCAGATGTAGTTTCCGATAGGCATTTCAAAAATAGGTGCCGATAGGCATTTCAGATATAATTGCCGATTGGAATTTTAAAAATAGGTGCCGATAGGCATTTCAGATATAGAAGCCGATAGGCATTTCAAATATAGGTGCTGATAGGAATTCCAGATATGGTTGCCGGTAGGCATTTCAAATATAGGTGCTGATAGGCATTTCAGATGTAGTTTCCGATAGGCATTTCAAAAATTGGTGCCGATAGGCATTTCATATATAGGTGCCGATAGGCATTTCAGATATAGTTGCCGATTGGCATTTTAAAAATAGGTGCCGATAGGCATTTCAGATATAGAAGCCGATAGGCATTTCAAATATAGGTGCCGATAAGCAACCCAGATATGGTTGCCGATAGGCATTTCTAATATAGGTGCTGATAGGCATTTCAGATGTAGTTTCCGATAGGCATTTCAAAAATTGGTGCCGATAGGCATTTCAGATATAGGTGCTGATAGGCATTTCAGATATAGTTTCCGATTGGCATTTTAAAAATAGGTGCCGATAGGCATTTCAGATATAGAAGCCGATAGGTATTTCAGATATAGGTGTCGATAGGCATTTCAGATGTTTGCCGATAGGCATTTCAAATATAGGTGCTGATAGGCATTTCAGATGTAGTATCCGATAGGCATTTCAAAAATAGGTGTCGATAGGCATTTCAGATATATGTGCCGATAGGCATTTCAGATAAATTTGCCGATTGGCATTTTAAAAATAGATGTCGATAGGCATTTTAGATATAGAAGCCGATAGGCATTTCAAATATAGGTGCCGATAGGCATTCCAGATATGGTTGCCGATAGGCATTTCAAATAGAGGTGCTGATATTCATTCCAGATGTAGTTTCCGATAGGCATTTCAAAACTTGGTGCCGATAGGCATTTCAGATATAGGTGCCGATAGGCATTTCAGATATAGTTACTGATTGGCATTTTAAAAATAGGTGCCGATAGGCATTTCAGATATAGAAGCCGATAGGTATTTCAAATATAGGTGTCGATAGGCATTTCAGATATGTTTGCCGATAGGCATTTCAAATATAGGTGCTGATAGGCATTTTAGATGTAGTTTCCGATAGGCAATTCAAAAGTAGGTGCCGATAGGCATTTCAGATTTAGGTGCCGATAGGCATTACAGATATAGTTGCCGATTAGCATTTTGAAAATTAGTGCCGATAGGCATTTCAGATATAGAAGCCGATAGGCATTTCAAATATAGGTGCCGATAGGCATTCCAGATATGGTTGCCGATAGGCATTACAAATATAGGTGCTGATAAGGCATTTCACATGTAGTTTCCGATAGGCATTTCAAAAATAGGTGCCGATAGGCATTTCAGATATAGGTGCCAATAGGCATTTCAGATATAGTTGCCGATTGGCATTTTAAAAATAAGTGCCGATAGGCATTTCAGATATAGAAGCCGATAGACATTTCAAATATAGGTGCCGATAGGCATTCCAGATATAGGTGCCGATAGGCATTTCAGATATAGTTGCCTATTGGCATTTTAAAAATAGGTGCCGATAGGCATTTCAGATATATAAGCCGATAGGCATTTCAAACATAGGTGCCGATAGGCATTCCAGATATGGTTGCCGATAGGCATTTCAAATATGAGTGCTGATAGGCATTTCAGATGTAGTTTCCGATAGGCATTTCAAAAATAGGTACCGATAGGCATTTCAGATATAGGTGCCGATAGGCATTTCAGATATAGTTGCCAATTGGCGTTTTGAAAATAGGTGTGGATAGGCATTTCAGATATAGAAGCCGATAGGCATTTCAAATATAAGTGCCGATAGGCATTCCAGATATGGTTGCCGATAGGCATTTCAAATATAGGTGCTGATAGGCATTCCAGATGTAGTTTCCGATAGGCATTTCAAAAATTGGTGCCGATAGGCATTTCAGATATAGGTGCCGATAGGCATTTCAGATATAGGTGCCGATAGGCATATCAGATATAGATGCCGATAGGCATTTAAAATATAGGTGTCGATAGGCATTTTAAATATAGGTGTCGATAGGCATTTCAGATATAAATGCCGAAAGACATTTCAGATATAGGTGCCGATAGGCATTTCTGATGTGGTTGCCGATATGCATTTCAAATATAGGTCCCGATTGGCATTCCAAATATGGTTGCCGATAGGCATTTCAAATATAGGTGCTGATAGGCATTTCAGATGTAGTTTCCGATAGGCATTTCAAAAATAGGTGCCCATAGGCATTTCAGATATAGGTGCCGATAGGCATTTCAGATATAGTTGCCGATTGGAATTTTAAAAATAGGTGCCGATAGGCATTTCAGATATAGAAGCCGATAGGCATTTCAAACATAGGTGCTGATAGGAATTCCAGATATGGTTGCCGGTAGGCATTTTAAATATAGGTGCTGATAGGCATTTCAGATGTAGTTTCCGATAGGCATTTCAAAAATTGGTGCCGATAGGCATTTCATATATAGGTGCCGATAGGCATTTCAGATATAGTTGCCGATTGGCATTTTAAAAATAGGTGCCGATAGGCATTTCAGATATAGAAGCCGATAGGCATTTCAAATATAGGTGCCGATAAGCAACCCAGATATGGTTGCCGATAGGCATTTCAAATATAGGTGCTGATAGGCATTTCAGATGTAGTTTCCGATAGGCATTTCAAAAATTGGTGCCGATAGGCATTTCAGATATAGGTGCTGATAGGCATTTCAGATATAGTTTCCGATTGGCATTTTAAAAATAGGTGCCGATAGGCATTTCAGATATAGAAGCCGATAGGTATTTCAGATATAGGTGTCGATAGGCATTTCAGATGTTTGCCGATAGGCATTTCAAATATAGGTGCTGATAGGCATTCCAGATGTAGTTTCCGATAGGCATTTCAAAAATAGGTGTCGATAGGCATTTCAGATATATGTGCCGATAGGCATTTCAGATATAGTTGCCGATTGGCATTTTAAAAATCGATGTCGATAGGCATTTTAGATATAGAAGCCGATAGGCATTTCAAATATAGGTGCCGATAGGCATTCCAGATATGGTTGCCCATAGGCATTTCAAATATAGGTGCTGATATTTATTCCAGATGTAGTTTCTAATAGGCATTTCAAAAAATGGTGCCGATAGGCATTTCAGATATAGGTGCCGATAGGCATTTCAGATATAGATACCGATTGGCATTTTAAAAATAGGTGCCGATAGGCATTTCAGATATAGAAGCCGATAATTATTTCAAATATAGGTGTCGATAGGCATTTCAGATATGGTTGCCGATAGGCATTTCCAATATAGGTGCTGATAGGCATTTCAGATGTAGTTTCCGATAGGCAATTCAAAGGTAGGTGCCGATAGGCATTTCAGATATAGGTGCCGATAGGCATTACAGATATAGTTGCCGATAGGCATTCCAGATATGGTTGCCGATAGGTATACAAATATAGGTGCTGATAGGCATTTCACATGTAGTTTCCGATAGGCATTTCAAAAATAGGTGCCGATAGGCATTTCAGATATAGGTGCCGATAGGCATTTCAGATATAGTTGCCGATTGGCATTTTAAAAATAAGTGCCGATAGGCATTTCAGATATAGAAGCCGATAGACATTTCAAATATAGGTGCCGATAGGCATTCCAGATATGGTTGCCGATAGGCATTTGAAATATAGGTGCTGATAGGCATTTCAGATGTAGTTTCCGATAGGCATTTAAAAAATTGGTGCCGATAGGCATTTCAGATATATGTGCCGATAGGCATTTCAGATATAGTTGCCGATTGGCATTTTAAAAATAGATGTCGATAGGTATTTTAGATATAGAAGCCGATAGGCATTTCAAATATAGGTGCTGATATCCATTCCAGATGTAGTTTCTGATAGGCATTTCAAAAATTGGTGCCGATAGGCATTTCAGATATAGGTGCCGATAGGCATTTCAGATATAGTTACCGATTGGCATTTTAAAAATAGGTGCCGATAGGCATTTCAGATATAGAAGCCGATAGGTATTTCAAATATAGGTGTCGATAGGCATTTCAGATATGGTTGCCGATAGGCATTTCAAATATAGGTGCTGATAGGCATTTCAGATGTAGTTTCCGATAGGCAATTCAAAAGTAGGTGCCGATAGGCATTTCAGATATAGGTGCCGATAGGCATTACAGATATAGTTGCCGATTAGCATTTTAAAAATTGGTGCCGATAGGCATTTCAGATATAGAAGCCGATAGGCATTTCAAATATAGGTGCCGATAGGCATTCCAGATATGGTTGCCGATAGGCATTTCAAATATAGGTGCTGATAGGCATTCCAGATGTAGTTTCCGATAGGCATTTCAAAAATTGGTGCCGATAGGCATTTCAGATATAGGTGCCGATAGGCATTTCAGATATAGGTGCCGATAGGCATTTCAGATATAGTTGCCGATTGGCATTTTAAAAATAAGTGCCGATAGGCATTTCAGATATAGAAGCCGATAGATATTTCAAATATAGGTGCCGATAGGCATTCCAGATATAGTTGCTGATTGGCATTTTAAAAATAGATGTCGATAGGCATTTTAGATATAGAAGCCGATAGGCATTACAAATATAGGTGCCGATAGGCATTCCAGATATGGTTGCCGATAGGCATTTCAAATATAGGTGCTGATATTCATTCCAGATGTAGTTTCCGATAGGCATTTCAAAAATTGGTGCCGATAGGCATTTCAGATATAGGTGCTGATAGGCATTTCAGATATAGTTACCGATTGGCATTTTAAAAATAGGTGCCAATAGGCATTTCAGATATAGAAGCCGATAGGTATTTCAAATATAGGTGTCGATAGGCATTTCAGATATGGTTGCCGATAGGCATTTCAAATATAGGTGCTGATAGGCATTTCAGATGTAGTTTCCGATAGGCAATTCAAAGGTAGGTGCCGATAGGCATTTCAGATATAGGTACCGATAGGCATTACAGATATAGTTGCCGATTAGCATTTTAAAAATTGGTGCCGATAGGCATTTCAAATATAGGTGCTGATAGGCATTTCAGATGTAGTTTCCGATAGGCATTTCAAAAATTGGTGCCGATAGGCATTTCAGATATAGGTGCTGATAGGCATTTCAGATATAGTTTCCGATTGGCATTTTAAAAATAGGTGCCGATAGGCATTTCAGATATAGAAGCCGATAGGTATTTCAGATATAGGTGTCGATAGGCATTTCAGATGTTTGCCGATAGGCATTTCAAATATAGGTGCCGATAGGCATTCTAGATATGGCTGCCGATAGGCATTACAAATATAGGTGCTGATAGGCATTTCACATGTAGTTTCCGATAGGCATTTCAAAAATAGGTGCCGATAGGCATTTCAGATATAGGTGCCGATAGGCATTTCAGATATAGTTGCCGATTGGCATTTTAAAAATAGGTGCCGATAGGCATTTCAGATATAGAAGCCGATAGGCATTTCAAATATAGGTGCTGTTAGGAATTCCAGATATGGTTGCCTGTAGGCATTTCAAATATAGGTGCTGATAGGCATTTCAGATGTAGTTTCCGATAGGCATTTCAAAAATTGGTGCCGATAGGCATTTCAAATATAGGTGCCGATAGGCATTTCAGATATAGTTGCCGATTGGCATTTTAAAAATAGGTGCCGATAGGCATTTCAGATATAGAAGCCGATAGGCATTTCAAATATAGGTGCCGATAAGCAACCCAGATATGGTTGCCGATAGGCATTTCAAATATAGGTGCTGATAGGCATTTCAGATGTAGTTTCCGATAGGCATTTCAAAAATTGGTGCCGATAGGCATTTCAGATATAGGTGCTGATAGGCATTTCAGATATAGTTTCCGATTGGCATTTTAAAAATAGGTGCCGATAGGCATTTCAGATATAGAAGCCGATAGGTATTTCAGATATAGGTGTCGATAGGCATTTCAGATGTTTGCCGATAGGCATTTCAAATATAGGTGCTGATAGGCATTCCAGATGTAGTTTCCGATAGGCATTTCAAAAATAGGTGTCGATAGGCATTTCAGATATATGTGCCGATAGGCATTTCAGATATAGTTGCTGATTGGCATTTTAAAAATAGATGTCGATAGGCATTTTAGATATAGAAGCCGATAGGCATTTCAAATATAGGTGCCGATAGGCATTCCAGATATGGTTGCCGATAGGCATTTCAAATATAGGTGCTGATATTCATTCCAGATGTAGTTTCCGATAGGCATTTCAAAAATTGGTGCCGACAGGCATTTCAGATATAGGTGCCGATAGGCATTTCAGATATAGTTACCGATTGGCATTTTAAAAATAGGTGCCAATAGGCATTTCAGATATAGAAGCCGATAGGTATTTCAAATATAGGTGTCGATAGGCATTTCAGATATGGTTGCCGATAGGCATTTCAAATATAGGTGCTGATAGGCATTTCAGATGTAGTTTCCGATAGGCAATTCAAAGGTAGGTGCCGATAGGCATTTCAGATATAGGTACCGATAGGCATTACAGATATAGTTGCCGATTAGCATTTTAAAAATTGGTGCCGATAGGCATTTCAAATATAGGTGCTGATAGGCATTTCAGATGTAGTTTCCGATAGGCATTTCAAAAATTGGTGCCGATAGGCATTTCAGATATAGGTGCTGATAGGCATTTCAGATATAGTTTCCGATTGGCATTTTAAAAATAGGTGCCGATAGGCATTTCAGATATAGAAGCCGATAGGTATTTCAGATATAGGTGTCGATAGGCATTTCAGATGTTTGCCGATAGGCATTTCAAATATAGGTGCCGATAGGCATTCTAGATATGGTTGCCGATAGGCATTACAAATATAGGTGCTGATAGGCATTTCACATGTAGTTTCCGATAGGCATTTCAAAAATAGGTGCCGATAGGCATTTCAGATATAGGTGCCGATAGGCATTTCAGATATAGTTGCCGATTGGCATTTTAAAAATAAGTGCCGATAGGCATTTCAGATATAGAAGCCGATAGACATTTCAAATATAGGTGCCGATAGGCATTCCAGATATGGTTACCGATAGGCATTTCAAATATAGGTGCTGATAGGCATTTCAGATGTAGTTTCCGATAGGCATTTCAAAAATTGGTGCCGATAGGCATTTCAGATATAGTTGCCGATAGGCATTTCAGATATAGTTGCCGATTGGCATTTTAAAAATTGGTGCCGATAGGAATTTCAGATATAGAAGCCGATAGGCATTTCAAATATAGGTGCCGATAGGCATTTCAGATATGGTTGCCGATAGGCATTTCAAATATAGGTGCTGATAGGCATTTCACATGTAGTTTCCGATAGGCATTTCAAAAATAGGAGCCGATAGGCATTTCAGATATAGGTGCCGATAGGCATTTCAGATATAGTTGCCGATTGGCATTTTAAAAATAAGTGCCGATAGGCATTTCAGATATAGAAGCCGATAGACATTTCAAATATAGGTGCCGATAGGCATTCCAGATATAGGTGCCGATAGGCATTTCAGATATAGTTGCCTATTGGCATTTTAAAAATAGGTGCCGATAGGCATTTCAGGTATATAAGCCGATAGGCATTTCAAATATAGGTGCCGATAGGCATTCCAGATATGGTTGCCGATAGGCATTTCAAATATAAGTGCTGATAGGCATTTCAGATGTAGTTTCCGATAGGCATTTCAAAAATAGGTACCGATAGGCATTTCAGATATAGGTGCCGATAGGCATTTCAGATATAGTTGCCAATTGGCGTTTTTAAATTGGTGTGGATAGGCATTTCAGATATAGAAGCCGATAGGCATTTCAAATATAGGTGCCGATAGGCATTCCAGATATGGTTGCCGATAGGCATTTCAAATATAGGTGCTGATAGGAATTCCAGATGTAGTTTCCGATAGGCATTTCAAAAATTGGTGCCGATAGGCATTTCAGATATAGGTGCCGATAGGCATTTCAGATATAGTCACCGATTGGCATTTTAAAAATAAGTGCCTATAGGCATTCCAGATATAGAAGCCGATAGGTATTTCAAATATAGGTGTCGATAGGAATTTCAGATATGTTTACCGATAGGCATTTCAAATATAGGTGTTAATAGGCATTTTAGATGTAGTTTCCGATAGGCATTTTAAAAATAGGTGCCGATAGGCATTTTAGATATAGGTGTCGATAGGCATTTCAGATATAGTTGCCGATTGGCATTTTAAAAATAGGTGCCGATAGGCATTTCAGATATAGAAGCCGATAGGCATTTCAAATATAGGTGCCGATAGGCATTCCAGATATGGTTGCCGATAGGCATTTCAAATATAGGTGCTGATAGGCATTTCAGATATAGAAGCCGATAGGCATTTCAAAAATAGGTGCCGATAGGCATTTCACATATAGGTGCCGATAGGCATTTCAGATATAGTTGCCAATTGGCATTAAAAAATAGGTGTCGATAGGCATTTCAGATATATAAGCCGATAGGCATTTCAAATATAGGTGCCGATAGGCATTCCAGATATGGTTGCCGATAGGCATTTCAAATATAAGTGCTGATAGGCATGTCAGATGTAGTTTTCAATAGGGATTTCAAAAATAGGTACCGAAAGGCATTTCAGATATAGGTGCCGATAGGCATTACAGATATAGTTGCCAATTGGCATTTTAAAAATAGGTGTCGATAGGCATTTCAGATATAGAAGCCAATAGGCATTTCAAATATAGGTGCCGATAGGCATTCCAGATATGTTTGCCGATAGGCATTTCAAATATAGGTGCTGATAGGCATTTCAGATGTAGTTTCCGATAGGCATTTCAAAAATAGGTGCCGATAGGCATTTCAGATATAGGTGCCGATAGGCATTTCAGATATAGTTGCCGATTGGAATTTTAAAAATAGGTGCCGATAGGCATTTCAGATATAGAAGCCGATAGGCATTTCAAATATAGGTGCTGATAGGAATTCCAGATATGGTTGCCGGTAGGCATTTCAAATATAGGTGCTGATAGGCATTTCAGATGTAGTTTCCGATAGGCATTTCAAAAATTGGTGCCGATAGGCATTGCATATATAGGTGCCGATAGGCATTTCAGATATAGTTGCCGATTGGCATTTTAAAAATAGGTGCCGATAGGCATTTCAGATATAGAAGCCGATAGGCATTTCAAATATAGGTGCCGATAAGCAACCAAGATATGGTTGCCGATAGGCATTTCAAATATAGGTGCTGATAGGCATTTCAGATGTAGTTTCCGATAGGCATTTCAAAAATTGGTGCCGATAGGCATTTCAGATATAGGTGCTGATAGGCATTTCAGATATAGTTTTCGATTGGCATTTTAAAAATAGGTGTCGATAGGCATTTCAGATATAGAAGCCGATAGGTATTTCAGATATAGGTGTCGATAGGCATTTCAGATGTTTGCCGATAGGCATTTCAAATATAGGTGCTGATAGGCATTCCAGATGTAGTTTCCGATAGGCATTTCAAAAATAGGTGTCAATAGGCATTTCAGATATATGTGCCGATAGGCATTTCAGATATAGTTGCCGATTGGCATTTTAAAAATGGATGTCCATAGGCATTTTAGATATAGAAGCCGATAGGCATTTCAAATATAGGTGCCGATAGGCATTCCAGATATGGTTGCCGATAGGTATTTCAAATATAGGTGCTGATATTCATTCCAGATGTAGTTTCCGATAGGCATTTCAAAAATTGGTGCCGATAGGCATTTCAGATATAGGTGCCGATAGGCATTTCAGATATAGTTACCGATTGGCATTTTAAAAATAGGTGCCGATAGGCATTTCAGATATAGAAGCCGATAGGTATTTCAAATATAGGTGTCGATAGGCATTTCAGATATGGTTGCCGATAGGCATTTCAAATATAGGTGCTGATAGGCATTTCAGATGTAGTTTCCGATAGGCAATTCAAAAGTAGGTGCCGATAGGCATTTCAGATATAGGTGCCGATAGGCATTACAGATATAGTTGCCGATTAGCATTTTAAAAATTGGTGCCGATATGCATTTCAGATATAGAAGCCGATAGGCATTTCAAATATAGGTGCCGATAGGCATTCCAGATATGGTTGCCGATAGACATTACAAATATAGGTGCTGATAGGCATTTCACATGTAGTTTCCGATAGGCATTTCAAAAATAGGTGCCGATAGGCAGTTCAAATATAGGTGCCGATATGCATTTCAGTTATAGTTGCCGATTGGCATTTTAAAAATAAGTGCCGATAGGCATTTCAGATATAGAAGCCGATAGACATTTCAAATATAGGTGCCGATAGGCATTCCAGATATGGTTGCCGATAGGCATTTCAAATATAGGTGCTGATAGGCATTTCAGATGTAGTTTCCGATAGGCATTTCAAAAATTGGTGCCGATAGGCATTTCAGATATAGTTGCCGATAGGCATTTCAGATATAGTTGCCGATTGGCATTTTAAAAATTGGTGCCGATAGGAATTTCAGATATAGAAGCCGATAGGCATTTCAAATATAGGTGCCGATAGGCATTTCAGCTATGGTTGCCGATAGGCATTTCAAATATAGGTGCTGATAGGCATTTCACATGGAGTTTCCGATAGGCATTTCAAAAATAGGTGCCGATAGGCATTTCAGATATAGGTGCCGATAGGCATTTCAGATATAGTTGCCGATTGGCATTTTAAAAATAAGTGCCGATAGGCATTTCAGATATAGAAGCCGATAGACATTTCAAATATAGGTGCCGATAGGCATTCCAGATATAGGTGCCGATAGGCATTTCTAATATAGTTGCCTATTGGCATTTTAAAAATAGGTGCCGATAGGCATTTCAGATATATAAGCCGATAGGCATTTCAAATATAGGTGCCGATAGGCATTTCAGATATAGTTGCCAATTGGCGTTTTAAAAATAGGTGTGGATAGGCATTTCAGATATAGAAGCCGATAGGCATTTCAAATATAGGTGCCGATAGGCATTCCAGATATGGTTGCCGATAGGCATTTCAAATATAGGTGCTGATAGGCATTCCAGATGTAGTTTCCGATAGGCATTTCAAAAATTGGTGCCGATAGGCATTTCAGATATAGGTGCCGATAGGCATTTCAGATATAGTCACCGATTGGCATTTTAAAAATAGGTGCCGATAGGCATTCCAGATATACAAGCCGATAGGTATTTCAAATATAGGTGTCGATAGGCATTTCAGATATGTTTACCGATAGACATTTCAAATATAGGTGCTAATAGGCATTTTAGATGTAGTTTCCGATAGGCATTTCAAAAATAGGTGCTGATAGGCATTTCAGATATAGGTGTCGATAGGCATTTCAGATATAGTTGCCGATTGGCATTTTAAAAATAGGTGCCGATAGGCATTTCAGATATAGAAGCCGATAGGCATTTCAAATATAGGTGCCGATAGGCATTCCAGATATGGTTGCCGATAGGCATTTCAAATATAGGTGCCGATAGGCATTTCAGATATAGAAGCCGATAGGCATTTCAAAAATAGGTGCCGATAGGCATTTCAGATATAGGTGCCGATAGGCATTTCAGATATAGTTGCCAATTGGCATTTTAAAAATAGGTGTCGATAGGCATTTCAGATATATAAGCCGATAGGCATTTCAAATATAGGTGCCGATAGGCATTCTAGATATGGTTGCCGATAGGCATTTCAAATATAAGTGCTGACAGGCATGTCAGATGTAGTTCCCGATAGGCATTTCAAAAATAGGTACCGATAGGCATTTCAGATATAGGTGCCGATAGGCATTACAGATATAGTTGCCAATTGGCATTTTAAAAATAGGTGTCGATAGGCATTTCAGATATAGAAGCCAATAGGCATTTCAAATATAGGTGCCGATAGGCATTCCAGATATGGTTGCCGATAGGCATTTCAAATATAGGTGCTGATAGGCATTTCAGATGTAGTTTCCGATAGGCATTTCAAAAATTGGTGCCGATAGGCATTTCAGATATAGGTGCTGATAGGCATTTCAGATATAGTGACCGATTGGCATTTTAAAAATAGGTGCCGATAGGCATTTCAGATATAGAAGCCGATAGGTATTTCAAATATAGGTGTCGATAGGCATTTCAGATATAGTTGCCGATAGGCATTTCAAATATAGGTGCTGATAGGCATTTCAGATGTAGTTTCCGATAGGCATTTCAAAAATAGGTGCCGATAGGCATTTCATATGTAGGTGCCGATAGGCATTTCAGATATAGTTGCCGATTGGAATTTTAAAAATAGGTTCCCATAGGCATTTCAGATATAGAAGCCGATAGGCATTTCAAATATAGGTGCTGATAGGAATTCCAGATATGGTTGCCGGTATTCATTTCAAATATAGATGCTGATAGGCATTTCAGATGTAGTTTCTGATAGGCATTTCAAAAATTGGTGCCGATAGGCATTTCATATATAGGTGCCGATAGGCATTTCAGATATAGTGGCCGATTGGCATTTTAAAAATAGGTGCCGATAGGCATTTAAAATATAGAAGCCAATAGGCATTTCAAATATAGGTGCCGATAAGCAACCCAGATATGGTTGCCGATAGGCATTCCAAATATAGGTGCTGATAGGCATTTCAGATGTAGGTTCCGATAGGCATTTCAAAAATTGGTGCCGATAGGCATTTCAGATATAAGTGCTGATAGGCATTTCAGATATAGTTTCCGATTGGCATTTTAAAAAATAAGTGCCGATAGGCATTTCAGATATAGAAGCCGATAGGTATTTCAGATATCGGTGTCGATAGGCATTTCAGATGTTTGCCGTTAGGCATTTCAAATATAGGTGCTGATAGGCATTCCAGATGTAGTTTCCGATAGGCATTTCAAAAATAGGTGTCGATAGGCATTTCAGATTTAGGTGCCGAAAGGCATTACAGATATAGTGGCCGATTAGCATTTTAAAATTGGTGCCGATAGGCATTTCAGATATAGAAGCCGATAAGCATTTCAAATATAGGTGCCGATAGGCATTCCAGATATGGTTGCCGATAGGCATTACAAATATAGGTGCTGATAGGCATTTCACATGTAGTTTCCGATAGGCATTTCAAAAATAGGTGCCGATAGGCATTCCAGATATAGGTGCCGATAGGCATTTCGGATATAGTTGCCTATTGGCATTTTAAAAATAGGTGCCGATAGGCATTTCAGATATATAAGCAGATAGGCATTTCAAATATAGGTGCCGATAGGCATTCCAGCTATGGTTGCCGATAGGCATTTCAAATATAAGTGCTGATAGGCATTTCAGATGTAGTTTCCGATAGGCATTTCAAAAATAGGTACCGATAGGCATTTCAGATATAGGTGCCGATAGGCATTTCAGATATAGTTGCCAATTGGCGTTTTGAAAATAGGTGTCGATAGGCATTTCAGATATATAAGCCGATAGGCATTTCAAATATAGGTGCCGATAGGCATTCCAGATATGGTTGCCGATAGGCATTTCAAATATAAGTGCTGATAGGCATTTCAGATGTAGTTTCCGATAGGCATTTCAAAAATTGGTGAAGATAGGCATTTCAGATATAGGTGCTGATAGGCATTTCAGATATAGTGGCCGATTGGCATTTTAAAAATAGGTGCCGATAGGCATTTCAGATATAGAAGCCGATAGGCATTTCAAACATAGGTGCCGATAGGCATTCCAGATATGGTTGCCGATAGGCATTTCAAATATAGGTGCCGATAGGCATTTCAGATATAGAAGCCGATAGGCATTTCAAAAATAGGTGCCGATAGGGATTTCAGATATAGGTGCCGATAGGCATTTCAGATATAGTTGCCAATTGGCATTTTAAAAATAGGTGTCGATAGGCATTTCAGATATAGAAGCCAATAGGCATTTCAAATATAGGTGCCGATAGGCATTCCAGATATGGTTGTCGATAGGCATTTCAAATATAGGTGCTGATAGGCATTTCAGATGTAGTTTCCGATAGGCATTTCAAAAATTGGTGCCGATAGGCATTTCAGATATAGGTGCTGATAGGCATTTCAGATATAGTGGCCGATTGGCATTTTAAAAATAGGTGCCGATAGGCATTTCAGATATAGAAGCCGATAAGTATTTCAAATATAGGTGTCGATAGACATTTCAGATATGGTTGCCGATAGGCATCTCAAATATAGGTGCTGATAGGCATTTCAGATGTAGTTTCCGATAGGCATTTCAAAAATAGGTGCCGATAGGCATTTCAGATATAGGTGCCGATAGGCTTTTCAGATAGAGTTGCCGATTGGCATTTTAAAAATAGGTGCCGATAGGCATTTTAGATGTAGCTTCCGATAGGCATTTCAAAAATAGGTGCCGATAGGCATTTCAGATATAGGTGCCGATAGGCATATCAGATATAGATGCCGATAGGCATTTAAAATATAGGTGCCGATAGGCATTTCAAATATAGGTGTCGATAGGCATTTCAGATATAAATGCCGAAAGACATTTCAGATATAGGTGCCGATAGGCATTTCTGATGTGGCTGCCGATAGGCATTTCAAATATAGGTCCCGATTGGCATTCCAAATATGGTTGCCGATAGGCATTTCAAATATAGGTGCTGATAAGCATTTCAGATGTAGTTTCCGATAGGCATTTTAAAAATAAGTGCCGATAGGCATTTCAGATATAGGTGCCGATAGGCATTTCAGATATAGTTGCCGATTGGAATTTTAAAAATAGGTGCCGATAGGCATTTCAGATATAGCAGCCGATAGGCATTTTAAATATAGGTGCTGATAGGAATTCCAGATATGTTTGCCGGTAGGCATTTCAAATATAGGTGCTGATGGGCATTTCAGATGTAGTTTCCGATAGGCATTTCAAAAATTGGTGCCGATAGGCATTTCATATATAGGTGCCGATAGGCATTTCAGATATAGTTGCCGATTGGCATTTTAAAAATAGGTGCCGATAGGCATTTCAGATATAGAAGCCGATAGGCATTTCAAATATAGGTGCCGATAAGCAACCCAGATATGGTTGCCGATAGGCATTTCAAATATAGGTGCTGATAGGCATTTCAGATGTAGTTTCCGATAGGAATTTCAAAAATTGGTGCCGATAGGCATTTCAGATATAGGTGCTGATAGGCATTTCAGATATAGTTTCCGATTGGCATTTTAAAAATAGGTGCCGATAGGCATTTCAGATATAGAAGCCGATAGGTATTTCAGATATAGGTGTCGATAGGCATTTCAGATGTTTGCCGATAGGCGTTTCAAATATAGGTGCTGATAGGCATTCCAGATGTAGTTTCCGATAGGCATTTCAAAAATAGGTGTCGATAGGCATTTCAGATATATGTGCCGATAGGCATTTCAGATATAGTTGCCGATTGGCATTTTAAAAATAGATGTCGATAGGCATTTTAGATATAGAAGCCGATAGGCATTTCAAATATAGGTGTCGATAGGCATTTCAGATATGGTTGCCGATAGGCATTTCAAATATAGGTGCTGATAGGCATTTCAGATGTAGTTTCCGATAGGCAATTCAAAGGTAGGTGCCGATAGGCATTTCAGATATAGGTGCCGATAGGCATCACAGATATAGTTGCCGATTAGCATTTTAAAAATTGGTGCCGATAGGCATTTCAGATATAGAAGCCGATAGGCATTTCAAATATAGGTGCCGATAGGCATTCCAGATATGGTTGCCGATAAGCATTACAAATATAGGTGCTGATAGGCATTTCACATGTAGTTTCCGATAGGCATTTCAAAAATAGGTGCCGATAGGCATTTCAGATATATGTGCCGATAGGCATTTCAGATATAGTTGCCGATTGGCATTTTAAAAATAAGTGCCGATAGGCATTTCAGATATAGAGGCCGATAGACATTTCAAATATAGGTGCCGATAGGCATTCCAGATATGGTTGCCGATAGGCATTTCTAATATAGGTGCTGATAGGCATTTCAGATGTAGTTTCCGATAGGCGTTTCAAAAATTGGTGCCGATAGGCATTTCAGATATAGTTGCTGATAGGCATTTCAGATATAGTTGCCGATTGGCATTTTAAAAATTGGTGCCGATAGGAATTTCAGATATAGAAGCCGATAGGCATTTCAAATATAGGTGCCGATAGGCATTTCAGATATAGGTGCCGATAGGCATATCGGATATAGTTGCCGATTGGCATCTTAAAAATAAGTGCCGATAGGCATTTCAGATATAGAAGCCGATAGACATTTCAAATATAGGTGCCGATAGGCATTTCAGATATAGTTGCCGATAGGCAATTCAGATATAGTTGCCGATTGGCATTTTAAAAATTGGTGCCGATAGGAATTTCAGATATAGAAGCCGATAGGCATTTCAAATATAGGTGCCAATAGGCATTCCAGATATGGTTGCCGATAGGCATTTCAAATATAGGTGCTGATAGGCATTTCACATGTAGTTTCCGATAGGCATTTCAAAAATAGGTGCCGATAGGCATTTCAGATATAGGTGCCAATAGGCATTTCAGATATAGTTGCCGATTGGCGTTTTAAAAATAAGTGCCGATAGGCATTTCAGATATAGAAGCCGATAGACATTTCAAATATAGGTGCCGATAGGCATTCCAGATATAGGTGCCGATAGGCATTACAGATATAGTTGCCTATTGGCATTTTAAAAATAGGTGCCGATAGGCATTTCAGATATATAAGCCGATAGGCATTTCAAATATATGTGCCGATAGGCATTCCAGATATGGTTGCCGATAGGCATTTCAAATATAAGTGCTGATAGCCATTTCAGATGTAGTTTCCGATAGGCATTTCAAAAATAGGTACCGATAGGCATTTCAGATATAGGTGCCGATAGGCATTTCAGATATAGTTGCCAATTGGCGTTTTAAAAATAGGTGTGGATAGGCATTTCAGATATAGAAGCCGATAGGCATTTCAAATATAGGTGCCGATAGGCATTCCAGATATAGTTGCCGATAGGCATTTCAAATATAGGTGCTGATAGGCATTCCAGATGTAGTTTCCGATAGGCATTTCAAAAATTGTTGCCGATAGGCATTTCAGATATATGTGCCGATAGGCATTTCAGATATAGTCACCGATTGGCATTTTAAAAATAGGTGCCGATAGGCATTCCAGATATAGAAGCCGATAGGTATTTCAAATATAGGTGTCGATAGGCATTTCAGATATGTTTACCGATAGGCATTTCAAATATAGGTGCTAATAGGCATTTTAGATGTAGTTTCCGATAGGCATTTCAAAAATAGGTGCCGATAGGCATTTCAGATATAGGTGTCGATAGGCATTTCAGATATAGTTGCCGATTGGCATTTTAAAAATAGGTGCCGATAGGCATTTCAGATATAGAAGCCGATAGGCATTTCAAATATAGGTGCCGATAGGCATTCCAGATATGGTTGCCGATAGGCATTTCAAATATAGGTGCCGATAGGCATTTCAGATATAGAAGCCGATAGGCATTTCAAAAATAGGTGCCGATAGGCATTTCAGATATAGGTGCCGATAGGCATTTCAGATATAGTTGCCAATTGGCATTTTAATAATAGGTGTCGATAGGCATTTCAGATATATAAGCCGATAGGCATTTCAAATAAAGGTGCCGATAGGCATTCCAGATATGGTTGCCGATAGGCATTTTAAATATAAGTGCTGATAGGCATGTCAGATGTAGTTTCCGATAGGCATTTCAAAAATAGGTACCGATAGGCATTTCAGATATAGGTGCCGATAGGCATTACAGATATAGTTGCCAATTGGCATTTTAAAAATAGGTGTCGATAGGCATTTCAGATATAGAAGCCAATAGGCATTTCAAATATAGGTGCCGATAGGCATTCCAGATATGGTTGCCGATAGGCATTTCAAATATAGGTGCTGATAGGCATTTCAGATGTAGTTTCCGATAGACATTTCAAAAATTGGTGCCGATAGGCATTTCAGATATAGGTGCTGATAGGCATTTCAGATATAGTGGCCGATTGGCATTTTAAAAATAGGTCCCGATAGGCATTTCAGATATAGAGGCCGATAGGTATTTTAAATATAGGTGTCGATAGGCATTTCAGATATGGTTGCCGATAGGCATTTCAAATATAGGTGCTGATAGGCATTTCAGATGTAGTTTCTGATAGGCATTTCAAAAATAGGTGCCGATAGGCATTTCAGATATAGGTGCCGATAGGCATTTCAGATATAGTTGCCGATTGGAATTTTAAAATTGGTGCCGAAAGGCATTTCAGATATAGAAGCCGATAGACATTTCAAATATAGGTACTGATAGGAATTCCAGATATGGTTGCCGGTAGGCATTTCAAATATAGGTGCTGATAGGCATTTCAGATGTAGTTTCCGATAGGCATTTCAAAAATTGGTGCCGATAGGCATTTCATATATAGGTGCCGATAGGCATTTCAGATATAGTTGCCGATTGGCACTTTAAAAATAGGTGCCGATAGGCATTTCAGATATAGAAGCCGATAGGCATTTCAAATATAGGTGCCGATAGGCATTCCAGATATGTTTGCTGATAGGCATTTCAAATATAGGTGCTGATATTCATTCCAGATGTAGTTTCCGATAGGCATTTCAAAAATTGGTGCCTATAGGCATTTCAGATATAGGTGCCGATAGGCATTTCAAAAATTGGTGCCGATAGGCATTTCATATATAGGTGCCGATAGGCATTTCAGATATAGTTGCCGATTGGAATTTTAAAAATAGGTGCCGATAGGCATTTCAGATATAGAAGCCGATAGGCATTTCAAATATAGGTGCTGATAGGAATTCCAGATATGGTTGCCGGTAGGCATTTCAAATATAGGTGCTGATAGGCATTTCAGATTTAGTTTCCGATAGGCATTTCAAAAATTGGTGCCGATAGGCATTTCATATATAGGTGCCGATAGGCATTTCAGATATAGTTGCCGATTGGCATTTTAAAAATAGGTGCCGATAGGCATTTCAGATATAGAAGCCGATAGGCATTTCAAATATAGGTGCCGATAAGCAACCCAGATATGGTTGCCGATAGGCATTTCAAATATAGGTGCTGATAGGCATTTCAGATGTAGGTTCCGATAGGCATTTCAAAAATTGGTGCCGATAGGCATTTCAGATATAGGTGCTGATAGGCATTTCAGATATAGTTTCCGATTGGCATTTTAAAAATAGGTGCCGATAGGCATTTCAGATATAGAAGCCGATAGGTATTTCAGATATAGGTGTCGATAGGGATTTCAGATGTTTGCCGATAGGCATTTCAAATATAGGTGCTGATAGGCATTCCAGATGTAGTTTCCGATAGGCATTTCAAAAATAGGTGTCGATAGGCATTTCAGATATATGTGCCGATAGGCATTTCAGATATAGTTGCCGATTGGCATTTTAAAAATGGATGTCGATAGGCATTTTAGATATAGAAGCCGATAGGCATTTCAAATATAGGTGCCGATAGGCATTTCAGATATAGTTACCGATTGGCATTTTAAAAATAGGTGCCGATAGGCATTTCAGATATAGAAGCCGATAGGTATTTCAGATATAGGTGTCGATAGGCATTTCAGATATGGTTGCCGATAGGCATTTCAAATATAGGTGCTGATAGGCATGTTAGATGTAGTTTCCGATAGGCAATTCAAAAGTAGGTGCCGATAGGCATTTCAGATTTAGGTGCCGAAAGGCATTACAGATAAAGTTGCCGATTAGCATTTTAAAATTGGTGCCGATAGGCATTTCAGATATAGAAGCCGATAGGCATTTCAAATATAGGTGCCGATAGGCATTCCAGATATGGTTGCCGATAGGCATTACAAATATAGGTGCTGATAGGCATTTCACATGTAGTTTCCGATAGGCATTTCAAAAATAGGTGCCGATAGGCATTTCAGATATAGGTTCCGATAGGCATTTCAGATATAGTTGCCGATTGGCATTTAAAAAATAAGTGCCGATAGGCATTTCAGATATAGAAGCCGATAGACATTTCAAATATAGGTGCCGATAGGCATTCCAGATATAGGTGCCGATAGGCATTTCAGGTATAGTTGCCTATTGGCATTTTAAAAATAGGTGCCGATAGGCATTTCAGATATATAAGCCGATAGGCATTTCAAATATAGGTGCCGATAGGCATTCCAGCTATGGTTGCCGATAGGCATTTCAAATATAAGTGCTGATAGGCATTTCAGATGTAGTTTCCGATAGGCATTTCAAAAATAGGTACCGATAGGCATTTCAGATATAGGTGCCGATAGGCATTTCAGATATAGTTGCCAATTGGCGTTTTGAAAATAGGTGTCGATAGGCATTTTAGATATATAAGCCGATAGGCATTTCAAATATAGGTGCCGATAGGCATTCCAGATATGGTTGCCGATAGGCATTTCAAATATAAGTGCTGATAGGCATTTCAGATATGGTTGCCGATAGGCATTTCAAATATAGGTGCTGATAGGCATTTCAGATGTAGTTTCCGATAGACATTTCAAAAATTGGTGCCGATAGGCATTTCAGATATAGGTGCTGATAGGCATTTCAGATATAGTGGCCGATTGGCATTTTAAAAATAGGTCCCGATAGGCATTTCAGATATAGAGGCCGATAGGTATTTTAAATATAGGTGTCGATAGGCATTTCAGATATGGTTGCCGATAGGCATTTCAAATATAGGTGCTGATAGGCATTTCAGATGTAGTTTCTGATAGGCATTTCAAAAATAGGTGCCGATAGGCATTTCAGATATAGGTGCCGATAGGCATTTCAGATATAGTTGCCGATTGGAATTTTAAAATTGGTGCCGAAAGGCATTTCAGATATAGAAGCCGATAGACATTTCAAATATAGGTACTGATAGGAATTCCAGATATGGTTGCCGGTAGGCATTTCAAATATAGGTGCTGATAGGCATTTCAGATGTAGTTTCCGATAGGCATTTCAAAAATTGGTGCCGATAGGCATTTCATATATAGGTGCCGATAGGCATTTCAGATATAGTTGCCGATTGGCACTTTAAAAACAGGTGCCGATAGGCATTTCAGATATAGAAGCCGATAGGCATTTCAAATATAGGTGCCGATAGGCATTCCAGATATGTTTGCTGATAGGCATTTCAAATATAGGTGCTGATATTCATTCCAGATGTAGTTTCCGATAGGCATTTCAAAAATTGGTGCCTATAGGCATTTCAGATATAGGTGCCGATAGGCATTTCAAAAATTGGTGCCGATAGGCATTTCATATATAGGTGCCGATAGGCATTTCAGATATAGTTGCCGATTGGAATTTTAAAAATAGGTGCCGATAGGCATTTCAGATATAGAAGCCGATAGGCATTTCAAATATAGGTGCTGATAGGAATTCCAGATATGGTTGCCGGTAGGCATTTCAAATATAGGTGCTGATAGGCATTTCAGATTTAGTTTCCGATAGGCATTTCAAAAATTGGTGCCGATAGGCATTTCATATATAGGTGCCGATAGGCATTTCAGATATAGTTGCCGATTGGCATTTTAAAAATAGGTGCCGATAGGCATTTCAGATATAGAAGCCGATAGGCATTTCAAATATAGGTGCCGATAAGCAACCCAGATATGGTTGCCGATAGGCATTTCAAATATAGGTGCTGATAGGCATTTCAGATGTAGGTTCCGATAGGCATTTCAAAAATTGGTGCCGATAGGCATTTCAGATATAGGTGCTGATAGGCATTTCAGATATAGTTTCCGATTGGCATTTTAAAAATAGGTGCCGATAGGCATTTCAGATATAGAAGCCGATAGGTATTTCAGATATAGGTGTCGATAGGGATTTCAGATGTTTGCCGATAGGCATTTCAAATATAGGTGCTGATAGGCATTCCAGATGTAGTTTCCGATAGGCATTTCAAAAATAGGTGTCGATAGGCATTTCAGATATATGTGCCGATAGGCATTTCAGATATAGTTGCCGATTGGCATTTTAAAAATGGATGTCGATAGGCATTTTAGATATAGAAGCCGATAGGCATTTCAAATATAGGTGCCGATAGGCATTTCAGATATAGTTACCGATTGGCATTTTAAAAATAGGTGCCGATAGGCATTTCAGATATAGAAGCCGATAGGTATTTCAGATATAGGTGTCGATAGGCATTTCAGATATGGTTGCCGATAGGCATTTCAAATATAGGTGCTGATAGGCATGTTAGATGTAGTTTCCGATAGGCAATTCAAAAGTAGGTGCCGATAGGCATTTCAGATTTAGGTGCCGAAAGGCATTACAGATAAAGTTGCCGATTAGCATTTTAAAATTGGTGCCGATAGGCATTTCAGATATAGAAGCCGATAGGCATTTCAAATATAGGTGCCGATAGGCATTCCAGATATGGTTGCCGATAGGCATTACAAATATAGGTGCTGATAGGCATTTCACATGTAGTTTCCGATAGGCATTTCAAAAATAGGTGCCGATAGGCATTTCAGATATAGGTTCCGATAGGCATTTCAGATATAGTTGCCGATTGGCATTTAAAAAATAAGTGCCGATAGGCATTTCAGATATAGAAGCCGATAGACATTTCAAATATAGGTGCCGATAGGCATTCCAGATATAGGTGCCGATAGGCATTTCAGGTATAGTTGCCTATTGGCATTTTAAAAATAGGTGCCGATAGGCATTTCAGATATATAAGCCAATAGGCATTTCAAATATAGGTGCCGATAGGCATTCCAGCTATGGTTGCCGATAGGCATTTCAAATATAAGTGCTGATAGGCATTTCAGATGTAGTTTCCGATAGGCATTTCAAAAATAGGTACCGATAGGCATTTCAGATATAGGTGCCGATAGGCATTTCAGATATAGTTGCCAATTGGCGTTTTGAAAATAGGTGTCGATAGGCATTTTAGATATATAAGCCGATAGGCATTTCAAATATAGGTGCCGATAGGCATTCCAGATATGGTTGCCGATAGGCATTTCAAATATAAGTGCTGATAGGCATTTCAGATGTAGTTTCCGATAGGCATTTCAAAAATTGGTGAAGATAGGCATTTCAGATATAGGTGCTGATAAACATTTCAGATATAGTGGCCGATTGGCATTTTAAAAATAGGTGCCGATAGGCATTTCAGATATAGAAGCCGATAGGCATTTCAAATATAGGTGCCGATAGGCATTCCAGATATGGTTGCCGATAGGCATTTCAAATATAGGTGCCGATAGGCATTTCAGATAAAGAAGCCGATAGCCATTTCAAAAATAGGTGCCGATAGGTATTTCAGATATAGGTGCCGATAGGCATTTCAGATTTAGGTGCCGAAAGGCATTACAGATATAGTTGCCGATTAGCATTTTAAAATTGGTGCCGATAGGCATTTCAGATATAGAAGCCGATAGGCATTTCAAATATAGGTGCCGATAGGCATTCCAGATATGGTTGCCGATAGGCATTACAAATATAGGTGCTGATAGGCATTTCACATGTAGTTTCCGATAGGCATTTCAAAAATAGGTGCCGATAGGCATTTCAGATAGAGGTTCCGATAGGCTTTTCAGATATAGTTGCCGATTGGCATTTAAAAAATAAGTGCCGATAGGCATTCCAGATATGGTTGCCGATAGGCATTTCAAATATAGGTGCCGATAGGCATTTCAGATAAAGAAGCCGATAGCCATTTCAAAAATAGGTGCCGATAGGTATTTCAGATATAGGTGCCGATAGGCATTTCAGATTTAGGTGCCGAAAGGCATTACAGATATAGTTGCCGATTAGCATTTTAAAATTGGTGCCGATAGGCATTTCAGATATAGAAGCCGATAGGCATTTCAAATATAGGTGCCGATAGGCATTCCAGATATGGTTGCCGATAGGCATTTCAAATATAAGTGCTGATAGGCATTTCAGATGTAGTTTCCGATAGGCATTTCAAAAATTGGTGAAGATAGGCATTTCAGATATAGGTGCTGATAGGCATTTCAGATATAGTGGCCGATTGGCATTTTAAAAATAGGTGCCGATAGGCATTTCAGATATAGAAGCCGATAGGCATTTCAAATATAGGTGCCGATAGGCATTCCAGATATGGTTGCCGATAGGCATTTCAATTATAGGTGCCGATAGGCATTTCAGATATAGAAGCCGATAGGCATTTCAAAAATTTGTGCCGATAGGTATTTCAGATATAGGTGCCGATAGGCATTTCAGATATAGTTGCCAATTGGCATTTTAAAAGTAGGTGTCGATAGGCATTTTAGATATAGAAGCCAATAGGCATTTCAAATATAGGTGCCGATAGGCATTCCAGATATGGTTGTCGATAGGCATTTCAAATATAGGTGCTGATAGGCATTTCAGATGTAGTTTCCGATAGGCATTTCAAAAATTGGTGCCGATAGGCATATCAGATATAGGTGCTGATAGGCATTTCAGATATAGTGGCCGATTGGCATTTTAAAAATAGGTGCCGATAGGCATTTCAGATATAGAAGCCGATAGGTATTTCAAATATAGGTGTCGATAGACATTTCAGATATAGTTGCCGATAGGCATTTCAAATATAGGTGCTGATAGGCATTTCAGATGTAGTTTCCGATAGGCATTTCAAAAATAGGTGCCGATAGGCATTTCAGATATAGGTGCCGATAGGCTTTTCAGATAGAGTTGCCGATTGGCATTTTAAAAATAGGTGCCGATAGGCATTTTAGATGTAGCTTCGGATAGGCATTTCAAAAATAGGTGCCGATAGGCATTTCAGATATAGGTGCCGATAGGCATATCAGATATAGATGCCGATAGGCATTTAAAATATAGGTGCCGATAGGCATTTCAAATATAGGTGTCGATAGGCATTTCAGATATAAATGCCGAAAGACATTTCAGATATAGGTGCCGATAGGCATTTCTGATGATGGTTGCCGATAGGCATTACAAATATAGGTCCCGATTGGCATTCCAAATATGGTTGCCGATAGTCATTTCAAATATAGGTGCTGATAAGCATTTCAGATGTAGTTTCCGATAGGCATTTCAAAAATAGGTGCCGATAGGCATTTCAGATATAGGTGCCGATAGGCATTTCAGATATAGTTGCCGATTGGAATTTTAAAAATAGATGCCGATAGGCATTTCATATATAGAAGCCGATAGGCATTTTAAATATAGGTGCTGATAGGAATTCCAGATATGGTTGCCGGTAGGCATTTCAAATATAGGTGCTGATGGGCATTTCAGATGTAGTTTCCGATAGGCATTTCAAAAATTGGTGCCGATTAGCATTTCATATATAGGTGCCGATAGGCATTTCAGATATAGTTGCCAATTGGCATTTTAAAAATAGGTGCCGATAGGCATTTCAGATATAGAAGCCGATAGGTATTTCAGATATAGGTGTCGATAGGCATTTCAGATGTTTGCCGATAGGCATTTCAAATATAGGTGCTGATAGGCATTCCAGATGTAGTTTCCGATAGGCATTTCAAAAATAGGTGTCGATAGGCATTTCAGATAAATGTGCCGATAGGCATTTCAGATATAGTTGGCGATTGGCATTTTAAAAATAGATGTCGATAGGCATTTTAGATATAGAAGCCGATAGGCATTTCAAATATAGGTGTCGATAGGCATTTCAGATATGGTTGCCGATAGGCATTTCAAATATAGGTGCTGATAGGCATTTCAGATGTAGTTTCCGATAGGCAATTCAAAGGTAGGTGCCGATAGGCATTTCAGATATAGGTGCCGATAGGCATCACAGATATAGTTGCCGATTAGCATTTTAAAAATTGGTGCCGATAGGCATTTCAGATATAGAAGCCGATAGGCATTTCAAATATAGGTGCCGATAGGCATTCCAGATATGGTTGCCGATAGGCATTACAAATATAGGTGCTGATTGGCATTTCACATGTAGTTTCCGATAGGCATTTCAAAAATAGGTGCCGATAGGCATTTCAGATATATGTGCCGATAAGCATTTCAGATATAGTTGCCGATTGGCATTTTAAAAATAAGTGCCGATAGGCATTTCAGATATAGAAGCCGATAGACATTTCAAATATAGGTGCCGATAGGCATTCCAGATATGGTTGCCGATAGGCATTTCAAATATAGGTGCTGATAGGCATTTCAGATGTAGTTTCCGATAGGCGTTTGAAAAATTGGTGCCGATAGGCATTTCAGATATAGTTGCCGATAGGCATTTCAGATATAGTTGCCGATTGGCATTTTAAAAATTGGTGCCGATAGGAATTTCAGATATAGAAGCCGATAGACATTTCAAATATAGGTGCCGATAGGCATTCCAGATATAGGTGCCGATAGGCATTTCAGATATAGTTGCCTATTGGCATTTTAAAAATAGGTGCCGATAGGCATTTCAGATATATAAGCCGATAGGCATTTCAAATATAGGTGCCGATAGGCATTCCAGATATGGTTGCCGATAAGCATTTCAAATATAAGTGCTGATAGGCATTTCAGATGTAGTTTCCGATAGGCATTTCAAAAATAGGTACCGATAGGCATTTCAGATATAGGTGCCGATAGGCATTTCAGATATAGTTGCCAATTAGCGTTTTAAAAATAGGTGTAAATAGGCATTTCAGATATAGAAGCCGATAGGCATTTTAAATATAGGTGCCGATAGGCATTCCAGATATGGTTGCCGATAGGCATTTCAAATATAGGTGCTGATAGGCATTCCAGATGTAGTTTCCGATAGGCATTTCAAAAATTGGTGCCGATAGGCATTTCAGATATAGGTGCCGATAGGCATTTCAGATATGGTCACCGATTGGCATTTTAAAAATAGGTGCCGATAGGCATTCCAGATATAGAAGCCGATAGGTATTTCAAATATAGGTGTCGATAGGCATTTCAGATATGTTTACCGATAGGCATTTCAAATATAAGTGCCGCTTGGCATTTTAAAAATAGGTGCCGATGGGCATTTCAGATATAGAAGCCGATAGGCATTTCAAATATAGGTGCCGATAGGCATTCCAGATATGGTTGCCGATAGGCATTTCAATTATAGGTGCCGATAGGCATTTCAGATATAGGTGCCGATAGGCATTTCAGATATAGTTGCCGATTGGCATTTTAAAAATAAGTGCCGATAGGCATTTCAGATATAGAAGCCGATAGACATTTCAAATATAGGTGCCGATAGGCATTCCAGATATGGTTGCCGATAGGCATTTCAAATATAGGTGCTGATAGGCATTTCAGATGTAGTTTCCGATAGGCATTTCAAAAATTGGTGCCGATAGGCATTTCAAATATAGTTGCCGATTGGCATTTTAAAAATTGGTGCCGATAGGAATTTCAGTTATAGAAGCCGATAGGCATTTCAAATATAGGTGCCGATAGGCATTCCAGATATGGTTGCCGATAATCATTTCAAATATAGGTGCTGATAGGCATTTCACATGTAGTTTTCGATAGGCATTTCAAAAATAGGTGCCGATAGGCATTTCAGATATAGGTGCCGATAGGCATTTCAGATATATTTGCCGATTGGCGTTTTAAAAATAAGTGCCGATAGGCATTTCAGATATAGAAGCCGATAGACATTTCAAATATAGGTGCCGATAGGCATTCCAGATATAGGTGCCGATAGGCATTTCAGATATAGTTGCCTATTTTCATTTTAAAAATAGGTGCCGATAGGCATTTCAGATATATAAGCCGATAGGCATTTCAAATATATGTGCCGATAGGCATTCCAGATATGGTTGCCGATAGGCATTTCAAATATAAGTGCTGATAGGCATTTCAGATGTAGTTTCCGATAGGCATTTCAAAAATAGGTACCGATAGGCATTTCAGATATAGGTGCCGATAGGCATTTCAGATATAGTTGCCAATTGGCGTTATAAAAATAGGTGTGGATAGGCATTTCAGATATAGAAGCCGATAGGCATTTCAAATATAGGTGCCGATAGGCATTCCAGATATAGTTGCCGATAGGCATTTCAAATATAGGTGCTGATAGGCATTCCAGATGTAGTTTCCGATAGGCATTTCAAAAATTGTTGCCGATAGGCTTTTCAGATATATGTGCCGATAGGCATTTCAGATATAGTCACCGATTGGCATTTTAAAAATAGGTGCCGATAGGCATTCCAGATATAGAAGCCGTTAGGTATTTCAAATATAGGTGTCGATAGGCATTTCAGATATGTTTACCGATAGGCATTTCAAATATAGGTGCTAATAGGCATTTTAGATGTAGTTTCCGATAGGCATTTCAAAAATAGGTGCCGATAGGCATTTCAGATATAGGTGTCGATAGGCATTTCAGATATAGTTGCCGATAGGCATTTCAAAAATAGGTGCCGATAGGCATTTCAGATATAGGTGCCGATAGGCATTTCAGATATAGTTGCCGATTGGCATTTTAAAAATAAGTGCCGATAGGCATTTCAGATATAGAAGCCGATAGACATTTCAAATATAGGTGCCGATAGGCATTCCAGATATAGGTGCCGATAGGCATTTCAGATATAGTTGCCTATTGGCATTTTTAAAATAGGTGCCGATAGGCATTTCAGATATAGTTGCCAATTGGCATTTTAAAAGTAGGTGTCGATAGGCATTTTAGATATAGAAGCCAATAGGCAATTCAAATATAGGTGCCGATAGGCATTCCAGATATGGTTGTCGATAGGCATTTCAAATATAGGTGCTGATAGGCATTTCAGATGTAGTTTCCGATAGGCATTTCAAAAATTGGTGCCGATAGGCATATCAGATATAGGTGCTGATAGGCATTTCAGATATAGTGGCCGATTGGCATTTTCAAAATAGGTGCCGATAGGCATTTCAGATATAGAAGCCGATAGGTATTTCAAATATAGGTGTCGATAGACATTTCAGATATGGTTGCCGATAGGCATTTCAAATATAGGTGCTGATAGGCATTTCAGATGTAGTTTCCGATAGGCATTTCAAAAATAGGTGCCGATAGGCATTTCAGATATAGGTGCCGATAGGCTTTTCAGATAGAGTTGCCGATTGGCATTTTAAAAATAGGTTCCGATAGGCATTTTAGATGTAGCTTCCGATAGGCATTTCAAAAATAGGTGCCGATAGGCATTTCAGATATAGGTGCCGATAGGCATATCAGATATAGATGCCGATAGGCATTTAAAATATAGGTGCCGATAGGCATTTCAAATATAGGTGTCGATAGGCATTTCAGATATAAATGCCGAAAGACATTTCAGATATAGGTGCCGATAGGCATTTCTGATGATGGTTGCCGATAGGCATTACAAATATAGGTCCCGATTGGCATTCCAAATATGGTTGCCGATAGTCATTTCAAATATAGGTGCTGATAAGCATTTCAGATGTAGTTTCCGATAGGCATTTCAAAAATAGGTGCCGATAGGCATTTCAGATATAGGTGCCGATAGGCATTTCAGATATAGTTGCCGATTTTAATTTTAAAAATAGATGCCGATAGGCATTTCATATATAGAAGCCGATAGGCATTTTAAATATAGGTGCTGATAGGAATTCCAGATATGGTTGCCGGTAGGCATTTCAAATATAGGTGCTGATGGGCATTTCAGATGTAGTTTCCGATAGGCATTTCAAAAATTGGTGCCGAAAGGCATTTCATATATAGGTGCCGATAGGCATTTCAGATATAGTTGCCAATTGGCATTTTAAAAATAGGTGCCGATAGGCATTTCAGATATAGAAGCCGATAGGTATTTCAGATATAGGTGTCGATAGGCATTTCAGATGTTTGCCGATAGGCATTTCAAATATAGGTGCTGATAGGCATTCCAGATGTAGTTTCCGATAGGCATTTCAAAAATAGGTGTCGATAGGCATTTCAGATATATGTGCCGATAGGCATTTCAGATATAGTTGGCGATTGGCATTTTAAAAATAGATGTCGATAGGCATTTTAGATATAGAAGCCGATAGGCATTTCAAATATAGGTGTCGATAGGCATTTCAGATATGGTTGCCGATAGGCATTTCAAATATAGGTGCTGATAGGCATTTCAGATGTAGTTTCCGATAGGCAATTCAAAGGTAGGTGCCGATAGGCATTTCAGATATAGGTGCCGATAGGCATCACAGATATAGTTGCCGATTAGCATTTTAAAAATTGGTGCCGATAGGCATTTCAGATATAGAAGCCGATAGGCATTTCAAATATAGGTGCCGATAGGCATTCCAGATATGGTTGCCGATAGGCATTACAAATATAAGTGCTGATTGGCATTTCACATGTAGTTTCCGATAGGCATTTCAAAAATAGGTGCCGATAGGCATTTCAGATATATGTGCCGATAAGCATTTCAGATATAGTTGCCGATTGGCATTTTAAAAATAAGTGCCGATAGGCATTTCAGATATAGAAGCCGATAGACATTTCAAATATAGGTGCCGATAGGCATTCCAGATATGGTTGCCGATAGGCATTTCAAATATAGGTGCTGATAGGCATTTCAGATGTAGTTTCCGATAGGCGTTTGAAAAATTGGTGCCGATAGGCATTTCAGATATAGTTGCCGATAGGCATTTCAGATATAGTTGCCGATTGGCATTTTAAAAATTGGTGCCGATAGGAATTTCAGATATAGAAGCCGATAGACATTTCAAATATAGGTGCCGATAGGCATTCCAGATATAGGTGCCGATAGGCATTTCAGATATAGTTGCCTATTGGCATTTTAAAAATAGGTGCCGATAGGCATTTCAGATATATAAGCCGATAGGCATTTCAAATATAGGTGCCGATAGGCATTCCAGATATGGTTGCCGATAAGCATTTCAAATATAAGTGCTGATAGGCATTTCAGATGTAGTTTCCGATAGGCATTTCAAAAATAGGTACCGATAGGCATTTCAGATATAGGTGCCGATAGGCATTTCAGATATAGTTGCCAATTAGCGTTTTAGAAATAGGTGTAAATAGGCATTTCAGATATAGAAGCCGATAGGCATTTCAAATATAGGTGCCGATAGGCATTCCAGATATGGTTGCCGATAGGCATTTCAAATATAGGTGCTGATAGGCATTCCAGATGTAGTTTCCGATAGGCATTTCAAAAATTGGTGCCGATAGGCATTTCAGGTATAGGTGCCGATAGGCATTTCAGATATGGTCACCGATTGGCATTTTAAAAATAGGTGCCGATAGGCATTCCAGATATAGAAGCCGATAGGTATTTCAAATATAGGTGTCGATAGGCATTTCAGATATGTTTACCGATAGGCATTTCAAATATAAGTGCCGCTTGGCATTTTAAAAATAGGTGCCGATGGGCATTTCAGATATAGAAGCCGATAGGCATTTCAAATATAGGTGCCGATAGGCATTCCAGATATGGTTGCCGATAGGCATTTCAATTATAGGTGCCGATAGGCATTTCAGATATAGGTGCCGATAGGCATTTCAGATATAGTTGCCGATTGGCATTTTAAAAATAAGTGCCGATAGGCATTTCAGATATAGAAGCCGATAGACATTTCAAATATAGGTGCCGATAGGCATTCCAGATATGGTTGCCGATAGGCATTTCAAATATAGGTGCTGATAGGCATTTCAGATGTAGTTTCCGATAGGCATTTCAAAAATTGGTGCCGATAGGCATTTCAAATATAGTTGCCGATTGGCATTTTAAAAATTGGTGCCGATAGGAATTTCAGTTATAGAAGCCGATAGGCATTTCAAATATAGGTGCCGATAGGCATTCCAGATATGGTTGCCGATAATCATTTCAAATATAGGTGCTGATAGGCATTTCACATGTAGTTTTCGATAGGCATTTCAAAAATAGGTGCCGATAGGCATTTCAGATATAGGTGCCGATAGGCATTTCAGATATATTTGCCGATTGGCGTTTTAAAAATAAGTGCCGATAGGCATTTCAGATATAGAAGCCGATAGACATTTCAAATATAGGTGCCGATAGGCATTCCAGATATAGGTGCCGATAGGCATTTCAGATATAGTTGCCTATTTTCATTTTAAAAATAGGTGCCGATAGGCATTTCAGATATATAAGCCGATAGGCATTTCAAATATATGTGCCGATAGGCATTCCAGATATGGTTGCCGATAGGCATTTCAAATATAAGTGCTGATAGGCATTTCAGATGTAGTTTCCGATAGGCATTTCAAAAATAGGTACCGATAGGCATTTCAGATATAGGTGCCGATAGGCATTTCAGATATAGTTGCCAATTGGCGTTATAAAAATAGGTGTGGATAGGCATTTCAGATATAGAAGCCGATAGGCATTTCAAATATAGGTGCCGATAGGCATTCCAGATATAGTTGCCGATAGGCATTTCAAATATAGGTGCTGATAGGCATTCCAGATGTAGTTTCCGATAGGCATTTCAAAAATTGTTGCCGATAGGCTTTTCAGATATATGTGCCGATAGGCATTTCAGATATAGTCACCGATTGGCATTTTAAAAATAGGTGCCGATAGGCATTCCAGATATAGAAGCCGTTAGGTATTTCAAATATAGGTGTCGATAGGCATTTCAGATATGTTTACCGATAGGCATTTCAAATATAGGTGCTAATAGGCATTTTAGATGTAGTTTCCGATAGGCATTTCAAAAATAGGTGCCGATAGGCATTTCAGATATAGGTGTCGATAGGCATTTCAGATATAGTTGCCGATAGGCATTTCAAAAATAGGTGCCGATAGGCATTTCAGATATAGGTGCCGATAGGCATTTCAGATATAGTTGCCGATTGGCATTTTAAAAATAAGTGCCGATAGGCATTTCAGATATAGAAGCCGATAGACATTTCAAATATAGGTGCCGATAGGCATTCCAGATATAGGTGCCGATAGGCATTTCAGATATAGTTGCCTATTGGCATTTTTAAAATAGGTGCCGATAGGCATTTCAGATATATAAGCCGATAAGCATTTCAAATATAGGTGCCTATAGGCATTCCAGATATGGTTGCCGATAGGCATTTCAAATATAAGTGCTGATAGGCATTTCAGATGTAGTTTCCGATAGGCATTTCAAAAATAGGTACCGATAGGCATTTCAGATATAGGTGCCGATAGGCATTTCAGATATAGTCACCGATTGGCATTTTAAAAATAGGTGCCGATAGGCATTTCAGATATAGAAGCCGATAGGTATTTCAAATATAGGTGTCGATAGGCATTTCAGATATGTTTACCGATAGGCTTTTCAAATATAGGTGCTAATAGGCATTTTAGATGTAGTTTCCGATAGGCATTTCAAAAATAGGTGCCGATAGGCATTTCAGATATAGGTGTCGATAGGCATTTCAGATATAGTTGCCGATTGGCATTTTGAAAATAGGTGCCGATAGGCATTTCAGATATAGAAGCCGATAGGCATTTCAAATATAGGTGCCGATAGGCATTCCAGATATGGTTGCCGATAGGCATTTCAAATATAGGTGCCGATAGGCATTTCAGATATAGAAGCCGATAGGCATTTCAAAAATAGGTGCCGATAGGCATTCCAGATATAGGTGCCGATAGGCATTTCAGATATAGTTGCCAATTGGCATTTTAAAAATAGGTGTCGATAGGCATTTCAGATATATAAGCCGATAGGCATTTCAAATGTAGGTGCTAATAGGCATTTTAGATGTAGTTTCCGATAGGCATTTCAAAAATAGGTGCCGATAGGAATTTCAAATATAGGTGCTGATAGGCATTTCAGATATAGTGGCCGATTGGCATTTTAAAAATAGGTGCCGATAGGCATTTCAGATATAGAAGCCGATAGGTATTTCAAATATAGGTGTCGATAGGCATTTCAGATATGGTTGCCGATAGGCATTTCAAATATAGGTGCTGATAGGCATTTCAGATGTAGTTTCCGATAGGCATTTCAAAAATAGGTGCCGATAGGCATTTCAGATATAGGTGCCGATAGGCTTTTCAGATAGAGTTGCCGATTGGCATTTTAAAAATAGGTGCCGATAGGCATTTTAGATGTAGCTTCCGATAGGCATTTCAAAAATAGGTGCCAATAGGCATTTCAGATATAGGTGCCGATAGGCATATCAGATATAGATGCCGATTGGCATTTAAAATATAGGTGCCGATAGGCATTTCAAATATAAGTGTCGATAGGCATTTCAGATTTAAATGCCGAAAGACATTTCAGATATAAGTGCCGATAGGCATTTCTGATGTGGTTGCCGATAGGCATTTCAAATATAGGTCCCGATTGGCATTCCAAATATGGTTGCCGATAGGCATTTCAAATATAGGTGCTGATAGGCATTTCAGATGTAGTTTCCGATAGGCATTTCAAAAATAGGTGCCGATAGGCATTTCAGATATAGGTGCCGATAGGCATTTCAGATATAGTTGCCGATTGGAATTTTAAAAATAGGTGCCGATAGGCATTTCAGATATAGAAGCCGATAGGCATTTCAAATATAGGTGCTGATAGGAATTCCAGATATGGTTGTCGGTAGGCATTTCAAATATAAGTGCTGATAGGCATTTCAGATGTAGTTTCCGATAGGCATTTCAAAAATTGGTGCCGATAGGCATTTCATATATATGTGCCGATAGGCATTTCAGATATAGTTGCCGATTGGCATTTTAAAAATATGTGCCGATAGGCATTTCACATATAGAAGCCGATAGGCATTTCAAATATAGGTGCCGATAAGCAACCCAGATATGGTTGCCGATAGGCATTTCAAATATAGGTGCTGATAGGCATTTCAGATGTAGTTTCCGATAGGCAATTCAAAAATTGGTGCCGATAGGCATTTTAGATATAGGTGCTGATAGGCATTTCAGATATAGTTTCCGATTGGCATTTTAAAAATAGGTGCCGATAGGCATTTCAGATATAGGTGTCGATAGGCATTTCAGATGTTTGCCGATAGGCATTTTAAATATAGGTGCTGATAGGCATTCCAGATGTAGTTTCCGATAGGCATTTCAAAAATAGGTGTCGATAGGCATTTCAGATATATGTGCCGATAGGCATTTCAGATATAGTTGCCGATTGGCTTTTTAAAAATAGATGTCGATAGGCATTTTAGATATAGAAGCCGATAGGCATTTCAAAAATAGGTGCCGATAGGCATTCCAGATATGGTTGCCGATAGGCATTTTAAATATAGGTGCTGATAGGCATTCCAGATGTAGTTTCCGATAGGCATTTCAAAAATTGGTGCCGATAGGCATTTCAGATATAGGTGCCGATAGGCATTTCAGATATAGTTACCGATTGGCATTTTAAAAATAGGTACCGATAAGCATTTCAGATATAGAAGCCGATAGTTATTTCAAATATAGGTGTCGATAGGCATTTCAGATATGGTTGCCGATAGGCATTTCAAATATAGGTGCTAATAGGCATTTCAGATGTAGTTTCCGATAGGCAATTCAAAAGTAGGTGCCGATAGGCATTTCAGATATAGGTGCCGATAGGCATTACAGATATAGTTGCCGATTAGCATTTTAAAAATTGGTGCCGATAGGCATTTCAGATATAGAAGCCGATAGGCATTTTAAATATAGGTGCCGATAGGCATTCCAGATATGGTTGCCGATAGGCATTTCAAATATAGGTGCTGATAGGCATTTCACATGTAGTTTCCGATAGGCATTTAAAAAATAGGTGCCGATAGGCATTTCAGATATAGGTGCCGATAGGCATTTCAGATATAGTTGCCGATTGGCATTTTAAAAATAAGTGCCGATAGGCATTTCAGATATAGAAGCCGATAGACATTTCAAATATAGGTGCCGATAGGCATTCCAGATATAGGTGCCGATAATCATTTCAGATATAGTTGCCTATTGGCATTTTAAAATAGGTGCCGATAGGCATTTCAGTGTATAAGCCGATAGGCATTTCAAATATAGGTGCCGATAGGCATTCCAGATATGGTTGCCGATAGGCATTTCAAATATAAGTGCTGATAGGCATTTCAGATGTAGTTTCCGATAGGCATTTCAAAAATAGGTACCGATAGGCATTTCAGATATAGGTGCCGATAGGCATTTCAGATATAGTTGCCAATTGGCGTTTTGAAAATAGGTGTGGATAGGCATTTCAGATATAGAAGCCAATAGGCATTTCAAATATAGGTGCCGATAGGCATTCCAGATATGGTTGCCGATAGGCATTTCAAATATAGGTGCTGATAGGCATTCCAGATGTAGTTTCCGATAGGCATTTCAAAAATTGGTGCCGATAGGCATTTCAGATATAGGTGCCGATAGGCATTTCAGATATAGTCACCGATTGGCATTTTAAAAATAGGTGCCGATAGGCATTTCAGATATAGAAGCCGATAGGTATTTCAAATATAGGTGTCGATAGGCATTTCAGATATGTTTACCGATGGGCATTTCAAATATAGGTGCTAATAGGCATTTTAGATGTAGTTTCCGATAGGCATTTCAAAAATAGGTGCCGATAGGCATTTCAGATATAGGTGTCGATAGGCATTTCAGATATAGTTGCCGATTGGCATTTTAAAAATAGGTGCCGATAGGCATTTCAGATATAGAAGCCGGTAGGCATTTCAAATATAGGTGTTGATAGGCATTCCAGATATGGTTGCCGATAGGCATTTCAAATATAGGTGCCGATAGGCATTTCAGATATAGAAGCCGATAGGCATTTCAAAAATAGGTGCCGATAGGCATTTCAGATATAGGTGCCGATAAGCATTTCAGATATAGTTGCCAATTGGCATTTTAAAAATAGGTGTCGATAGGCATTTCAGATATATAAGCCGATAGGCAATTCAAATATAGGTGCCGATAGGCATTCCAGATATGGTTGCCGATAGGCATTTCAAATATAAGTGCTGATAGGCATGTCAGATGTAGTTTCCGATAGGCATTTCAAAAATAGGTACCGATAGGCATTTCAGATATAGGTGCCGATAGGCATTGCAGATATAGTTGCCAATTGGCATTTTAAAAATAGGTGCCGATAGGCATTTAAGATGTAGCTTCCCATAGGCATTTCAAAAATAGGTGCCGATAGGCATTCCAGATATGGTTGCCGATAGGCATTTCAAATATAGTTGCTGATAGGCATTTCAGATGTAGTTTCCGAAAGGCATTTAAAAAATTGGTGCCGATAGGCATTTCAGATATAGGTGCTGATAGGCATTTCAGATGTAGTTTCCGATAGGCATTTCAAAAATTGGTGCCGATAGGCATTTCAGATATAGGTGCTGATAGGCATTTCAGATATAGTTTCCGATTAGCATTTTAAAAATAGGTGCCGATAGGCATTTCAGATATAGACGCCGATAGGTATTTCAGATATAGGTGTCGATAGGCATTTCAGATGTTTGCCGATAGGCATTTCAAATATAGGTGCTGATAGGCATTCCAGATGTAGTTTCCGATAGGCATTTCAAAAATAGGTGTCGATAGGCATTTCAGATATATGTGCCGATAGGCATTTCAGATATAGTTACCGATTGGCATTTTAAAAATAGATGTCGATAGGCATTTTAGATATAGAAGCCGATAGGCATTTCAAATATAGGTGCCGATAGGCATTCCAGATATGTTTGCCGATAGGCATTTCAAATATATGAGCTGATATTCATTCCAGATGTAGTTTCCGATAGGCATTTCAAAAATTGGTGCCGAAAAGCATTTCAGATATAGGTGCCGATAGGCATTTCAGATATAGTTACCGATTGGTATTTTAAAAATAGGTGCCGATAGGCATTTCAGATATAGAAGCCGATAGGTATTTCAAATATAGGTGTCGATAGGCATTTCAGATATGGTTGCCGATAGGCATTTCAAATATAGGTGCTGATAGGCATTTCAGATGTAGTTTCCGATAGGCAATTCAAAAGTACGTGCCGATAGGCATTTCAGATATAGGTGCCGATAGGCAATACAGATAAAGTTGCCGATTAGCATTTTAAAAATTGGTGCCGATAGGCATTTCAGATATAGAAGCCGATAGGCATTTCAAATATAGGTGCCGATAGGCATTCCAGATATGGTTGCCGATAGGCATTACAAATATAGGTGCTGATAGGCATTTCACATGTAGTTTCCGATAGGCATTACAAAAATAGGTGCCGATAGGCATTTCAGATATAGGTGCCGATAGGGATTTCAGATATAGTTGCCGATTGGCATTTTAAAAATAAGTGCCGATAGGCATTTCAGATATAGAAGCCGATAGACATTTCAAATATAGGTGCCGATAGGCATTCCAGATATGGTTGCCGATAGGCATTTCAAATATAGGTGCTGATAGGCATTTCAGATGTAGTTTCCGATAGGCATTTCAAAAATTGGTGCCGATAGGCATTTCAGATATAGTTGCCGATAGGCTTTTCAGATATAGTTGCCGATTGGCATTTTAAAAATTGGTGCCGATAGGAATTTCAGATATAAAAGCCGATAGGCATTTCAAATATAGGTGCCGATAGGCATTCCAGATATGGTTGCCGATAGGCATTTCAAATATAGGTGCTGATAGGCATTTCACATGTAGTTTCCGATAGGCATTTCAAAAATAGGTGCCGATAGGCATTTTAGATATAGGTGCCGATAGGCATTTCAGATATAGTTGCCGATTGGCATTTTAAAAATAAGTGCCGATAGGCATTTCAGATATAGAAGCCGATAGACATTTCAAATATAGGTGCCGATAGGCATTCCAGATATAGGTGCCGATAGGCATTTCAGATATGGTTGCCTATTGGCATTTTAAAAATAGGTGCCGATAGGCAATTCAGATATATAAGCCGATAGGCATTAAAAATATAGGTGCCGATAGGCATTCCAGATATGGTTGCCGATAGGCACTTCAAATATAAGTGCTGATAGGCATTTCAGATGTAGTTTCCGATAGGCATTTAAAAAATAGGTACCGATAGGCATTTCAGATATAGGTGCCGATAGGCATTTCAGATATAGTTGCCAATTGGCGTTTTAAAAATAGGTGTGGATAGGCTTTTCAGATATAGAAGCCGATAGGCATTTCAAATATAGGGGCCGATAGGCATTCCAGATATGGTTGCCGATAGGCATTTCAAATATAGGTGCTGATAGGCATTCCAGATGTAGTTTCCGATAGGCATTTCAAAAATTGGTGCCGATGGCATTTCAGATATAGGTGCCGATAGGCATTTCAGATATAGTCACAGATTGGCATTTTAAAAATAGGTGCCGATAGCCATTCCAGATATAGAAGCCGATAGGTATTTCAAATATAGGTGTCGATAGGCATTTCAGATATGTTTACCGATAGGCATTTCAAATATAGGTGCTAATAGGCATTTTAGATGTAGTTTCCGATAGGCATTTCAAAAATAGGTGCCGATAGGCATTTCAGATATAGGTGTCCATAGGCATTTCAGATATAGTTGCCGATTGGCATTTTAAAAATAGGTGCCGATAGGCATTTCAGATATAGAAGCCGACAGGCATTTCAAATATAGGTGCCGATAGGCATTCCAGATATGGTTGCCGATAGGCATTTCAAATATAGGTGCCAAAAGGCATTTCAGATATAGAAGCCGATAGGCATTTCAAAAATAGGTGCAGATAGGCATTTCAGATATAGGTGCCGATAGGCATTTCAGATATAGTTGCCAATTGGCATTTTAAAAATAGGTGTCGATAGGCATTTCAGATATATAAGCCGATAGGCATTTCAAATATAGGTGCCGATAGGCATTCCAGATATGGTTGCCGATAGGCATTTCAAATATAAGTGCTGATAGGCATGTCAGATGTAGTTTCCGATAGGCATTTCAAAAATAGGTACCGATAGGCATTTCAGATATAGGTGAAGATAGGCATTACAGATATAGTTGCCAATTGGCATTTTAAAAATAGGTGTCGATAGGCATTTCAGATATAGAAGCCAATAGCCATTTCAAATATAGGTGCCGATAGGCATTCCAGATATGGTTGCCGATAGGCATTTCAAATATAGGTGCTGATAGGCATTTCAGATGTAGTTTCCGATAGGCATTTGAAAAATTGGTGCCGATAGGCATTTCAGATATAGGTGCTGATAGGCATTTCAGATATAGTTGCCGATTGGCATTTTAAAAATGGGTGCCGATAGGCATTTCAGATATAGAAGCCGATAGGTATTTCAAATATAGGTGTCGATAGGCATTTCAGATATGGTTGCCGATAGGCATTTCAAATATAGGTGCTGATAGGCATTTTAGATGTAGTTTCCGATAGGCAATTCAAAAGTATGTGCCGATAGACATTTCAGATATAGGTGCCGATAGGCATTACAGATATAGTTGCCGATTAGCATTTTAAAAATTGGTGCCGATAGGCATTTCAGATATAGAAGCCGATAGTCATTTCAAATATAGGTGCCGATAGGCATTCCAGATATGGTTGCCGATAGGCATTTCAAATATAGGTGCTGATAGGCATTTCAGATGTAGTTTCCAATAGACATTTAAAAAATTGGTGCCGATAGGCATTTCAGATATAGGTGCTGATAGGCATTTCAGATATAGTGGCCGATTGGCATTTTAAAAATGGGTGCCGATATGCATTTCAGATATAGTTTCCGAATGGCATTTTAAAAATAGGTGCCGATAGGCATTTCAGATATAGAAGCCGATAGGCATTTCAAATATAGGTGCTGATAGGAATTCCAGATATGGTTGCCGGTAGGCATTTCAAATATAGGTGCTGATAGGCACTTCAGATGTAGTTTCCGATAGGCATTTCAAAAATTGGTGCCGATAGGCATTTCATATATAGGTGCCGATAGGCATTTCAGATATAGTTGCCGATTGGCATTTTAAAAATAGGTGCCGATAGGCTTTTCAGATATAGAAGCCGATTGGCATTTCAAATATAGGTGCCGATAAGCAACCCAGATATGGTTTCCGATAGGCATTTCAAATATAGGTGCTGATAGGCATTTCAGATGTAGTTTCCGATAGGCATTTCAAAAATTGGTGCCGATAGGCATTTCAGATATAGGTGCTGATAGGCATTTCAGATATAGTTTCCGATTGGCAGTTTAAAATTAGGTGCCGATAGGCATTTCAGATATAGAAGCCGATAGGTATTTCAGATATAGGTGTCGATAGGCATTTCAGATGTTTGCCGATAGGCATTTCAAATATAGGTGCTGATAGGCATTCCAGATGTAGTTTCCGATAGGCATTTCAAAAATAGGTGTCGATAGGCATTTCAGATATATGTGCCGATAGGCATTTCAGATATAGTTGCCGATTGGCATTTTAAAAATAGATGTCGATAGGCATTTTAGATATAGAAGCCGATAGGCATTTCAAATATAGGTGACGATAGGCATTCCAGATAAATTTGCCGATAGGCATTTCAAATATAGGTGCTGATATTCATTCCAGATGTAGTTTCCGATAGGCATTTCAAAAATTGGTGCCGATAGGCATTTCAGATATAGGTGCCGATAGGCATTTCAGATATAGTTACCGATTGGCATTTTAAAAATAGGTGCCGATGGGCATTTCAGATATAGAAGCCGATAGGTATTTCAAATATAGGTGTCGATAGGCATTTCAGATATGGTTGCCGATAGGCATTTCAAATATAGGTGCTGATAGGCATTTTAGATGTAGTTTCCGATAGGCAATTCAAAAGTAGGTGCCGATAGGCATTTCAGATATAGGTGCCGATAGGCATTACAGATATAGTTGCCGATAGGCATTTTAAAAATTGGTGCCGATAGGCATTTCAGATATAGAAGCCGATAGGCATTTCAAATATAGGTGCCGATAGGCATTCCAGATATGGTTGCCGATAGGCATTACAAATATAGGTGCTGATAGGCAATTCACATGTAGTTTCCGATAGGCATTTCAAAAATAGGTGCCGATAGGCATTTCAGATATAGGTGCCGATAGGCATTTCAGATATAGTTGCCAATTGGCATTTTAAAAATAAGTGCCGATAGGCATTTCAGATATAGAAGCCGATAGACATTTCAAATATAGGTGCCGATAGGCATTCCAGATATAGGTGCCGATAGGCATTTCAGATATAGGTGCCTATTGGCATTTTAAAAATAGGTGCCGATAGGCATTTCAGATATATAAGCCGATAGGCATTTCAAATATAGGTGCCGATAGGCATTCCAGATATGGTTGCCGATAGGTCATTTCAAATATAAGTGCTGATAGGCATTTCAGATGTAGTTTCTGATAGGCATTTCAAAAATTGGTGCCGATAGGCATTTCAGATATAGGTGCCGATAGGCATTTCAGATATAGTTGCCAATTGGCGTTTTGAAAATAGGTGTGGATAGGCATTTCAGATATAGAAGCCGATAGGCATTTCAAATATATGTGCCGATTGGCATTCCAGATATGGTTGCCGATAGGCATTTCAAATATAGGTGCTGATAGGCATTCCAGATGTAGTTTCCGATAGGCATTTCAAAAATTGGTGCCGATAGGCATTTCAGATATAGGTGCCGATAGGCATTTCAGATATAGTCACCGATTGGCATTTTAAAAATAAGTGCCGATAGGCATTTCAGATATTTAAGCCGATAGGTATTTCAAATATAGGTGTCGATAGGCATTTCAGATATGTTTACCGATAGGCATTTCAAATATAGGTGCTAATAGGCATTTTAGATATAGTTTCCGATAGGCATTTCAAAAATAGGTGCCGATAGGCATTTCAGATATAGGTGTCGATAGGCATTTCAGATATAGTTGCCGATTGGCATTTTAAAAATAGGTGCCGATAGGCATTTCAGATATAGAAGCCGATAGGCATTTCAAATATAGGTGCCGATAGGCATTCCAGATATGGTTGCCGATAGGCATTTCAAATATAGGTGCCGATAGGCATTTCAGATATAGAAGCCGATAGGCATTTCAAAAATAGGTGCCGATAGGCATTTCAGATATAGGTGCCGATAGGCATTTCAGATATAGTTGCCAATTGGCATTTTAAAAATAGGTGTCGATAGGCTTTTCAGATATAGAAGCCAATAGGCATTTCAAATATAGGTGCCGATAGGCATTCCAGATATGGTTGCCGATAGGCAATTCAAATATAGGTGCTGACAGGCATTTCAGATGTAGTTTCCGATTGGCATTTCAAAAATTGGTGCCGATAGGCATTTCAGATATAGGTGCTGATAGGCATTTCAGATATAGTGGCCGATTGGCATTTTAAAAATAGGTGCCGATAGGCATTTCAGATATAGAAGCCGATAGGTATTTCAAATATAGGTGTCGATAGGCATTTCAGATATGGTTGCCGATAGGTATTTTAAATATAGGTGCTGATAGGCATTTCAGATGTAGTTTCCGATAGGCATTTCAAAAATAAGTGCCGATAGGCATTTCAGATATAGGTGCCGATAGGCTTTTCAGATAGAGTTGCCGATTGGCATTTTAAAAATAAGTGCCGATAGGCATTTTAGATGTAGCTTCCGATAGACATTTCAAAAATAGGTGCCGATAGGCATTTCAGATATAGGTGCCGATAGGCATATCAGATATAGATGCCGATAGGCATTTAAAATATAGGTGCCGATAGGCATTTCAAATATAGGTGTCGATAGGCATTTCAGATATAAATGCCGAAGGACATTTCAGATATAGGTGCTGATAGGCATTTCTGATGTGGTTGCCGATAGGCATTTCAAATATAGGTCCCGATTGGCATTCCAAATATGGTTGCCGATAGACATTTCAAATATAGGTGCTGATAAGCATTTCAGATGTAATTTCCGATAGGCATTTCAAAAATAGGTGCCGATAGGCATTTCAGATATAGGTGCCGATAGGCATTTCAGATATAGTTGCCGATTGGAATTTTAAAAATAGGTGCCGATAGGCATTTCAGATATAGAAGCCGATAGGCATTTCAAATATAGGTGCTGATAGGAATTCCAGATATAGTTGCCGGTAGGCATTTCAAATATAGGTGCTGATAGGCATTTCAGATGTAGTTTCCGATAGGCATTTCAAAAATTGGTGCCGATAGGCATTTCATATATAGGTGCCGATAGGCATTTCAGATATAGTTGCCAATTGGCATTTTAAAAATAGGTGCCGATAGGCATTTCAGATATAGAAGCCGATAGGCATTTCAAATATAAGTGCCGATAGGCATTCCAGCTATGGTTGCCGATAGGCATTTCAAATATAAGTGCTGATAGGCATTTCAGATGTAGTTTCCGATAGGCATTTCAAAAATAGGTACCGATAGGCATTTCAGATATAGGTGCCGATAGGCATTTCAGATATAGTTGCCAATTGGCGTTTTGAAAATAGGTGTCGATAGGCATTTCAGATATATAAGCCGATAGGCATTTCAAATATAGGTGCCGATAGGCATTCCAGATATGGCTGCCGATAGGCATTTCAAATATAAGTGCTGATAGGCATTTCAGATGTAGTTTCCGATAGGCATTTCAAAAATTGGTGAAGATAGGCATTTCAGATATAGGTGCTGATAGGCATTTCAGATATAGTGGCCGATTGGCATTTTAAAAATAGGTGCCGATAGGCATTTCAGATATAGAAGCCGATAGGCATTTCAAATATAGGTGCCGATAGGCATTCCAGATATGGTTGCCGATAGGCATTTCAAATATAGGTGCCGATAGGCATTTCAGATATAGAAGCCGATAGGCATTTCAAAAATAGGTGCCGATAGGGATTTCAGATATAGGTGCCGATAGGCATTTCAGATATAGTTGCCAATTGGCATTTTAAAAATAGGTGTCGATAGGCATTTCAGATATAGAAGCCAATAGGCATTTCAAATATAGGTGCCGATAGGCATTCCAGATATGTTTGTCGATAGGCATTTCAAATATAGGTGCTGATAGGCATTTCAGATGTAGTTTCCGATAGGCATTTCAAAAATTGGTGCCGATAGGCATTTCAGATATAGGTGCTGATAGGCATTTCAGATATATTGGCCGATTGGCATTTTAAAAATAGGTGCCGATAGGCATTTCAGATATAGAAGCCGATAGGTATTTCAAATATAGGTGTCGATAGACATTTCAGATATGGTTGCCGATAGGCATTTCAAATATAGGTGCTGATAGGCATTTGAGATGTAGTTTCCGATAGGCATTTCAAAAATAGGTGCCGACAGGCATTTCAGATATAGGTGCCGATAGGCTTTTCAGATAGAGTTGCCGATTGGCATTTTAAAAATAGGTGTAGATAGGCATTTTAGATGTAGCTTCCGATAGGCATTTCAAAAATAGGTGCCGATAGGCATTTCAGATATAGGTGCCGATAGGCATATCAGATATAGATGCCGATAGGCATTTAAAATATAGGTGCCGATAGGCATTTCAAATATAGGTGTCGATAGGCATTTCAGATATAAATGCCGAAAGACATTTCAGATATAGGTGCCGCTAGGCATTTCTGATGTGGTTGCCGATAGGCATTTCAAATATAGGTCCCGATTGGCATTCCAAATATGGTTGCCGATAGGCATTTCAAATATAGGTGCTGATAAGCATTTCAGATGTAGTTTCCGATAAGCATTTCAAAAATAGGTGCCGATAGGCATTTCAGATATAGGTGCCGATAGGCATTTCAGATATAGTTGCCGATTGGAATTTTAAAAATAGGTGCCGATAGGCATTTCAGATATAGCAGCCGATAGGCATTTTAAATATAGGTGCTGATAGGAATTCCAGATATGGTTGCCGGTAGGCATTTCAAATATAGGTGCTGATGGGCATTTCAGATGTAGTTTCCGATAGGCATTTCAAAAATTGGTGCCGATAGGCATTTCATATATAGGTGCCGATAGGCATTTCAGATATAGTTGCCGATTGGCATTTTAAAAATAGGTGCCGATAGGCATTTCAGATTAAGAAGCCGATAGGCATTTCAAATATAGGTGCCGATAAGCAACCCAGATATGGTTGCCGATAGGCATTTAAAATATAGGTGCTGATAGGCATTTCAGATGTAGTTTCCGATAGGTATTTCAAAAATTGGTGCCGATAGGCATTTCAGATATAGGTGCTGATAGGCATTTCAGATATAGTTTCTGATTGGCATTTTAAAAATAGGTGCCGATAGGCATTTCAGATATAGAAGCCGATAGGTATTTCAGATATTGGTGTCGATAGGCATTTTAGATGTTTGCCGATAGGCATTTCAAATATAGGTGCTGATAGGCATTCCAGATGTAGTTTCCGATAGGCATTTCAAAAATAGGTGTCGATAGGCATTTCAGATATATGTGCCGATAGGCATTTCAGATATAGTTGCCGATTGGCATTTTAAAAATAGATGTCGATAGGCATTTTAGATATAGAAGCCGATAGGCATTTCAAATATAGGTGTCGATAGGCATTTCAGATATGGTTGCCGATAGGCATTTCAAATATAGGTGCTGATAGGCATTTCAGATGTAGTTTCCGATAGGCAATTCAAAGGTAGGTGCCGATAGGCATTTCAGATATAGGTGCCGATAGGCATCACAGATATAGTTGCCGATTAGCATTTTAAAAATTGGTGCCGATAGGCATTTCAGATATAGAAGCCGATAGGCATTTCAAATATAGGTGCCGATAGGCATTCCAGATATGGTTGCCGATAGGCATTACAAATATAGGTGCTGATAGGCATTTCACATGTAGTTTCCGATAGGCATTTCAAAAATAGGTGCCGATAGGCATTTCAGATATATGTGCCGATAGGCATTTTAGATATAGTTGCCGATTGGCATTTTAAAAATAAGTGCCGATAGGCATTTCAGATATAGAAGCCGATAGACATTTCAAATATAGGTGCCGATAGGCATTCCAGATATGGTTGCCGATAGGCATTTCAAATATAGGTGCTGATAGGCATTTCACATGTAGTTTCCGATAGGCATTTCAAAAATAGGTGCGGATAGGCATTTCAGATATAGGTGCCGATAGGCATTTCAGATATAGTTGCCGATTGGCATTTTAAAAATAAATGCCGATAGGCATTTCAGATATAGAAGCCGATAGACATTTCAAATATAGGTGCCGATAGGCATTCCAGATATAGGTGCCGATAATCATTTCAGATATAGTTGCCTATTGGCATTTTAAAAATAGGTGCCGATAGGCATTTCAGATATATAAGCCGATAGGCATTTCAAATATAGGTGCCGATAGGCATTCCAGATATGGTTGCCGATAGGCATTTCAAATATAAGTGCTGATAGGCATTTCAGATGTAGTTTCCGATAGGCATTTCAAAAATAGGTACCGATAGGCATTTCAGATATAGGTGCCGATAGGCATTTCAGATAAAGTTGCCAATTGGCGTTTTGAAAATAGGTGTGGATAGGCATTTCAGATATAGAAGCCGATAGGCATTTCAAATATAGATGCCGATAGGCATTCCAGATATGGTTGCCGATAGGCATTTCAAATATAGGTGCTGATATTCATTCCAGATGTAGTTTCCGATAGGCATTTCAAAAATTGGTGCCGATAGGCTTTTCAGATATAGGTGCCGATAGGCATTTCAGATATAGAAGCCGACAGGTACTTCAAATATAGGTGTCGATAGGCATTTCAGATATGGTTGCCGATAGGCATTTCAAATATAGGTGCTGATAGGCATTTTAGATGTAGTTTCCGATAGGCAATTCAAAAGTAGGTGCCGATAGGCATTTCAGATATAGGTGTCGATAGGCATTACAGATATAGTTGCCGATTAGCATTTTAAAAATTGGTGCCGATAGGCATTTCAGATATAGAAGCCGATAGGCATTTCAAATATAGGTGCCGATAGGCATTCCAGATATGGTTGCCGATAGGCATTACAAATATAGGTGCTGATAGGCATTTTACATGTAGTTTCCGATAGGCATTTCAAAAATTGGTGCCGATAGGCATTTCAGATATAGGTGCCGATAGGCATTTCAGATATAGTTGCCGATTGGCATTTTAAAAATAAGTGCCGATAGGCATTTCAGATATAGAAGCCGATAGACATTTCAAATATAGGTGCCGATAGGCATTCTAGATATAGGTGCCGATAGGCATTTCAGATATAGTTGCCTATTGGTATTTTAAAAATAGGTGCCGATAGGCATTTCAGATATATAAGCCGATAGGCATTTCAAATATAGGTGCCGATAGGCATTCCAGATATGGTTGCCGATAGGCATTTCAAATATATGTGCTGATAGGCATTTCAGATGTAGTTTCCGATAGGCATTTCAAAATAGGTACCGATAGGCATTTCAGATATAGGTGCCGATAGGCATTTCAGATATAGTTGCCAATTGGCGTTTTGAAAATAGGTGAGGATAGGCATTTCAGATATAGAAGCCGATAGGCATTTCAAATATAGGTGCCGATAGGCATTCCAGATATGGTTGCCGATAGGCATTTCAAATATAGGTGCTGATAGGCATTCCAGATGTAGTTTCCGATAGGCATTTCAAAAATAGGTGCCGATAGGCATTTCAGATATAGGTGCCGATAGGCTTTTCAGATAGAGTTGCCGATTGGCATTTTAAAAATAGGTGCCGATAGGCATTTTAGATGTAGCTTCCGATAGGCATTTCAAAAATAGGTGCCGATAGGCATTTCAGATATAGGTGCCGATAGGCATATCAGATATAGATGCCGATTGGCATTTAAAATATAGGTGCCGATAGGCATTTCAAATATAAGTGTCGATAGGCATTTCAGATATAAATGCCGAAAGACATTTCAGATATAAGTGCCGATAGGCATTTCTGATGTGGTTGCCGATAGGCATTTCAAATATAGGTCCCGATTGGCATTCCAAATATGGTTGCCGATAGGCATTTCAAATATAGGTGCTGATAGGCATTTCAGATGTAGTTTCCGATAGGCATTTCAAAAATAGGTGCCGATAGGCATTTCAGATATAGGTGCCGATAGGCATTTCAGATATAGTTGCCGATTGGAATTTTAAAAATAGGTGCCGATAGGCATTTCAGATATAGAAGCCGATAGGCATTTCAAATATAGGTGCTGATAGGAATTCCAGATATGGTTGTCGGTAGGCATTTCAAATATAGGTGCTGATAGGCATTTCAGATGTAGTTTCCGATAGGCATTTCAAAAATTGGTGCCGATAGGCATTTCATATATATGTGCCGATAGGCATTTCAGATATAGTTGCCGATTGGCATTTTAAAAATATGTGCCGATAGGCATTTCAGATATAGAAGCCGATAGGCATTTCAAATATAGGTGCCGATAAGCAACCCAGATATGGTTGCCGATAGGCATTTCAAATATAGGTGCTGATAGGCATTTCAGATGTAGTTTCCGATAGGCAATTCAAAAATTGGTGCCGATTGGCATTTTAGATATAGGTGCTGATAGGCATTTCAGATATAGTTTCCGATTGGCATTTTAAAAATAGGTGCCGATAGGCATTTCAGATATAGGTGTCGATAGGCATTTCAGATGTTTGCCGATAGGCATTTTAAATATAGGTGCTGATAGGCATTCCAGATGTAGTTTCCGATAGGCATTTAAAAAATAGGTGTCGATAGGCATTTCAGATATATGTGCCGATAGGCATTTCAGATATAGTTGCCGATTGGCTTTTTAAAAATAGATGTCGATAGGCATTTTAGATATAGAAGCCGATAGGCATTTCAAAAATAGGTGCCGATAGGCATTCCAGATATGGTTGCCGATAGGCATTTTAAATATAGGTGCTGATAGGCATTCCAGATGTAGTTTCCGATAGGCATTTCAAAAATTGGTGCCGATAGGCATTTCAGATATAGGTGCCGATAGGCATTTCAGATATAGTTACCGATTGGCATTTTAAAAATAGGTACCGATAAGCATTTCAGATATAGAAGCCGATAGTTATTTCAAATATAGGTGTCGATAGGCATTTCAGATATGTTTGCCGATAGGCGTTTCAAATATAGGTGCTAATAGGCATTTCAGATGTAGTTTCCGATAGGCAATTCAAAAGTAGGTGCCGATAGGCATTTCAGATATAGGTGCCGATAGGCATTACAGATATAGTTGCCGATTAGCATTTTAAAAATTGGTGCCGATAGGCATTTCAGATATAGAAGCCGATAGGCATTTTAAATATAGGTGCCGATAGGCATTCCAGATATGGTTGCCGATAGGCATTTCAAATATAGGTGCTGATAGGCATTTCACATGTAGTTTCCGATAGGCATTTAAAAAATAGGTGCCGATAGGCATTTCAGATATAGGTGCCGATAGGCATTTCAGATATAGTTGCCGATTGGCATTTTAAAAATAAGTGCCGATAGGCATTTCAGATATAGAAGCCGATAGACATTTCAAATATAGGTGCCGATAGGCGTTCCAGATATAGGTGCCGATAATCATTTCAGATATAGTTGCCTATTGGCATTTTAAAATAGGTGCCGATAGGCATTTCAGTGTATAAGCCGATAGGCATTTCAAATATAGGTGCCGATAGGCATTCCAGATATGGTTGCCGATAGGCATTTCAAATATAAGTGCTGATAGGCATTTCAGATGTAGTTTCCGATAGGCATTTCAAAAATAGGTACCGATAGGCATTTCAGATATAGGTGCCGATAGGCATTTCAGATATAGTTGCCAATTGGCGTTTTGAAAATAGGTGTGGATAGGCATTTCAGATATAGAAGCCAATAGGCATTTCAAATATAGGTGCCGATAGGCATTCCAGATATGGTTGCCGATAGGCATTTCAAATATAGGTGCTGATAGGCATTCCAGATGTAGTTTCCGATAGGCATTTCAAAAATTGGTGCCGATAGGCATTTCAGATATAGGTGCCGATAGGCATTTCAGATATAGTCACCGATTGGCATTTTAAAAATAGGTGCCGATAGGCATTTCAGATATAGAAGCCGATAGGTATTTCAAATATAGGTGTCGATAGGCATTTCAGATATGTTTACCGATGGGCATTTCAAATATAGGTGCTAATAGGCATTTTAGATGTAGTTTCCGATAGGCATTTCAAAAATAGGTGCCGATAGGCATTTCAGATATAGGTGTCGATAGGCATTTCAGATATAGTTGCCGATTGGCATTTTAAAAATAGGTGCCGATAGGCATTTCAGATATAGAAGCCGGTAGGCATTTCAAATATAGGTGTTGATAGGCATTCCAGATATGGTTGCCGATAGGCATTTCAAATATAGGTGCCGATAGGCATTTCAGATATAGAAGCCGATAGGCATTTCAAAAATAGGTGCCGATAGGCATTTCAGATATAGGTGCCGATAAGCATTTCAGATATAGTTGCCAATTGGCATTTTAAAAATAGGTGTCGATAGGCATTTCAGATATATAAGCCGATAGGCAATTCAAATATAGGTGCCGATAGGCATTCCAGATATGGTTGCCGATAGGCATTTCAAATATAAGTGCTGATAGGCATGTCAGATGTAGTTTCCGATAGGCATTTCAAAAATAGGTACCGATAGGCATTTCAGATATAGGTGCCGATAGGCATTGCAGATATAGTTGCCAATTGGCATTTTAAAAATAGGTGCCGATAGGCATTTAAGATGTAGCTTCCCATAGGCATTTCAAAAATAGGTGCCGATAGGCATTCCAGATATGGTTGCCGATAGGCATTTCAAATATAGTTGCTGATAGGCATTTCAGATGTAGTTTCCGAAAGGCATTTAAAAAATTGGTGCCGATAGGCATTTCAGATATAGGTGCTGATAGGCATTCAGATATAGTGGCCGATTGCCATTTTAAAAATAGGTGCCGATAGGCATTTCAGATATAGAAGCCGATAGGTATTTCAAATATAGGTGTCGATAGGCATTTCAGATATGGTTGCCGATAGGCATTTCAAATATAGGTGCTGATAGGCATTTCAGATGTAGTTTCCGATAGGCATTTCAAAAATTGGTGCCGATAGGCATTTCAGATATAGGTGCTGATAGGCATTTCAGATATAGTTTCCGATTAGCATTTTAAAAATAGGTGCCGATAGGCATTTCAGATATAGAAGCCGATAGGTATTTCAGATATAGGTGTCGATAGGCATTTCAGATGTTTGCCGATAGGCATTTCAAATATAGGTGCTGATAGGCATTCCAGATGTAGTTTCCGATAGGCATTTCAAAAATAGGTGTCGATAGGCATTTCAGATATATGTGCCGATAGGCATTTCAGATATAGTTGCCGATTGGCATTTTAAAAATAGATGTCGATAGGCATTTTAGATATAGAAGCCGATAGGCATTTCAAATATAGGTGCCGATAGGCATTCCAGATATGTTTGCCGATAGGCATTTCAAATATATGAGCTGATATTCATTCCAGATGTAGTTTCCGATAGGCATTTCAAAAATTGGTGCCGAAAAGCATTTCAGATATAGGTGCCGATAGGCATTTCAGATATAGTTACCGATTGGTATTTTAAAAATAGGTGCCGATAGGCATTTCAGATATAGAAGCCGATAGGTATTTCAAATATAGGTGTCGATAGGCATTTCAGATATGGTTGCCGATAGGCATTTCAAATATAGGTGCTGATAGGCATTTCAGATGTAGTTTCCGATAGGCAATTCAAAAGTACGTGCCGATAGGCATTTCAGATATAGGTGCCGATAGGCAATACAGATAAAGTTGCCGATTAGCATTTTAAAAATTGGTGCCGATAGGCATTTCAGATATAGAAGCCGATAGGCATTTCAAATATAGGTGCCGATAGGCATTCCAGATATGGTTGCCGATAGGCATTACAAATATAGGTGCTGATAGGCATTTCACATGTAGTTTCCGATAGGCATTACAAAAATAGGTGCCGATAGGCATTTCAGATATAGGTGCCGATAGGGATTTCAGATATAGTTGCCGATTGGCATTTTAAAAATAAGTGCCGATAGGCATTTCAGATATAGAAGCCGATAGACATTTCAAATATAGGTGCCGATAGGCATTCCAGATATGGTTGCCGATAGGCATTTCAAATATAGGTGCTGATAGGCATTTCAGATGTAGTTTCCGATAGGCATTTCAAAAATTGGTGCCGATAGGCATTTCAGATATAGTTGCCGATAGGCTTTTCAGATATAGTTGCCGATTGGCATTTTAAAAATTGGTGCCGATAGGAATTTCAGATATAAAAGCCGATAGGCATTTCAAATATAGGTGCCGATAGGCATTCCAGATATGGTTGCCGATAGGCATTTCAAATATAGGTGCTGATAGGCATTTCACATGTAGTTTCCGATAGGCATTTCAAAAATAGGTGCCGATAGGCATTTCAGATATAGGTGCCGATAGGCATTTCAGATATAGTTGCCGATTGGCATTTTAAAAATAAGTGCCGATAGGCATTTCAGATATAGAAGCCGATAGACATTTCAAATATAGGTGCCGATAGGCATTCCAGATATAGGTGCCGATAGGCATTTCAGATATGGTTGCCTATTGGCATTTTAAAAATAGGTGCCGATAGGCAATTCAGATATATAAGCCGATAGGCATTAAAAATATAGGTGCCGATAGGCATTCCAGATATGGTTGCCGATAGGCACTTCAAATATAAGTGCTGATAGGCATTTCAGATGTAGTTTCCGATAGGCATTTAAAAAATAGGTACCGACAGGCATTTCAGATATAGGTGCCGATAGGCATTTCAGATATAGTTGCCAATTGGCGTTTTAAAAATAGGTGTGGATAGGCTTTTCAGATATAGAAGCCGATAGGCATTTCAAATATAGGGGCCGATAGGCATTCCAGATATGGTTGCCGATAGGCATTTCAAATATAGGTGCTGATAGGCATTCCAGATGTAGTTTCCGATAGGCATTTCAAAAATTGGTGCCGATGGCATTTCAGATATAGGTGCCGATAGGCATTTCAGATATAGTCACAGATTGGCATTTTAAAAATAGGTGCCGATAGCCATTCCAGATATAGAAGCCGATAGGTATTTCAAATATAGGTGTCGATAGGCATTTCAGATATGTTTACCGATAGGCATTTCAAATATAGGTGCTAATAGGCATTTTAGATGTAGTTTCCGATAGGCATTTCAAAAATAGGTGCCGATAGGCATTTCAGATATAGGTGTCCATAGGCATTTCAGATATAGTTGCCGATTGGCATTTTAAAAATAGGTGCCGATAGGCATTTCAGATATAGAAGCCGACAGGCATTTCAAATATAGGTGCCGATAGGCATTCCAGATATGGTTGCCGATAGGCATTTCAAATATAGGTGCCAAAAGGCATTTCAGATATAGAAGCCGATAGGCATTTCAAAAATAGGTGCAGATAGGCATTTCAGATATAGGTGCCGATAGGCATTTCAGATATAGTTGCCAATTGGCATTTTAAAAATAGGTGTCGATAGGCATTTCAGATATATAAGCCGATAGGCATTTCAAATATAGGTGCCGATAGGCATTCCAGATATGGTTGCCGATAGGCATTTCAAATATAAGTGCTGATAGGCATGTCAGATGTAGTTTCCGATAGGCATTTCAAAAATAGGTACCGATAGGCATTTCAGATATAGGTGAAGATAGGCATTACAGATATAGTTGCCAATTGGCATTTTAAAAATAGGTGTCGATAGGCATTTCAGATATAGAAGCCAATAGCCATTTCAAATATAGGTGCCGATAGGCATTCCAGATATGGTTGCCGATAGGCATTTCAAATATAGGTGCTGATAGGCATTTCAGATGTAGTTTCCGATAGGCATTTGAAAAATTGGTGCCGATAGGCATTTCAGATATAGGTGCTGATAGGCATTTCAGATATAGTTGCCGATTGGCATTTTAAAAATGGGTGCCGATAGGCATTTCAGATATAGAAGCCGATAGGTATTTCAAATATAGGTGTCGATAGGCATTTCAGATATGGTTGCCGATAGGCATTTCAAATATAGGTGCTGATAGGCATTTTAGATGTAGTTTCCGATAGGCAATTCAAAAGTAGGTGCCGATAGGCATTTCAGATATAGGTGCCGATAGGCATTACAGATATAGTTGCCGATTAGCATTTTAAAAATTGGTGCCGATAGGCATTTCAGATATAGAAGCCGATAGGCATTTCAAATATAGGTGCCGATAGGCATTCCAGATATGGTTGCCGATAGGCATTTCAAATATAGGTGCTGATAGGCATTTCAGATGTAGTTTCCGATAGACATTTAAAAAATTGGTGCCGATAGGCATTTCAGATATAGGTGCTGATAGGCATTTCAGATATAGTGGCCGATTGGCATTTTAAAAATGGGTGCCGATATGCATTTCAGATATAGTTTCCGAATGGCATTTTAAAAATAGGTGCCGATAGGCATTTCAGATATAGAAGCCGATAGGCATTTCAAATATAGGTGCTGATAGGAATTCCAGATATGGTTGCCGGTAGGCATTTCAAATATAGGTGCTGATAGGCACTTCAGATGTAGTTTCCGATAGGCATTTCAAAAATTGGTGCCGATAGGCATTTCATATATAGGTGCCGATAGGCATTTCAGATATAGTTGCCGATTGGCATTTTAAAAATAGGTGCCGATAGGCATTTCAGATATAGAAGCCGATTGGCATTTCAAATATAGGTGCCGATAAGCAACCCAGATATGGTTTCCGATAGGCATTTCAAATATAGGTGCTGATAGGCATTTCAGATGTAGTTTCCGATAGGCATTTCAAAAATTGGTGCCGATAGGCATTTCAGATATAGGTGCCGATAGGCATTTCAGATATAGTTACCGATTGGCATTTTAAAAATAGGTGCCGATGGGCATTTCAGATATAGAAGCCGATAGGTATTTCAAATATAGGTGTCGATAGGCATTTCAGATATGGTTGCCGATAGGCATTTCAAATATAGGTGCTGATAGGCATTTCAGATGTAGTTTCCGATAGGCATTTCAAAAATTGGTGCCGATAGGCATTTCAGATATAGGTGCCGATAGGCATTTCAGATATAGTTACCGATTGGCATTTTAAAAATAGGTGCCGATGGGCATTTCAGATATAGAAGCCGATAGGTATTTCAAATATAGGTGCTGATAGGCATTTCAGATATAGTTTCCGATTGGCAGTTTAAAATTAGGTGCCGATAGGCATTTCAGATATAGAAGCCGATAGGTATTTCAGATATAGGTGTCGATAGGCATTTCAGATGTTTGCCGATAGGCATTTCAAATATAGGTGCTGATAGGCATTCCAGATGTAGTTTCCGATAGGCATTTCAAAAATAGGTGTCGATAGGCATTTCAGATATATGTGCCGATAGGCATTTCAGATATAGTTGCCGATTGGCATTTTAAAAATAGATGTCGATAGGCATTTTAGATATAGAAGCCGATAGGCATTTCAAATATAGGTGACGATAGGCATTCCAGATAAATTTGCCGATAGGCATTTCAAATATAGGTGCTGATATTCATTCCAGATGTAGTTTCCGATAGGCATTTCAAAAATTGGTGCCGATAGGCATTTCAGATATAGGTGCCGATAGGCATTTCAGATATAGTTACCGATTGGCATTTTAAAAATAGGTGCCGATGGGCATTTCAGATATAGAAGCCGATAGGTATTTCAAATATAGGTGTCGATAGGCATTTCAGATATGGTTGCCGATAGGCATTTCAAATATAGGTGCTGATAGGCATTTTAGATGTAGTTTCCGATAGGCAATTCAAAAGTAGGTGCCGATAGGCATTTCAGATATAGGTGCCGATAGGCATTACAGATATAGTTGCCGATAGGCATTTTAAAAATTGGTGCCGATAGGCATTTCAGATATAGAAGCCGATAGGCATTTCAAATATAGGTGCCGATAGGCATTCCAGATATGGTTGCCGATAGGCATTACAAATATAGGTGCTGATAGGCATTTCACATGTAGTTTCCGATAGGCATTTCAAAAATAGGTGCCGATAGGCATTTCAGATATAGGTGCCGATAGGCATTTCAGATATAGTTGCCAATTGGCATTTTAAAAATAAGTGCCGATAGGCATTTCAGATATAGAAGCCGATAGACATTTCAAATATAGGTGCCGATAGGCATTCCAGATATAGGTGCCGATAGGCATTTCAGATATAGGTGCCTATTGGCATTTTAAAAATAGGTGCCGATAGGCATTTCAGATATATAAGCCGATAGGCATTTCAAATATAGGTGCCGATAGGCATTCCAGATATGGTTGCCGATAGGTCATTTCAAATATAAGTGCTGATAGGCATTTCAGATGTAGTTTCTGATAGGCATTTCAAAAATTGGTGCCGATAGGCATTTCAGATATAGGTGCCGATAGGCATTTCAGATATAGTTGCCAATTGGCGTTTTGAAAATAGGTGTGGATAGGCATTTCAGATATAGAAGCCGATAGGCATTTCAAATATATGTGCCGATAGGCATTCCAGATATGGTTGCCGATAGGCATTTCAAATATAGGTGCTGATAGGCATTCCAGATGTAGTTTCCGATAGGCATTTCAAAAATTGGTGCCGATAGGCATTTCAGATATAGGTGCCGATAGGCATTTCAGATATAGTCACCGATTGGCATTTTAAAAATAAGTGCCGATAGGCATTTCAGATATTTAAGCCGATAGGTATTTCAAATATAGGTGTCGATAGGCATTTCAGATATGTTTACCGATAGGCATTTCAAATATAGGTGCTAATAGGCATTTTAGATATAGTTTCCGATAGGCATTTCAAAAATAGGTGCCGATAGGCATTTCAGATATAGGTGTCGATAGGCATTTCAGATATAGTTGCCGATTGGCATTTTAAAAATAGGTGCCGATAGGCATTTTAGATATAGAAGCCGATAGGCATTTCAAATATAGGTGCCGATAGGCATTCCAGATATGGTTGCCGATAGGCATTTCAAATATAGGTGCCGATAGGCATTTCAGATATAGAAGCCGATAGGCATTTCAAAAATAGGTGCCGATAGGCATTTCAGATATAGGTGCCGATAGGCATTTCAGATATAGTTGCCAATTGGCATTTTAAAAATAGGTGTCGATAGGCTTTTCAGATATAGAAGCCAATAGGCATTTCAAATATAGGTGCCGATAGGCATTCCAGATATGGTTGCCGATAGGCAATTCAAATATAGGTGCTGACAGGCATTTCAGATGTAGTTTCCGATTGGCATTTCAAAAATTGGTGCCGATAGGCATTTCAGATATAGGTGCTGATAGGCATTTCAGATATAGTGGCCGATTGGCATTTTAAAAATAGGTGCCGATAGGCATTTCAGATATAGAAGCCGATAGGTATTTCAAATATAGGTGTCGATAGGCATTTCAGATATGGTTGCCGATAGGTATTTTAAATATAGGTGCTGATAGGCATTTCAGATGTAGTTTCCGATAGGCATTTCAAAAATAAGTGCCGATAGGCATTTCAGATATAGGTGCCGATAGGCTTTTCAGATAGAGTTGCCGATTGGCATTTTAAAAATAAGTGCCGATAGGCATTTTAGATGTAGCTTCCGATAGACATTTCAAAAATAGGTGCCGATAGGCATTTCAGATATAGGTGCCGATAGGCATATCAGATATAGATGCCGATAGGCATTTAAAATATAGGTGCCGATAGGCATTTCAAATATAGGTGTCGATAGGCATTTCAGATATAAATGCCGAAGGACATTTCAGATATAGGTGCTGATAGGCATTTCTGATGTGGTTGCCGATAGGCATTTCAAATATAGGTCCCGATTGGCATTCCAAATATGGTTGCCGATAGGCATTTCAAATATAGGTGCTGATAAGCATTTCAGATGTAATTTCCGATAGGCATTTCAAAAATAGGTGCCGATAGGCATTTCAGATATAGGTGCCGATAGGCATTTCAGATATAGTTGCCGATTGGAATTTTAAAAATAGGTGCCGATAGGCATTTCAGATATAGAAGCCGATAGGCATTTCAAATATAGTTGCTGATAGGAATTCCAGATATGGTTGCCGGTAGGCATTTCAAATATAGGTGCTGATAGGCATTTCAGATGTAGTTTCCGATAGGCATTTCAAAAATTGGTGCCGATAGGCATTTCATATATAGGTGCCGATAGGCATTTCAGATATAGTTGCCAATTGGCATTTTAAAAATAGGTGCCGATAGGCATTTCAGATATAGAAGCCGATAGGCATTTCAAATATAAGTGCCGATAGGCATTCCAGCTATGGTTGCCGATAGGCATTTCAAATATAAGTGCTGATAGGCATTTCAGATGTAGTTTCCGATAGGCATTTCAAAAATAGGTACCGATAGGCATTTCAAATATAGGTGCCGATAGGCATTTCAGATATAGTTGCCAATTGGCGTTTTGAAAATAGGTGTCGATAGGCATTTCAGATATATAAGCCGATAGGCATTTCAAATATAGGTGCCGATAGGCATTCCAGATATGGTTGCCGATAGGCATTTCAAATATAAGTGCTGATAGGCATTTCAGATGTAGTTTCCGATAGGCATTTCAAAAATTGGTGAAGATAGGCATTTCAGATATAGGTGCTGATAGGCATTTCAGATATAGTGGCCGATTGGCATTTTAAAAATAGGTGCCGATAGGCATTTCAGATATAGAAGCCGATAGGCATTTCAAATATAGGTGCCGATAGGCATTCCAGATATGGTTGCCGATAGGCATTTCAAATATAGGTGCCGATAGGCATTTCAGATATAGAAGCCGATAGGCATTTCAAAAATAGGTGCCGATAGGGATTTCAGATATAGGTGCCGATAGGCATTTCAGATATAGTTGCCAATTGGCATTTTAAAAATAGGTGTCGATAGGCATTTCAGATATAGAAGCCAATAGGCATTTCAAATATAGGTGCCGATAGGCATTCCAGATATGTTTGTCGATAGGCATTTCAAATATAGGTGCTGATAGGCATTTCAGATGTAGTTTCCGATAGGCATTTCAAAAATTGGTGCCGATAGGCATTTCAGATATAGGTGCTGATAGGCATTTCAGATATAGTGGCCGATTGGCATTTTAAAAATAGGTGCCGATAGGCATTTCAGATATAGAAGCCGATAGGTATTTCAAATATAGGTGTCGATAGACATTTCAGATATGGTTGCCGATAGGCATTTCAAATATAGGTGCTGATAGGCATTTGAGATGTAGTTTCCGATAGGCATTTCAAAAATAGGTGCCGATAGGCATTTCAGATATAGGTGCCGATAGGCTTTTCAGATAGAGTTGCCGATTGGCATTTTAAAAATAGGTGTAGATAGGCATTTTAGATGTAGCTTCCGATAGGCATTTCAAAAATAGGTGCCGATAGGCATTTCAGATATAGGTGCCGATAGGCATATCAGATATAGATGCCGATAGGCATTTAAAATATAGGTGCCGATAGGCATTTCAAATATAGGTGTCGATAGGCATTTCAGATATAAATGCCGAAAGACATTTCAGATATAGGTGCCGCTAGGCATTTCTGATGTGGTTGCCGATAGGCATTTCAAATATAGGTCCCGATTGGCATTCTAAATATGGTTGCCGATAGGCATTTCAAATATAGGTGCTGATAAGCATTTCAGATGTAGTTTCCGATAAGCATTTCAAAAATAGGTGCCGATAGGCATTTCAGATATAGGTGCCGATAGGCATTTCAGATATAGTTGCCGATTGGAATTTTAAAAATAGGTGCCGATAGGCATTTCAGATATAGCAGCCGATAGGCATTTTAAATATAGGTGCTGATAGGAATTCCAGATATGGTTGCCGGTAGGCATTTCAAATATAGGTGCTGATGGGCATTTCAGATGTAGTTTCCGATAGGCATTTCAAAAATTGGTGCCGATAGGCATTTCATATATAGGTGCCGATAGGCATTTCAGATATAGTTGCCGATTGGCATTTTAAAAATAGGTGCCGATAGGCATTTCAGATTAAGAAGCCGATAGGCATTTCAAATATAGGTGCCGATAAGCAACCCAGATATGGTTGCCGATAGGCATTTAAAATATAGGTGCTGATAGGCATTTCAGATGTAGTTTCCGATAGGTATTTCAAAAATTGGTGCCGATAGGCATTTCAGATATAGGTGCTGATAGGCATTTCAGATATAGTTTCTGATTGGCATTTTAAAAATAGGTGCCGATAGGCATTTCAGATATAGAAGCCGATAGGTATTTCAGATATTGGTGTCGATAGGCATTTCAGATGTTTGCCGATAGGCATTTCAAATATAGGTGCTGATAGGCATTCCAGATGTAGTTTCCGATAGGCATTTCAAAAATAGGTGTCGATAGGCATTTCAGATATATGTGCCGATAGGCATTTCAGATATAGTTGCCGATTGGCATTTTAAAAATAGATGTCGATAGGCATTTTAGATATAGAAGCCGATAGGCATTTCAAATATAGGTGTCGATAGGCATTTCAGATATGGTTGCCGATAGGCATTTCAAATATAGGTGCCGATAGGCATTTCAGATGTAGTTTCCGATAGGCAATTCAAAGGTAGGTGCCGATAGGCATTTCAGATATAGGTGCCGATAGGCATCACAGATATAGTTGCCGATTAGCATTTTAAAAATTGGTGCCGATAGGCATTTCAGATATAGAAGCCGATAGGCATTTCAAATATAGGTGCCGATAGGCATTCCAGATATGGTTGCCGATAGGCATTACAAATATAGGTGCTGATAGGCATTTCACATGTAGTTTCCGATAGGCATTTCAAAAATAGGTGCCGATAGGCATTTCAGATATATGTGCCGATAGGCATTTTAGATATAGTTGCCGATTGGCATTTTAAAAATAAGTGCCGATAGGCATTTCAGATATAGAAGCCGATAGACATTTCAAATATAGGTGCCGATAGGCATTCCAGATATGGTTGCCGATAGGCATTTCAAATATAGGTGCTGATAGGCATTTCAGATGTAGTTTCCGATAGGCGTTTCAAAAATTGGTGCCGATAGGCATTTCAGATATAGTTGCCGATTGGCATTTTAAAAATGGATGTCGATAGGCATTTTAGATATAGAAGCCGATAGGCATTTCAAATATAGGTGCCGATAGGCATTCCAGATATGGTTGCCGATAGGCATTTCAAATATAGGTGCTGATAGGCATTCCAGATGTAGTTTCCGATAGGCATTTCAAAAATTGGTGCCGATAGGCATTTTAGATATAGGTGCCGATAGGCATTTCAGATATAGTCACCGATTGGCATTTTAAAAATAGGTGCCGATAGGCATTTCAGATATAGAAGCCGATAGGTATTTCAAATATAGGTGTCGATAGGCATTTCAGATATGTTTACCGATAGGCATTTCAAATATAGGTGCTAATAGGCATTTTAGATGTAGTTTCCGATAGGCATTTCAAAAATAGGTGCCGATAGGCATTTCAGATATAGGTGTCGATAGGCATTTCAGATATAGTTGCCGATTGGCATTTTGAAAATAAGTGCCGATAGGCATTTTAGATATAGAAGCCGATAGGCATTTCAAATATAGGTGCCGATAGGCATTCCAGATATGGTTGCCGATAGGCATTTCAAATATAGGTGCTGATAGGCATTTCACATGTAGTTTCCGATAGGCATTTCAAAAATAGGTGCCGATAGGCATATCAGATATAGGTGCCGATAGGCATTTCAGATATAGTTGCCGATTGGCATTTTAAAAATAAATGCCGATAGGCATTTCAGATATAGAAGCCGATAGACATTTCAAATATAGGTGCCGATAGGCATTCCAGATATAGGTGCCGATAATCATTTCAGATATAGTTGCCTATTGGCATTTTAAAAATAGGTGCCGATAGGCATTTCAGATATATAAGCCGATAGGCATTTCAAATATAGGTGCCGATAGGCATTCCAGATATGGTTGCCGATAGGCATTTCAAATATAAGTGCTGATAGGCATTTCAGATGTAGTTTTCGATAGGCATTTCAAAAATAGGTACCGATAGGCATTTCAGATATAGGTGCCGATAGGCATTTCAGATATAGTTGCCAATTGGCGTTTTGAAAATAGGTGTGGATAGGCATTTCAGATATAGAAGCCGATAGGCATTTCAAATATAGATGCCGATAGGCATTCCAGATATGGTTGCCGATAGGCATTTCAAATATAGGTGCTGATATTCATTCCAGATGTAGTTTCCGATAGGCATTTCAAAAATTGGTGCCGATAGGCTTTTCAGATATAGGTGCCGATAGGCATTTCAGATATAGAAGCCGACAGGTATTTCAAATATAGGTGTCGATAGGCATTTCAGATATGGTTGCCGATAGGCATTTCAAATATAGGTGCTGATAGGCATTTTAGATGTAGTTTCCGATAGGCAATTCAAAAGTAGGTGCCGATAGGCATTTCAGATATAGGTGTCGATAGGCATTACAGATATAGTTGCCGATTAGCATTTTAAAAATTGGTGCCGATAGGCATTTCAGATATAGAAGCCGATAGGCATTTCAAATATAGGTGCCGATAGGCATTCCAGATATGGTTGCCGATAGGCATTACAAATATAGGTGCTGATAGGCATTTTACATGTAGTTTCCGATAGGCATTTCAAAAATAGGTGCCGATAGGCATTTCAGATATAGGTGCCGATAGGCATTTCAGATATAGTTGCCGATTGGCATTTTAATAATACGTGCCGATAGGCATTTCAGATATAGAAGCCGATAGACATTTTAAATATAGGTGCCGATAGGCATTCCAGATATAGGTGCCGATAGGCATTTCAGATATAGTTGCCTATTGGCATTTTAAAAATAGGTGCCGATAGGCATTTCAGATATATAAGCCGATAGGCATTTCAAATATAGGTGCCGATAGGCATTCCAGATATGGTTGCCGATAGGCATTTCAAATATATGTGCTGATAGGCATTTCAGATGTAGTTTCCGATAGGCATTTCAAAATAGGTACCGATAGGCATTTCAGATATAGGTGCCGATAGGCATTTCAGATATAGTTGCCAATTGGCGTTTTGAAAATAGGTGAGGATAGGCATTTCAGATATAGAAGCCGATAGGCATTTCAAATATAGGTGCCGATAGGCATTCCAGATATGGTTGCCGATAGGCATTTCAAATATAGGTGCTGATAGGCATTCCAGATGTAGTTTCCGATAGGCATTTCAAAAATAGGTGCCGATAGGCATTTCAGATATAGGTGCCGATAGGCTTTTCAGATAGAGTTGCCGATTGGCATTTTAAAAATAGGTGCCGATAGGCATTTTAGATGTAGCTTCCGATAGGCATTTCAAAAATAGGTGCCGATAGGCATTTCAGATATAGGTGCCGATAGGCATATCAAAAATAGATGCCGATAGGCATTTAAAATATAGGTGCCGATAGGCATTTCAAATATAGGTGTCGATAGGCATTTCAGATATAAATGCCGAAAGACATTTCAGATATAGGTGCCGATAGGCATTCCAGATATGGTTGCCGATAGGCATTTCAAATATAGGTGCTGATAGGCATTCCAGATGTAGTTTCCGATAGGCATTTCAAAAATTGGTGCCGATAGGCATTTTAGATATAGGTGCCGATAGGCATTTCAGATATAGTCACCGATTGGCATTTTAAAAATAGGTGCCGATAGGCATTTCAGATATAGAAGCCGATAGGTATTTCAAATATAGGTGTCGATAGGCATTTCAGATATGTTTACCGATAGGCATTTCAAATATAGGTGCTAATAGGCATTTTAGATGTAGTTTCCGATAGGCATTTCAAAAATAGGTGCCGATTGACATTTCAGATATAGGTGTCGATAGGCATTTCAGATATAGTTGCCGATTGGCATTTTGAAAATAAGTGCCGATAGGCATTTTAGATATAGAAGCCGATAGGCATTTCAAATATAGGTGCCGATAGGCATTCCAGATATGGTTGCCGATAGGCATTTCAAATATAGGTGCTGATAGGCATTTCACATGTAGTTTCCGATAGGCATTTCAAAAATAGGTGCCGATAGGCATTTCAGATATAGGTGCCGATAGGCATTTCAGATATAGTTGCCGATTGGCATTTTAAAAATAAATGCCGATAGGCATTTCAGATATAGAAGCCGATAGACATTTCAAATATAGGTGCCGATAGGCATTCCAGATATAGGTGCCGATAATCATTTCAGATATAGTTGCCTATTGGCATTTTAAAAATAGGTGTTGATAGGCATTTCAGATATATAAGCCGATAGGCATTTCAAATATAGGTGCCGATAGGCATTCCAGATATGGTTGCCGATAGGCATTTCAAATATAAGTGCTGATAGGCATTTCAGATGTAGTTTTCGATAGGCATTTCAAAAATAGGTACCGATAGGCATTTCAGATATAGGTGCCGATAGGCATTTCAGATATAGTTGCCAATTGGCGTTTTGAAAATAGGTGTGGATAGGCATTTCAGATATAGAAGCCGATAGGCATTTCAAATATAGATGCCGATAGGCATTCCAGATATGGTTGCCGATAGGCATTTCAAATATAGGTGCTGATATTCATTCCAGATGTAGTTTCCGATAGGCATTTCAAAAATTGGTGCCGATAGGCTTTTCAGATATAGGTGCCGATAGGCATTTCAGATATAGAAGCCGACAGGTATTTCAAATATAGGTGTCGATAGGCATTTCAGATATGGTTGCCGATAGGCATTTCAAATATAGGTGCTGATAGGCATTTTAGATGTAGTTTCCGATAGGCAATTCAAAAGTAGGTGCCGATAGGCATTTCAGATATAGGTGTCGATAGGCATTACAGATATAGTTGCCGATTAGCATTTTAAAAATTGGTGCCGATAGGCATTTCAGATATAGAAGCCGATAGGCATTTCAAATATAGGTGCCGATAGGCATTCCAGATATGGTTGCCGATAGGCATTACAAATATAGGTGCTGATAGGCATTTTACATGTAGTTTCCGATAGGCATTTCAAAAATAGGTGCCGATAGGCATTTCAGATATAGGTGCCGATAGGCATTTCAGATATAGTTGCCGATTGGCATTTTAAAAATACGTGCCGATAGGCATTTCAGATATAGAAGCCGATAGACATTTCAAATATAGGTGCCGATAGGCATTCCAGATATAGGTGCCGATAGGCATTTCAGATATAGTTGCCAATTGGCGTTTTGAAAATAGGTGAGGATAGGCATTTCAGATATAGAAGCCGATAGGCATTTCAAATATAGGTGCCGATAGGCATTCCAGATATGGTTGCCGATAGGCATTTCAAATATAGGTGCTGATAGGCATTCCAGATGTAGTTTCCGATAGGCATTTCAAAAATAGGTGCCGATAGGCATTTCAGATATAGGTGCCGATAGGCTTTTCAGATAGAGTTGCCGATTGGCATTTTAAAAATAGGTGCCGATAGGCATTTTAGATGTAGCTTCCGATAGGCATTTCAAAAATAGGTGCCGATAGGCATTTCAGATATAGGTGCCGATAGGCATATCAAAAATAGATGCCGATAGGCATTTAAAATATAGGTGCCGATAGGCATTTCAAATATAGGTGTCGATAGGCATTTCAGATATAAATGCCGAAAGACATTTCAGATATAGGTGCCGATAGGCATTTCTGATGTGGTTGCCGATAGGCATTTCAAATATAGGTCCCGATTGACATTCCAAATATGGTTGCCGATAGGCATTTCAAATATAGGTGCTGATAGGCATTTCAGATGTAGTTTCCGATAGGCAATTTAAAAATAGGTGCCGATAGGCATTTCAGATATAGGTGCCGATAGGCATTTCAGATATAGTTGCCGATTGGAATTTTAAAAATAGGTGCCGATAGGCATTTCAGATATAGAAGCCGATAGGCGTTTCAAATATAGGTGCTGATAGGAATTCCAGATATGGTTGCCGGTAGGCATTTCAAATATAGGTGCTGATAGGCATTTCAGATGTAGTTTCCGATAGGCATTTCAAAAATTGGTGCCGATAGGCATTTCATATATAGGTGCCGATAGGCATTTCAGATATAGTTGCCGATTGGCATTTTAAAAATAGGTGCCGATAGGCATTTCAGATATAGAAGCCGATAGGCATTTCAAATATAGGTGCCGATAAGCAACCCAGATATGGTTGCCGATAGGCATTTCAAATATAGGTGCTGATAGGCATTTCAGATGTAGTTTCCGATAGGCATTTCAAAAATTGGTGCCGATAGGCATTTCAGATATAAGTGCTGATAGGCATTTCAGATATAGTTTCCGATTGGCATCTTAAAAATAGGTGCCGATAGGCATTTCAGATATAGAAGCCGATAGGTATTTCAGATATAGGTGTCGATAGGCATTTCAGATGTTTGCCGATAGGCATTTCAAATATAGGTGCTGCTGATAGGCATTTTAGATGTAGTGTCCGATAGGCAATTCAAAAGTAGGTGCCGATAGGCATTTCAGATTTGGGTGCCGATAGGCATTCAAGATATAGTTGCCGATTAGCATTTTAAAAATTGGTGCCGATAGGCATTTCAGATATAGAAGCCGATAGGCATTTCAAATATAGGTGCCGATAGGCATTCCAGATATGGTTGCCGATAGGCATTACAAATATAGGTGCTGATAGGCATTTCACATGTAGTTTCCCATAGGCATTTAAAAAATAGGTGCCGATAGGCATTTCAGATATAGGTGCCGATAGGCATTTCAGATATAGTTGCCGATTGGCATTTTAAAAATAAGTGCCGATAGGCATTTCAGATATAGAAGCCGATAGACATTTCAAATATAGGTGCCGATAGGCATTCCAGATATAGGTGCCGATAATCATTTTAGATATAGTTGCCTATTGGCATTTTAAAAATAGGTGCCGATAGGCATTTCAGTGTATAAGCCGATGGGCATTTCAAATATAGGTGCCGATAGGTATTCCAGATATGGTTGCCGATAGGCATTTCAAATATAAGTGCTGATAGGCATTTCAGATGTAGTTTCCGATAGGCATTTCAAAAATAGGTACCGATAGGCATTTCAGATATAGGTGCCGATAGGCATTTCAGATATAGTCACCGATTGGCATTTTAAAAATAGGTGCCGATAGGCATTTCAGATATAGAAGCCGATAGGTATTTCAAATATAGGTGTCGATAGGCATTTCAGATATGTTTACCGATGGGCATTTCAAATATAGGTGCTAATAGGCATTTTAGATGTAGTTTCCGATAGGCATTTCAAAAATAGGTGCCGATAGGCATTTCAGATATAGGTGTCGATAGGCATTTCAGATATAGTTTCCGATTGGCATTTTAAAAATAGGTGCCAATAGGCATTTCAGATATAGAAGCCGATAGGCATTTCAAATATAGGTGCCGATAGGCATTCCAGATATGGTTGCAGATAGGCATTTCAAATATAGGTGCCGATAGGCATTTCGGATATAGAAGCCGATAGGCATTTCAAAAATAGGTGCCGATAGGCATTTCAGATATAGGTGCCGATAGGCATTTCAGATATAGTTGCCAATTGGCATTTTAAAAATAGGTGTCGATAGGCATTTCAGATATATAAGCCGATAGGCATTTCAAATATAGGTGCCGATAGGCATTCCAGATATGGTTGCCGATAGGCATTTCAATTATAAGTGCTGATTGGCATGTCAGATGTAGTTTCCGATAGACATTTCAAAAATAGGTACCGATAGGCATTTCAGATATAGGTGCTGATAGGCATTACAGATATAGTTGCCAATTGGCATTTTAAAAATAGGTGTCGATAGGTATTTCAGATATAGAAGCCAATAGGCATTTCAAATATAGGTGCCGATAGGCATTCCAGATATGGTTGCCGATAGGCATTTCAAATATAGGTGCTGATAGGCATTTCAGATGTAGTTTCCGATAGGCATTTCAAAAATTGGTGCCGATAGGCATTTCAAATATAGGTGCTGATAGGCATTTCAGATATAGTGGCCGATTGGCATTTTAAAAATAGGTGCCGATAGGCATTTCAGATATAGAAGCCGATAGGTATTTCAAATATAGGTGTCGATAGGCATATCAGATATGTTTGCCGATAGGCATTTCAAATAGAGGTGCTGATAGGCATTTCAGATGTAGTTTCCGATAGGCATTTCAAAAATAAGTGCCGATAGGCATTTCAGATATAGTTGCCGATAGGCATTTCAGATATAGTTGCCGATTGGAATTTTAAAAAGAGGTGCCGATAGGCATTTCAGATATAGAAGCCGATAGGCATTTCAAATATAAGTGCTGATAGGAATTCCAGATATGGTTGCCGGTAGGCATTTCAAATATAGGTGCTGATAGGCTTTTCAGATGTAGTTTCCGATAGGCATTTCAAAAATTGGTGCCGATAGGCATTTCATATATTGGTGCCGATAGGCATTTCAGATATAGTTGCCGATTGGCTTTTTAAAAATATTTGCCGATAGGCATTTCAGATATAGAAGCCGATAAGCATTTCAAATATAGGTGCCGATAAGCAACCCAGATATGGTTGCCGATAGGCATTTCAAATATAGGTGCTGATAGGCATTTCAGATGTAGTTTCCGATAGGCATTTCAAAAATTGGTGCCGATAGGCATTTCAGATATAGGTGCTGATAGGCATTTCAGATATAGTTTCCGATTGGCATTTTAAAAATAGGTGCCGATAGGCATTTCAGATATAGAAGCCGATAGGTATTTCAGATATAGGTGTCGATAGGCATTTCAGATGTTTGCCGATAGGCATTTCAAATATAGGTGCTGATAGGCATTCCAGATGTAGTTTCCGATAGGCATTTCAAAAATAGGTGTCGATAGGCATTTCAGATATCAGATATATGTGCCGATAGGCATTTCAGATATAGTTGCCGATTGGCATTTTAAAAATTGATGTCGATAGGCATTTTAGATATAGAAGCCGATAGGCATTTCAAATATAGGTGCCGATAGGCATTCCAGATATGGTTGCCGATAGGCATTTCAAATATAGGTGCTGATAGGCATTCCAGATGTAGTTTCCGATAGGCATTTCAAAAATTGGTGCCGATAGGCATTTCAGATATAGGTGCCGATAGGCATTTCAGATATAGTTACCGATTGGCATTTTAAAAATAGGTGCCGATAGGCATTTCAGATATAGAAGCCGATAGGTATTTCAAATATAGGTGTCGATAGGCATCTCAGATATGGTTGCCGATAGGCATTTCAAATATAGGTGCTGATAGGCATTTTAGAAGTAGTTTCCGATAGGCAATTCAAAAGTAGGTGCCGATAGGCATTTCAGATATAGGTGCCGATAGGCATTACAGATATAGTTGCCGATTAGCATTTTAAAAATTGGTGCCGATAGGCATTTCAGATATAGAAGCCGATAGGCATTTCAAATATAGGTGCCGATAGGCATTCCAGATATGGTTGCCGATAGGCATTACAAATATAGGTGCTGATAGGCATTTCACATGTAGTTTCCGATAGGCATTTCAAAAATAGGTGCCGATAGGCATTTCAGATATAGGTGCCGATAGGCATTTCAGATATAGTTGCCGATTGGCATTTTAAAAATAAGTGCCGATAGGCATTTCAGATATAGAAGCCGATAGAAATTTCAAATATAGGTGCCGATAGGCATTCCAGATATAGGTGCCGATAGGCATTTCAGATATAGTTGCCTATTTGCATTTTAAAAATAGGTGCCGATAGGCATTTCAGATATATAAGCCGATAGGCATTTCAAATATAGGTGCCGATAGGCATTCCAGATATGGTTGCCGATAGGCATTTCAAATATAAGTGCTGATAGGCATTTCAGATGTAGTTTCCGATAGGCATTTCAAAAATAGGTACCGATAGGCATTTCAGATATAGTTGCCAATTGGCGTTTTGAAAATAGGTGTGGATAGGCATTTTAGATATAGAAGCCGATAGGCATTTCAAATATAGGTGCCGATAGGCATTCCAGATATGGTTGCCGATAGGCATTTCAAATATAGGTGCTGAAAGGCATTCCAGATGTAGTTTTCGATAGGCATTTCAAAAATTGGTGCCGATAGGCATTTCAGATATAGGTGCCGATAGGCATTTCAAATATAGTCACCAATTGGCATTTTAAAAATAGGTGCCGATAGGCATTTCAGATATAGAAGCCGATAGGTATTTCAAATATAGGTGTCGATAGGCATTTCAGATATGTTTACCGATAGGCATTTCAAATATAGGTGCTAATAGGCATTTTAGATGTAGTTTCCGATAGGCATTTCAAAAATAGGTGCCGATAGGCATTTCAGATATAGGTGTCGATAGGCATTTCAGATATAGTTGCCGATTGGCATTTTAAAAATAGGTGCCGATAGGCATTTCAGATATAGAAGCCGATAGGCATTTCAAATATAGGTGCCGATAGGCATTCCAGATATGGTTGCCGATAGGCATTTCAAATATAGGTGCCGATAGGCATTTCAGATATAGAAGCCGATAGGCATTTCAAAAATAGGTGCCGATAGGCATTTCAGATATAGGTGCCGATAGGCATTTCAGATATAGTTGCCAATTGGCATTTTAAAAATAGGTGTCGGAAGGCATTTCAGATATAGAAGCCAATAGGCATTTCAAATATAGGTGCCGATAGGCATTCCAGATATGGTTGCCGATAGGCATTTCAAATATAGGTGCTGATAGGCATTTCAGATGTAGTTTCCGATAGGCATTTCAAAAATTGGTGCCGATAGGCATTTCAGATATAGGTGCTGATAGGCATTTCAGATATAGTGGCCGATTGGCATTTTAAAAATAGGTGCCGATAGGCATTTCAGATATAGAAGCCGATAGGCATTTCAAATATAGGTGCCGATAGGCATTCCAGATATGGTTGCCGATAGGCATTTCAAATATAGGTGCCGATAGGCATTTCAGATATAGAAGCCGATAGGCATTTCAAAAATAGGTGTCGATAGGCATTTTAGATATAGGTGCCGATAGGCTTTTTAGATAGAGTTGCCGATTGGCATTTTAAAAATAGGTGCCGATAGGCATTTTAGAAATAGAAGCCGATAGGCATTTCAAATATAGGTGCCGATAAGCAACCCAGATATGGTTGCCGATAGGCATTTCAAATATAGGTGCTGATAGGCATTTCAGATGTTGTTTCCGATAGGCATTTCAAAAATTGGTGCCGATAGGCATTTCAGATATAAATGCCGAAAGACATTTCAGATATAGGTGCCGATAGGCATTTCTGATGTGTTTGCCGATAGGCATTTCAAATATAGGTCCCGATTATTATTCCAAATATGGTTGCCGATAGGCATTTCAAATATAGGTGCTGATAGGCATTTCAGATGTAGTTTCCGATAGGCATTTCAAAAATAGGTGCCGATAGGCATTCCAGATATAGGTGCCGATAGGCATTTCAGATATAGTTGCCTATTGGCATTTTAAAAATAGGTGCCGATAGGCATTTCAGATATATAAGCCGATAGGCATTTCAAATATAGGTGCCGATAGGCATTCCAGATATGGTTGCCGATAGGCATTTCAAATATAAGTGCTGATAGGCATTTCAGATGTAGTTTCCGATAGGCATTTCAAAAATAGGTACCGATAGGCATTTCAGATATAGGTGCCGATAGGCATTTCAGATATAGTTGCCAATTGGCGTTTTGAAAATAGGTGTGGATAGGCATTTCAGATATAGAAGCCGATAGGCATTTCAAATATAGGTGCCGATAGGCATTCCGGATATGGTTGCCGATAGGCATTTCAAATATAGGTGCTGATAGGCATTCCAGATGTAGTTTCCGATAGGTATTTCAAAAATTAGTGCCGATAGGCATTTCAGATATGGGTGCCGATAGGCATTACAGATATAGTTGCCAATTGGCATTTTAAAAATAGGTGTCGATAGGCATTTCAGATATAGAAGCCAATAGGCATTTCAAATATAGGTGCTGATAGGCATTCCAGATATGGTTGCCGATAGGCATTTCAAATATAACTGCTGATAGGCATTTCAGATGTAGTTTCCGATAGGCATTTCAAAAATTGGTGCCGATAGGCATTTCAGATATAGGTGCTGATAGGCATTTCAGATATAGTGGCCGATTGGCATTTTAAAAATAGGTGCCGATAGGCATTTCAGATATAGAAGCCGATAGGTATTTCAAATATAGGTGTCGATAGGCATTTCAGATATGGTTGCCGATAGGCATTTCAAATATAGGTGCTGATAGGCATTTCAGATGTAGTTTCCGATAGGCATTTCAAAAATAGGTGCCGATAGGCATTTCAGATATAGGTGCCGATAGGCTTTTCAGATAGAGTTGCCGATTGGCATTTTAAAAATTTGTGCCGATAGGCATTTAAGATGTAGCTTCCGATAGGCATTTCAAAAATCAGTGCCGATAGGCATTTCAGATATAGGTGCCGATAGGCATATCAGATATAGATGCCGATAGGCATTTAAAATATAGGTGCCGATAGGCATTTCAAATATAGGTGTCGATAGGCATTTCAGATATAAATGCCGAAAGACATTTCAGATATAGGTGCCGATAGGCATTTCTGATGTGGTTGCCGATAGGCATTTCAAATATAGGTCCCGATTGGCATTCCAAATATGGTTGCCGATAGGCATTTCAAATATAGGTGCTGATAGGCATTTCAGATGTAGTTTCTGATAGGCATTTCAAAAATAGGTGCCGATAGGCATTTCAGATATAGGTGCCGATAGGCATTTCAGATATAGTTGCCGATTGGAATTTTAAAAATAGGTGCCGATAGGCATTTCAGATATAGAAGCCGATAGGCATTTCAAATATAGGTGCTGATAGGAATTCCAGATATGGTTGCCGGTAGGCATTTCAAATATAGGTGCTGATAGGCATTTTAGATGTAGTTTCCGATAGGCATTTCAAAAATTGGTGCCGATAGGCATTTCATATATAGGTGCCGATAGGCATTTCAGATATAGTTGCCGATTGGCATTTTAAAAATAGGTGCCGATAGGCATTTCAGATATAGAAGCCGATAGGCATTTCAAATATAGGTGCCGATAAGCAACCCAGATATAGTTGCCGATAGGCATTACAAATATAGGTGCTAAAAGGCATTTCACATGTAGTTTCCGATAGGCATTTCAAAAATAGGTGCCGATAGGCATTCCAGATATGGTTGCCGATAGGCATTTCAAATATAGGTGCTGATAGGCATTTCAGATGTAGTTTCCGATAGGCATTTCAAAAATTGGTGCCGATAGGCATTTCAGATATAGGTGCCGATAGGCATTTCAGATATAGTTACCGATTGGCATTTTAAAAATAGGTGCCGATAGGCATTTCAGATATAGAAGCCGATAGGTATTTCAAATATAGGTGTCGATAGGCATTTCAGATATGGTTGCCGATAGGCATTTCAAATATAGGTGCTGATAGGCATTTTAGATGTAGTTTTCGATAGGCAATTCAAAAGTAGTTGCCGATAGGCATTTCAGATATCGGTGCCGATAGGCATTACAGATATAGTTGCCGATTAGCATTTTAAAAATTGGTGCTGATAGGCATTTCAGATATAGAAGCCGATAGACATTTCAAATATAGGTGCCGATAGGCATTCCAGATATGGTTGCCGATAGGCATTACAAATATAGGTGCTGATAGGCATTTCACATGTAGTTTCCGATAGGCATTTCAAAAATAGGTGCCGATAGGCATTTCAGATATAGGTGCCGATAGGCATTTCAGATATAGTTGCCGATTGGCATTTTAAAAATAAGTGCCGATAGGCATTTCAGATATAGAAGCCGATAGACATTTCAAATATAGGTGCCGATAGGCATTCCAGATATGGTTGCCGATAGGCATTACAAATATAGGTGCTAATAGGCATTTCACATGTAGTTTCCGATAGGCATTTCAAAAATAGGTGCCGATAGGCATTTCAGATATAGGTGCCGATAGGCATTTCAAATATAGTTGCCGATTGGCATTTTAAAAATAAGTGCCGATAGGCATTTCAGATATAGAAGCCGATAGACATTTCAAATATAGGTGCCGATAGGCATTCCAGATATGGTTGCCGATAGGCATTTCAAATATATGTGCTGATAGGCATTTCAGATGTAGTTTCCGATAGGCATTTCAAAAATTGGTGCCGATAGACATTTCAGATATAGGTGCCGATAGGCATTTCAGATATAGTTACCGATTGGCATTTTAAAAATAGGTGCCGATAGGCATTTCAGATATAGAAGCCGATAGGTATTTCAAATATAGGTGTCGATAGGCATTTCAGATATGGTTGCCGATAGGCATTTCAAATATAGGTGCTGATAGGCATTTCAGATGTAGTTTCCGATAGGCAATTCAAAAGTAGGTGCCGATAGGCATTTCAGATATAGGTGCCGATAGACATTACAGATATAGTTGCCGATTAGCATTTTAAAAATTGGTGCCGATAGGCATTTCAGATATAGAAGCCGATAGGCATTTCAAATATAGGTGCCGATAGGCATTCCAGATATGGTTGCCGATAGGCATTACAAATATAGGTGCTAATAGGCATTTCACATGTAGTTTCCGATAGGCATTTCAAAAATAGGTGCCGATAGGCATTTCAGATATAGGTGCCGATAGGCATTTCAAATATAGTTGCCGATTGGCATTTTAAAAATAAGTGCCGATAGGCATTTCAGATATAGAAGCCGATAGACATTTCAAATATAGGTGCCGATAGGCATTCCAGATATGGTTGCCGATAGGCATTTCAAATATAGGTGCTGATAGGCATTTCAGATGTAGTTTCCGATAGGTATTTCAAAAATTGGTGCCGATAGGCATTACAGATATAGTTGCCGATAGGCATTTCAGATATAGTTGCCGATTGGCATTTTAAAAATTGGTGCCGATATGCAATTCAGATATAGAAGCCGATAGGCATTTCAAATATATGTGCCGATAAGCAACCCAGATATGGTTGCCGATAGGCATTTCAAATATAGGTGCTGATAGGCATTTCAGATGTAGTTTCCGATAGGCATTTCAAAAATTGGTGCCGATAGGCATTTCAGATATAGGTGCTGATAGGCATTTCAGATATAGTTTCCGATTGGCATTTTAAAAATAGGTGCCGATAGGCATTTCAGATATAGAAGCCGATAGGTATTTCAGATATAGGTGTCGATAGGCATTTCAGATGTTTGCCGATAGGCATTTCAAATATAGGTGCTGATAGGCATTCCAGATGTAGTTTCCGATAGGCATTTCAAAAATAGGTGTCGATAGGCATTTAAGATATATGTGCCGATAGGCATTTCAGATATAGTTGCCGATTGGCATTTTAAAAATAGATGCCGATAGGCATTTTAGATATAGAAGCCGATAGGCATTTCAAATATAGGTGCCGATAGGCATTCCAGATATGGTTGCCGATAGGCATTTCAAATATAGGTGCTGATAGGCATTCCAGATGTAGTTTCCGATAGGCATTTCAAAAATTGGTGCCGATAGGCATTTCAGATATAGGTGCCGATAGGCATATCAGATATAGATGCCGTTAGGCATTTAAAATATAGTTGCCGATAAGGCATTTCAAATATAGGTGTCGATAGGCATTTCAGATATAAATGCCGAAAGACATTTCAGATATAGGTGCCGATAGGCATTTCTGATGTGGTTGCCGATAGGCATTTCAAATATAGGTCCCGATTGGCATTCCAAATATGGTTGCCGATAGGCATTTCAAATATAGGTGCTGATAGGCATTTCAGATGTAGTTTCCGATAGGCATTTCAAAAATAGGTGCCGATAGGCATTTCAGATATAGGTGCTGGTAGGCATTTCAGATATAGTTGCCGATTGGAATTTTAAAAATAGGTGCCGATAGGCATTTCAGATATAGAAGCCGATAGGCATTTCAAATATAGGTGCTGATAGGCATTTCAGATGTAGTTTCCGATTGGCATTTCAAAAATTGGTGTCGATAGGCATTTCATATATAGATGCCGATAGGCATTTCAGATATAGTTGCCGATTGGCATTTTAAAAATAGGTGCCGATAGGCATTTCAGATATAGAAGCCGATAGGCATTTCAAATATAGGTGCCGATAAGCAACTCAGATATGGTTGCCGATAGGCATTTCAAATATAGGTGCTGATAGGCATTTCAGATGTAGTTTCCGATAGGCAAGTCAAAAATTGGTGCCGATAGGCATTTCAGATATAGGTGCTGATAGGCATTTCAGATATAGTTTCCGATTGGCATTTTAAAAATAGGTGCCGATAGGCATTTCAGATATAGAAGCCGATAGGTATTTCAGATATAGGTGTCGATAGGCATTTCAGATGTTTGCCGATAGGCATTTCAAATATAGGTGCTGATAGGCATTCCAGATGTAGTTTCCGATAGGCATTTCAAAAATAGATGTCGTTAGGCATTTCAGATATAGGTGCCGATAGGCATTTCAGATATAGAAGCCGATAGGCATTTCAAATATAGGTGCCGATAGGCATTCCAGATATGGTTGCCGATAGGCATTTCAAATATGGGTGCTGATATTCATTCCAGATGTAGTTTCCGATAGGCATTTCAAAAATTGGTGCCGATAGGCATTTCAGATATAGGTGCCGATAGGCATTTCAGAAATAGTTACCGATTGGCATTTTAAAAATAGGTGCCGATAGCTTTTTCAGATATAGAAGCCGATATGTATTTCAAATATAGGTGTCGATAGGCATTTCAGATATGGTTGCCGATAGGCATTTCATATATAGGTGCTGATAGGCATTTTAGATGTAGTTTCCGATAGGCAATTCAAAAGTAGGTGCCGATAGGCATTTCAGATATAGGTGCCGATAGGCATTACAGATATAGTTGCCGATTAGCATTTTAAAAATTGGTGCCGATAGGCATTTCAGATATAGAAGCCGATAGGCATTTCAAATATAGGTGCCGATAGGCATTCCAGATATGGTTGCCGATAGGCATTACAAATATAGGTGCTGATAGGCATTTCACATGTAGTTTCCGATAGGCATTTCAAAAATAGGTGCCGATAGGCATTTCAGATATAGTTGCCTATTGGCATTTTAAAAATAGATGCCGATAGGCATTTCAGATATATAAGCTGATAGGCATTTCAAATATAGGTGCCGATAGGCATTCCAGATATGGTTGCCGATAGGCATTTCAAATATAAGTGCGGATAGGCATTTCAGATGTAGTTTCCGATAGGCATTTCAAAAATAGGTACCGATAGGCATTTTAGATATAGGTACCGATAGGCATTTCAGATATAGTTGCCAATTTGCGTTTTGAAAATAGGTGTGGATAGGCATTTCAGATATAGAAGCCGATAGGCATTTCAAATATAGGTGCCAATAGGCATTCCAGATATGGTTGCCGATAGGCATTTCAAATATAGGTGCTGATAGGCATTCCAGATGTAGTTTCCGATAGGCATTTCAAAAATTGGTGCCGATAGGCATTTCAGATATAGGTGCCGATAGGCATTTCAGATATAGTCACCGATTGGCATTTTAAAAATAGGTGCCGATAGGCATTTCAGTATAGAAGCCGATAGGTATTTCAAATATAGGTGTCGATAGGCATTTCAGATATGTTTACCGATAGGCATTTCAAATATAGGTGCTAATAGGCATTTTAGATGTAGTTTCCGATAGGCATTTCAAAAATAGGTGCCGATAGGCATTTCAGATATAGGTGTCGATAGGCATTTCAGATATAGTTGCCGATTGGCATTTTAAAAATAGGTGTCGATAGGCATTTCAGATATAGAAGCCAATAGGCATTTCAAATATAGGTGCCGATAGGCATTCCAGAAATGGTTGCCGATAGGCATTTCAAATATAGGTGCTGATAGGCATTTCAGATGTAGTTTCCGATAGGCATTTCAAAAATTGGTGCCGATAGGCATTTCAGATATAGGTGCTGATAGGCATTTCAGATATAGTGGCCGATTGGCATTTCCAAAATAGGTGCCGATAGGCATTTCAGATATAGAAGCCGATAGGTATTTCAAATATAGGTGTCGATAGGCATTTCAGATATGGTTGCCGATAGGCATTTCAAATATAGGTGCTGATAGGCATTTCAGATGTAGTTTCCGATAGGCATTTCAAAAATAGGTGCCGATAGGCATTTCAGATATAGTTGCCGATAGGCTTTTCAGATAGAGTTGCCATTTGGCATTTTAAAAATAGGTGCCGATAGGCATTTTAGATGTAGCTTCCGATAGGCATTTTAAAAATAGGTGCCGATAGGCATTTCAGATATAGGTGCCGATAGGCATATCAGATATAGATGCCGATAGGCATTTAAAATATAGGTGCCGATAGGCATTTCAAATATAGATGTCGATAGGCATTTCAGATATAAATGCCGAAAGACATTTCAGATATAGGTGCCGATAGGCATTTCTGATGTGGTTGCCGATAGGCATTTCAAATATAGGTCCCGATTGGCATTCCAAATATGGTTGCCGATAGGCATTTCAAATATAGGTGCTGATAGGCATTTCAGATGTAGTTCACGATAGGCATTTCAAAAATAGGTACCGATAGGCATTTCAGATATAGGTGCCGATAGGCATTTAAGATATAGTTGCCGATTGGAATTTTAAAAATAGGTGCCGATAGACATTTAAGATATAGAAGCCGATAGGCATTTCAAATATAGGTGCTGATAGGAATTCCAGATCTGGTTGCCGATAGGCATTTCAAATATAGGTGCTGATAGGCATTTCAGATGTAGTTTCCGATAGGCATTTCAAAAATAGGTGCCGATAGGCATTTCAGATATAGGTGCCGATAGGCATTTCAGATATAGTTGCCGATTGGAATTTTAAAAATAGGTGCCGATAGGCATTTCAGATATAGAAGCCGATAGGCATTTCAAATATAGGTGCTGATAGGAATTCCAGATATGGTTGCCGGTAGGCATTTCAAATATAGGTGCTGATAGGCATTTCAGATGTAGTTTCCGATAGGCATTTCAAAAATTGGTGCCGATAGGCATTTCATATATAGGTGCCGATAGGCATTTTAGATATAGTTGCCGATTGGCATTTTAAAAATAGGTGCCGATAGGCATTTCAGATATAGAAGCCGATAGGCATTTCAAATATAGGTGCCGATAAGCAACCCAGATTTGGTTGCCGATAGGCATTTCAAATATAGGTGCTGATAGGCATTTCAGATGTAGTTTCCGATAGGCATTTCAAAAATTGGTGCCGATAGGCATTTCAGATATAGGTGCTGATAGGCATTTCAGATATAGTCACCGATTGGCATTTTAAAAATAGGTGCCGATAGGCATTTCAGATATAGAAGCCGATAGGTATTTAAAATATAGGTGTCGATAGGCATTTCAGATATGTTTACCGATAGGCATTTCAAATATAGGTGCTAATAGGCATTTTAGATGTAGTTTCCTATAGGCATTTCAAAAATAGGTGCCGATAAGCATTTCAGATATAGGTGTCGATAGGCATTTCAGATATAGTTGCCGATTGGCATTTTAAAAATAGGTGCCGATAGGCATTTCAGATATAGAAGCCGATAGGCATTTCAAATATAGGTGCCGATAGGCATGCCAGATATGGTTGCCGATAGGCATTTCAAATATAGGTGCCGATAGGCATTTCAGATATAGAAGCCGATAGGCATTTCAAAAATAGGTGCCGATAGGCATTTCAGATATAGGTGCCGATAGGCATTTCAGATATAGTTGCCAATTGGCATTTTAAAAATAGGTGTCGATTGGCATTTCAGATATAGAAGCCAATAGGCATTTCAAATATAGGTGCCGATAGGCATTTCAGATATGGTTGCCGATAGGCATTTCAAATATAGGTGCTGATAGGCATTTCAGATGTAGTTTCCGATAGGCATTTCAAAAATTGGTGCCGATAGGCATTTCAGATATAGATGCTGATAGGCATTTCAGATATAGTGGCCGATTGGCATTTTAAAAATAGGTGCCGATAGGCATTTCAGATATAGAAGCCGATAGGTATTTCAAATATAGGTGTCGATAGGCATTTCAGATATGGTTGCCGATAGGCATTTCAAATATAGGTGATGATAGGCATTTCAGATGTAGTTTCCGATAGGCATTTCAAAAATAGGTGCCGATAGGCATTTTAGATATAGGTGCCGATAGGCTTTTCAGATAGAGTTGCCGATTGGCATTTTAAAAATAGGTGCCGATAGGCATTTTAGATGTAGCTTCCGATAGGCATTTCAAAAATAGGTGTTGATAGGCATTTCAGATATAGGTGCCGATAGGCATATCAGATATAGATGCCGTTAGGAATTTAAAATATAGGTGCTGATAGGCGTTTCAAATATAGGTGTCGATAGGCATTTCAGATATAAATGCCGAAAGACATTTCAGATATAGGTGCCGATAGGCATTTCTGATGTGGTTGCCGATAGGCATTTCAAATATAGGTCCCGATTGGCATTCCAAATATGGTTGCCGATAGGCATTTTAAATATAGGTGCTGATAGGCATTTCAGATGTAGTTTCCGATAGGCATTTCAAAAATAGGTGCCGATAGGCATTTCAGATATAGGTGCTGATAGGCATTTCAGATATAGTTGCCGATTGGAATTTAAAAAATAGGTGCCGATAGGCATTTCAGATATAGAAGCCGATAGGCATTTCAAATATAGGTGCTGATAGGCATTTCAGATGTAGTTTCCGATAGGCATTTCAAAAATTGGTGCCGATAGGCATTTCATATATAGGTGCCGATAGGCATTTCATATATAGGTGCCGATAGGCATTTCTGATATAGTTGCCGATTGGCATTTTAAAAATAGGTGCCGATAGGCATTTCAGATATAGAAGCCGATAGGCATTTCAAATATAGGTGCCGATAAGCAACCCAGATATGGTTGCCGATAGGCATTTCAAATATAGGTGCTGATAGGCATTTCAGATGTAGTTTCCGATAGGCATTTCAAAAATTGGTGCCGATAGGCATTTCAGATATAGGTGCTGATAGGCATTTCAGATATAGTTTCCGATTGGCATTTTAAAAATAGGTGCCGATAGACATTTCAGATATAGAAGCCGATAGGTATTTCAGATATAGGTGTCGATAGGCATTTCAGATGTTTGCCGATAGGCATTTCAAATATAGGTGCTGATAGGCAGTCCAGATGTAGTTTCCGATAGGCATTTCAAAAATAGGTGTCGATAGGCATTTCAGATATATGTGCCGATAGGCATTTCACATATAGTTGCCGATTGGCATTTTAAAAATAGATGTCGATAGGCATTTTAGATATAGAAGCCGATAGGTTTTTCAAATATAGGTGCCGATAGGCATTCTAGATATGGTTGGCGATAGGCATTTAAAATATAGGTGCTGATAGGCAACCATATCTGGAATGCCTATCGGCACCTATATTTGAAATTCCTATCGGCTTCTATATCTGAAATGCCTATCGGCACCTATTTTTAAAATGCCAATCGGCAACTATATCTGAAATGCCTATCGGCACATATATCTGAAATGTCTATCGACACCTATTTTTGAAATGCCTATCGAAAACTACATCTGGAATGCCTATCAGCACCTATATTTAAAATGCCTATTTACAAACATCTGAAATGCCTATCGACACCTATATCTGAAATACCTATCGGCTTCTATATCTGAAATGCCTATCGGCACCTATTTTTAAAATGCCAATCGGAAACTATATCTGAAATGCCTATCAGCACCTATATCTGAAATGCCTATCGGCACCAATTTTTGAAATGCCTATCGGAAACTACATCTGAAATGCCTATCAGCACCTATATTTGAAATGCGTATCGGCAACCATATCTGGGTAGCTTATCGGCACCTATATTTGAAATGCCTATCGGCTTCTATATCTGAAATGCCTATCGGCACCTATTTTTAAAATGCCTATCGGCAACTATATCTGAAATGCCTATCGACACCTATATCTGAAATGCCTATCGGCACCTATTTTTGAAATGCCTATCGGAAACTACATCTAAAATGCCTATTAGCACCTATATTTGAAATGCCTATCGGTAAACATATCTGAAATGCCTATCGACACCTATATTTGAAATACCTATCGGCTTCTATATCTGAAATGCCTATCGGCACCTATATTTAAAATGCCAATCGGTGACTATATCTGAAATGCCTATCGGCACCTATATCTGAAATGCCTATCGGCACCAATTTTTGAAATGCCTATCGGAAACTACATCTGGAATGCCTATCAGCACCTATATTTGAAATGCCTATCGGCAACCATATCTGGAATGCCTATCGGCACCTATATTTGAAATGCCTATCGGCTTCTATATCTGAAATGCCTATCCACACCTATTTTCAAAACGCCAATTGGCAACTATATCTGAAATGCCTATCAGCACCTATATCTGAAATGCCTATCGGTACCTATTTATGAAATGCCTATCGGAAACAACATCTGAAATGCCTATCGGCACTTATATTTGAAATGCCTATCGGCAACCATATCTGGAATGCCTATCGGCACCTATATTTGAAATGCCTATCGGCTTATATATCTGAAATGCCTATCGGCACCTATTTTTAAAATGCCAATAGGCAACTATATCTGAAATGCCTATCGGCACCTATATCTGGAATGCCTATCGGCACCTATATTTGAATTGTCTATCGGCTTCTATATCTGAAATGCCTATCGGCACTTATTTTTAAAATGCCAATCGGCAACTATATCTGAAATGCCTATCGGCACCTATATCTGAAATGCCTATCGGCACCTATTTTTGAAATGCCTATCGGAAACTACATGTGAAATGCCTATCAGCACCTATATTTGAATGCTTATCGGCAACCATATCTGGAATGCCTATCGGCGCCTATATTTGAAATGCCTATCGGCTTCTATATCTGAAATGCCTATCGGCACCAATTTTTAAAATGCTAATCGGCAACTATATCTGTAATGCCTATCGGCACCTATATCTGAAATGCCTATCGGCACCTACTTTTGAATTGCCTATCGGAAACTACATCTAAAATGCCTATCAGCACCTATATTTGAAATGCCTATCGGCAACCATATCTGAAATGCCTATCGACACCTATATTTGAAATACCTATCGGCTTCTATATCTGAAATGCCTATCGGCACCTATTTTTAAAATGCCAATCGGTAACTATATCTGAAATGCCTATCGGCACCTATATCTAAAATTCCTATCGGCACCAATTTTTGAAATGCGTATCGGAAACTACATCTGGAATGAATATCAGCACCTTATTTGAAATGCCTATCGGCAACCATATCTGGAATGCCTATCGGCACCTATATTTGAAATGCCTATCGGCTTCTATATCTAAAATGCCTATCGACATCTATTTTTAAAATGCCAATCGGCAACTATATCTGAAATGCCTATCGGCACATATATCTGAAATGCCTATCGACACCTATTTTTGAAATGCCTATCGGAAACTACATCTGGAATGCCTATCAGCACCTATATTTGAAATGCCTATCGGCAAACATCTTAAATGCCTATCGACACCTATATCTGAAATACCTATCGGCTTCTATATCTGAAATGCCTATCGGCACCTATTTTTAAAATGCCAATCGGAAACTATATCTGAAATGCCTATCAGCACCTATATGAAATGCCTATAGGCACCAATTTTTGAAATGCCTATCAGAAACTACATCTGAAATGCCTATCAGCACCTATATTTGAAATGCCTATCGGCAACCATATCTGGGTTGCTTATCGGCACCTATATTTGAAATGCCTATCGGCTTCTATATCTGAAATGCCTATCGGCACCTATTTTTAAAATGCCAATCGGCAACTATATCTGAAATGCCTATCGGCACCTATATATGAATTGCCTATCGGCACCAATTTTTGAAATGCCTATCGGCTTCTATATCTGAAATGCCTATCGGCACCTATTTTTAAAATGCCAATCGGCAACTATATCTGAAATGCCTATCGACACCTATATTTGAAATGCCTATCGGCACCTATATTTTAAATGCCTATCGGCATCTATATCTGATATGCCTATCGGCACATATATCTGAAATGCCTATCGGCACCTATTTTTGAAATGCCTATCGGAAGCTACATCTAAAATGCCTATCGGCACCTATTTTTAAAATTCCAATCGGCAACTCTATCTGAAAAGCCTATCGGCACCTATATCTGAAATGCCTATCTGCACCCATTTTTGAAATGCCTATCGGAAACTACATCTGAAATGCCTATCAGCACCTATATTTGAAATGCCTATCGGCAACCATATCTGAAATTCCTATCGACACCTATATTTGAAATACCTATCGGCTTCTATATCTGAAATGCCTATCGGCACCTATTTTAAAATGCCAATCGGCCACTATATTATCTGAAATGCCTATCAGCACCTATATCTGAAATGGCTATTGGCACCAATTTTTGAAATGCCTATCGGAAACTACATCTGAAATGCCTATCAGCACCTATATTTGAAATGCCTATCGGCAAACATATCTGGAATGCCTATCGGCACCTATATTTGAAATGCCTATTGGCTTCTATATCTGAAATGCCTATCGACACCTATTTTTAAAATGCCAATTGGCAACTATATCTGAAATGCCTATCGGCACCTATATCTGAAATGCCTATCGGCACCTTTTTTTTAAATGCCTATCGGCTTCTATATCTGAAATGCCTATCGGCACCTATATTTGAAATGCCTATCGGCAACCATATCTGGAATGCCTATCGGCACCTATATTTGAAATGCCTATCGGCTTCTATATCTGAAATGCCTATCGGCACCTATTTTTAAAATGCCAATCGGCAACTATATCTGAAATGCCTATCGACACCTATATCTGAAATGCCTATCGGCACCTATTTTTGAAATGTCTATCGGCTTCTATATCTGAAATGCCTATCGGCACTTATTTTTAAAATGCCAATCGGCAACTATATCTGAAATGCCTATCGGCACCTATTTTTGAAATGCCTATCGGAAACTACATGTGAAATGCCTATCAGCACCTATATTTGAAATGCCTATCGGCACCAATTTTTGAGATGCCTATCGGAAACTACAACTGAAATGCCTATCAGCACCTATATTTGAAATGCCTACCGGCAACCATATCTTTTATTCCTATCAGCACTTATATTTGAAATGCCTATCGGCTTCTATATCTGAAATGCCTATCGGCACCTATTTTTAAAATTCCAATCGGCAACTATATCTGAAATGCCTATCGGCACCTATATCTGAAATACCTATCGGCACCTATTTTTGAAATGCCTATCGGAAACTACATCTGAAATGCCTATCAGCACTTATATTTGAAATGCCTATCGGCAACCATATCTGGAATGCCTATCGGCACCTATATTTGAAATGTCTATCGGCTTCTATATCTGAAATGCCTATCGGCACTTATTTTTAAAATGCCAATCGGCAACTATATCTGAAATGCCTATCGGCACCAATTTTTGAAATGCCTATCGGAAACCACATGTGAAATGCTAAATCAGCACCTATATTTGAAATGCCTATCGGCAACCATATCTGGAACGCCTATCGGCACCTATATTTGAAATGCCTATCGGCTTCTATATCTGAAATGCCTATCGGCACCAATTTTTAAAATGCTAATCGGCAACTATATCTGTAATGCCTATCGGCACCTCTATCTGAAATGCCTATCGGCACCTACTTTTGAATTGCCTATCGGAAACTACATCTAAAATGCCTATGAGCACCTATATTTGAAATGCCTATCGGCAACCATATCTGAAATGCCTATCGACACCTATATCTGAAATACCTATCGGCTTCTATATCTGAAATGCCTATCGGCACCTATTTTTGAAATGCCAATCGGTAACTATATCTGAAATGCCTATCGGCACCTATATCTGAAATGCCTATCGGCACCAATTTTTGAAATGCCTATCGAAAACTACATCTGAAATGCCTATCAGCACCTATATTTGAAATGCCTATCGGCAACCATATCTGGAATGCCTATCGGCACCTATATTTGAAATGCCTATCGGCTTCTATATCTAAAATGCCTATCGACATCTATTTTTAAAATGCCAATCAGCAACTATATCTGAAATGCCTATCGGCACATATATTTGAAATGCCTATCGACACCTATTTTTGAAATGCCTATCGGAAACTACATCTGGAATGCCTATCAGCACCTATATTTGAAATGCCTATCGGTAAACATCTGAAATGCCTATCGACACCTATATCTGAAATACCTATCGGCTTCTATATCTGAAATGCCTATCGGCACCTATTTTTAAAATGCCAATCGGAAACTTTATCTGAAATGCTATCAGCACCTATATCTGAAATGCCTATCGGCACCAATTTTTGAAATGCCTATCGGAAACTACATCTGAAATGCCTATCAGCACTTATATTTGAAATGCCTATCGGCAACCATAACTGGGTTGCTTATCGGCACCTATATTTGAAATGCCTATCGGCTTCTATATCTGAAATGCCTATCGGCACCTATTTTTAAAATGTCAATCGGCAACTATATCTAAAATGCCTATCGGCACCTATATATGAAATGCCTATCGGCATCAATTTTTGAAATGCCTATCGGAAACTACATCTGAAATGCCTATCAGCACCTATATTTGAAATGCCTACCGGCAACCATATCTGGAATTCCTATCAGCACCTATATTTGAAATGCCTATCGGCTTCTATATCTGAAATGCCTATCGGCACCTATTTTTAAAATTCCAATCGGCAACTATATCTGAAATGCCTATCGGCACCTATATCTGAAATGCCTATCGGCACCTATTTTTAAAATGCCTATCGGAAACTACATCTGAAATGCCTATCAGCACCTATATTTGAAATGCCTATCGGCAACCATATCTTAAATGCCTATCGACACCTATATTTGAAATACCTATCGGCTTCTATATCTGAAATGCCTATCGGCACCTATTTTTAAAATGCCAATCGGCCACTATATCTGAAATGCATATCAGCACCTATATCTGAAATGCCTATCGGCACCAATTTTTGAAATGCCTATCGGAAACTACATCTGAAATGCCTATCAGCACCTATATTTGAAATGCCTATCGGCAACCATATCTGGAATGCCTATCGGCACCTATATTTGAAATGCCTATTGGCTTTTATATCTGAAATGCCTATCGACACCTATTTTTAAAATGCCAATTGGCAACTATATCTGTAATGCCTATCGGCACCTATATCTGAAATGCCTATCGGTACCTATTTTTGAAATGCCTATCGGAAACTACATCTGACATGCCTATCAGCACTTATATTTGAAATGCCTATCGGCAACCATATCTGGAATGCCTATCGGCACCTATATTTGAAATGCCTATCGGCTTATATATCTGAAATGCCTATCGACACCTATTTTTAAAATGCCAATTGGCAACAATATCTGAAATGCCTATCGGCACCTATATCTGAAATGCCTATCGGCACCTATTTTTGAAATGCCTATCGGCTTCTATATCTGAAATGCCTATCGGCACCTATTTTTGAAATGCCTATCGGGAACTACATCTAAAATGCCTATTAGCACCTATATTTGAAATGCCTATCGGTAAACATATCTGAAATGCCTATCCACACCTATATTTGAAATACCTATCGGCTTCTATATCTGGAATGCCTATCGGCACCTATTTTTAAAATGCCAATCGGTGACTATATCTGAAATGCCTATCGGCACCTATATCTGAAATGCCTATCGGCACCAATTTTTGAAATGCCTATCGGAAACTACATCTGGAATGCCTATCAGCACCTATATTTGAAATGCCTATCGGCAACCATATCTGGAATGCCTATCGGCACCTATATTTGAAATGCCTATCGGCTTCTATATCTGAAATGCCTACCCACACCTATTTTTAAAACGCCAATTGGCAACTATATCTGAAATGCCTATCAGCACCTATATCTGAAATGCCTATCGGTACCTATTTTTGAAATGCCTATCGGAAACTACATCTGAAATGCCTATCAGCACTTATATTTGAAATGCCTATCGGCAACCATATCTGGAATGCCTATCGGCACCTATATTTGAAATGCCTATCGGCTTATATATCTGAAATGCCTATCGGCACCTATTTTTAAAATGCCAATAGGCAACTATATCTGAAATGCCTATCGGCACCTATATCTGGAATGCCTATCGGCACCTATATTTGAAATGTCTATCGGCTTCTATATCTGAAATGCCTATCGGCACTTATTTTTAAAATGCCAATCGGCAACTATATCTGAAATGCCTATCGGCAACTATATCTGAAATGCCTATCGGCACCTATATCTGAAATGCCTATCGGCACGTATTTTTGAAATGCCTATCGGAAACTACATGTGAAATGCCTATCAGCACCTATATTTGAAATGCCTATCGGCAACCATATCTGGAATGCCTATCGGCACCTATATTTGAAATGCCTATCGGCTTCTATATCTGAAATTCCTATCGGCACCAATTTTTAAAATGCCAATCGGCAACTATATCTGAAATGCCTATCGGCAACTATATCTGAAATGCCTATCGGCATCAATTTTTGAAATGCCTATCGGAAACTACATCCGAAATGCCTATCAGCACCTATATTTGAAATGCCTATCGGCAACCATATCTGGAATGCCTATCGGCACCTATATTTGAAATGTCTATCGGCTTCTATATCTGAAATGCCTATCAGCACTTATTTTTAAAATGCCAATCGGCAACTATATCTGAAATGCCTATCGGCACCTATATCTGAAATGCCTATCGGCACCTATTTTTGAAATGCTTATCGGAAACTACATGTGAAGTGCCTATCAGCACCTATATTTGAAATGCCTACCGGCAACCATATCTGGAATTCCTATCAGCACCTATATTTGAAATGCCTATCGGCTTTTATATCTGAAATGCCTATCGGCACCTATTTTTAAAATTCCAATCGGCAACTATATCTGAAATGCCTATCGGCACCTATTTCTGAAATGCCTATCGGCACCTATTTTTGAAATGTCTATCGGAAACTACGTCTGAAATGCCTATCAGCACCTATATTTGAAATGCCTATCGGCAACCATATTTGGAATGCCAATCGGGACCTATATTTGAAATGCCTATCGGCAACCACATCAGAAATGCCTATCGGCACCTATATCTGAAATGTCTTTCGGCATTTATATCTGAAATGCCTATCGACACCTATATTTGAAATGCCTATCGGCACCTATATTTTAAATGCCTATCGGCATCTATATCTGATATGCCTATCGGCACCTATATCTGAAATGCCTATCGGCACCTATTTTTGAAATGCCTATCGGAAGCTACATCTAAAATGCCTATCGGCACCTATTTTTAAAATGCCAATCGGCAACTCTATCTGAAAAGCCTATCGGCACCTATATCTGAAGTGCCTATCGGCACCTATTTTTGAAATGCCTATCGAAAACTACATCTGAAATGCCTATCAGCACCTATATTTGAAATGCCTATCGGCAACCATATCTGAAATGCCTATCGACACCTATATTTGAAATACCTATCGGCTTCTATATCTGAAATGCCTATCGGCACCTATTTTTAAAATGCCAATCGGCCACTATATCTGAAATGCCTATCAGCACCTATATCTGAAATGCCTATCGGCACCAATTTTTTAAATGCCTATCGGAAACTACATCTGAAATGCCTATCAGCACCTATATTTGAAATGCCTATCGGCAACCATATCTGGAATGCCTATCAGCACCTATATTTGAAATGCCTATTGGCTTCTATATCTGAAATGCCTATCGACACCTATTTTTAAAATGCCAATTGGCAACTATATCTGAAATGCCTATCGGCACCTATATCTGAAATGCCTATCGGCAATTATTTTTGAAATGCCTATCGGCTTCTATATCTGAAATGCCTATCGGCACCTATATTTGAAAAGCCTATCGGCAACCATATCTGGAATGCCTATCGGCACCTATATTTGAAATGCCTATCGGTTTCTATATCTGAAATGCCTATCGGCACCTATTTTTAAAATGCCAATCGGCAACTATATCTGAAATGCCTATCGACACCTATATCTGAAATGCCTATCGGCACCTATTTTTGAAATGCCTATCGGAAACTACATCTAAAATGCCTATTAGCACCTATTTTTGAAATGCCTATCGGTAAACATATCTGAAATGCCTATCGACACCTATATTTGAAATACCTATCGGCTTCTATATCTGAAATGCCTATCGGCACCTATTTTTAAAATGCCAATCGGTGACTATATCTGAAATGCCTATCGGCACCTATATCTGAAAAGCCAATCGACACCAATTTTTGAAATGCCTATCGGAAACTACATCTGGAATGCCTATTAGCACCTATATTTGAAATGCTTATCGGCAACCATATCTGGAATGCCTATTGGCACCTATATTTGAAATGCCTATCGGCTTCTATATCTGAAATGCCTATCCACACCTATTTTCAAAACGCCAATTGGCAACTATATCTGAAATGCCTATCGGCACCTATATCTGAAATGCCTATCGGTACCTATTTTTGTAATGCCTATCGGAAACTACATCTGAAATGCCTATCAGCACTTATATTTGAAATGCCTATCGGCAACCATATCTGGGATGCCTATCGGCACCTATATTTGAAATGTCTATCGGCTTCTATATCTGAAATGCCTATCGGCACTTATTTTTAAAATGCCAATCGGCAACTATATCTGAAATGCCTATCGGCACCTATATCTGAAATGCCTATCGGCACCTATTTTTGAAATGCCTATCGGAAACTACATGTGAAATGCCTATCAGCACCTATATTTGTAATGCCTATCGGCAACCATATCTGGAATGCCTATCGGCACCTATATTTGAAATGCCTATCGGCTTCTATATCTGAAATGCCTATCGGCACCAATTTTTAAAATGCCAATCGACAACTATATCTGAAATGCCTATCGGCACCTATATCTGAAATGCCTATCGGCACCTATTTTTGAAATGCCTATCGGAAACTACATGTGAAATGCCTATCAGCACCTATATTTGTAATGCCTATCGGTAACCATATCTGAAATGCCTATCGACACCTATATTTGAAATACCTATCGGCTTCTATATCTGAAATGCCTATCGGCACCTATTTTTAAAATGCCAATCGGTAACTATATCTGAAATGCCTATCGGCACCTATATCTGAAATGCCTATCGGCACCAATTTTTGAAATGCCTATCGGAAACTACATCTGGAATGAATATCAGCACCTATATTTGAAATGCCTATCGGCAACCATATCTGGAATGCCTATCGGCACCTATATTTGAAATGCCTATCGGCTTCTATATCTAAAATGCCTATCGACATCTATTTTTAAAATGCCAATCGGCAACAAAATCTGAAATGCCTATCGGCACATATATCTGAAATGCCTATCGACACCTATTTTTGAAATGCCTATCGGAAACTACATCTGGAATGCCTATCAGCACCTTTATTTGAAATGCCTATCGGCAAACATCTGAAATGCCTATCGACACCTATATCTGAAATACCTATCGGCTTCTATATCTGAAATGCCTATCGGCACCTATTTTTAAAATGCCAACCGGAAACTATATCTGAAATGCCTAACAGCACCTAATTCTGAAATGCCTATCGGCACCAATTTTTGAAATGCCTATCGAAAACTACATCTGAAATGCCTATCAGCACCTATATTTGAAATGCCTATCGGCAACCATATCTGGGTTGCTTATCGGCACCTATATTTGAAATGCCTATCGGCTTTTATATCTGAAATGCCTATCAGCACTTATATTTGAAATGCCCATCGGCAACCATATCTGGAATGCCTATCGGCACCTATATTTGAAATGCCTATCGGCTTATATATCTGAAATGCCTATCGGCACCTATTTTTAAAATGCCAATAGGCAACTATATCTGAAATGCCTATCGGCACCTATATCTGGAATGCCTATCGGCACCTATATTTGAAATGTCTATCGGCTTCTATATCTGAAATGCCTATCGGCACTTATTTTTAAAATGCCAATCGGCAACTATATCTGAAATGCCTATCGGCACCTATTTTTGAAATGCCCTTTCGGAAACTACATGTCAAATGCCTATCAGCACCTATATTTAAAATGCCTATCGGCAACCATATCTGGAATGCCTATCGGCACCTATATTTGAAATGCCTATCGGCTTCTATATCTGAAATGCCTATCGGCACCTATATATGAAATGCCTATCGGCACCAATTTTTGAAATGCCTATCGGAAACTACATCTGAAATGCCTATCAGCACCTATATTTGAAATGCCTACCGGCAACCATATCTGGAATTCCTATCAGCACTTATATTTGAAATGCCTATCGGCTTCTATATCTGATATGCCTATCGGCACCTATTTTTAAAATTCCAATCGGCAACTATATCTGAAATGCCTATCGGCACCTATATCTGAAATGCCTATCAGCACCTATTTTTGAAATGCCTATCGGAAACTACATCTAAAATGCCTATCAGCACCTATATTTGAAATGCCTATCGGCAACCATATTTGGAATGCCAATCGGGACCTATATTTGAAATGCCTATCGGCAACCACATCAGAAATGCCTATCGGCACCTATATCTGAAATGCCTATCGGTACCTATTTTTGAAATGCCTATCGGAAACTACATCTGAAATGCCTATCAGCACTTATATTTGAAATGCCTATCGGCAACCATATCTGGAATGCCTATCGGCACCTATATTTGAAATGCCTATTGGCTTATATATCTGAAATGCCTATCGGCACCTATTTTTAAAATGCCAATAGGCAACTATATCTGAAATGCCTATCGGCACCTATATCTGGAATGCCTATCGGCACCTATATTTGAAATGTCTATCGGCTTCTATATCTGAAATGCCTATCGGCACTTATTTTTAAAATGCCAATCGGCAACTATATCTGAAATACCTATCAGCACCTATATCTGAAATGCCTATCGGCACCTATATAAGAAATGCCTATCGGCACCAATTTTTGAAATGCCTATCGGAAACTACATCTGAAATGCCTATCAGCACCTATATTTGAAATGCCTACCGGCAACCATATCTGGAATTCCTATCAGCACTTATATTTGAAATGCCTATCGGCTTCTATATCTGAAATGCCTATCGGCACCTATTTTTAAAATTCCAATCGGCAACTATATCTGAAATGCCTATCGGCACCTATATCTGAAATGCCTATCGGCACCTATTTTTGAAATGCCTATCGGAAACTACATCTGAAATGCCTATCAGCACTTATATTTGAAATGCCTATCGGCAACCATATCTGGAATGCCTATCGGCACCTATATTTGAAATGCCTATCGGCTTATATATCTGAAATGCCTATAGGCACCTATTTTTAAAATGCTAATAGGCAACTATATCTGAAATGCCTATCGGCACCTATATCTGGAATGCCTATCGGCACCTATATTAGAAATGTCTATCGGCTTCTATATCTGAAATGCCTATCGGCACTTATTTTTAAAATGCCAATCGGCAACTATATCTGAAATGCCTATCGGCACCTATTTTTGAAATGCCTATCGGAAACTACATGTGAAATGCTAAATCAGCACCTATATTTGAAATGCCTATCGGCAACCATATCTGGAATGCCTATCGGCACCTATATTTGAAATGCCTATCGGCCTCTATATCTGATGTGCCTATCGGAACCAATTTTTAAAATGCTAATCGGCAACTATTTCTGTAATGCCTATTGGCACCTATATCTGAAATGCCTATCGGCACCTACTTTTGAATTGCCTATCGGAAACTACATCTTAAATGCCTATCAGCACCTATATTTGAAATGCCTATCGGCAACCATATCTGAAATGCCTATCGACACCTATATTTGAAATACCTATCGGCTTCTATATCTGAAATGCCTATCGGCACCTATTTTTAAAATGCCAATCGGTAACTATATCTGAAATGCCTATCGGCACCTATATCTGAAATGCCTATCGGCACCAATTTTTGAAATGCCTATCGGAAACTACATCTGGAATGCCTATCAGCACCTATATTTGAAATGCCTATCGGCAACCATATCTGGAATGCCTATCGGCACCTATATTTGAAATGCCTATGGGCTTCTATATCTAAAATGCCTATCGACATCTATTTTTAAAATGCCAATCGGCAACTATATCTGAAATGCCTATCGGCACATATATCTGAAATGCCTATCGACACCTATTTTTGAAATGCCTATCGGAAACTACATCTGGAATGCCTATCAGCACCTATATTTGAAATGCCTATCGGCAAACATCTGAAATGCCTATTGACACCTATATCTGAAATGCCTATCGGCTTCTATATCTGATATGCCTATCGGCACCTATTTTTAAAATTCCAATCGGCAACTATATCTGAAATGCCTATCGGCACCTATATCTAAAATGCCTATCGGCACCTATTTTTGAAATGCCGATCGGAAACTACATCTGAAATGCCTATCAGCACCTATATTTGAAATGCCTATCGGCAACCATATTTGGAATGCCAATCGGGACCTATATTTGAAATGCCTATCGGCAACCACATCAGAAATGCCTATCGGCACCTATATCTGAAATGCCTATCGGTACCTATTTTTGAAATGCCTATCGGAAACTACATCTGAAATGCCTATCAGCACTTATATTTGAAATGCCTATCGGCAACCATATCTGGAATGCCTATCGGCACCTATATTTGAAATGCCTATTGGCTTATATATCTGAAATGCCTATCGGCACCTATTTTTAAAATGCCAATAGGCAACTATATCTGAAATGCCTATCGGCACCTATATCTGGAATGCCTATCGGCACCTATATTTGAAATGCCTATCGGCTTCTATATCTGAAATGCCTATCGGCACTTATTTTTAAAATGCCAATCGGCAACTATATCTGAAATAACTATTAGCACCTATATCTGAAATGCCTATCGGCACCAATTTTTGAACTGCCTATCGGAAACTACATCTGAAATGCCTATCAGCACCTATATTTGAAATGCCTATCGGCAACCATATCTGGGTTGCTTATCGGCACCTATATTTGAAATGCCTATCGGCTTCTATATCTGAAATGCCTATCGGCACCTATTTTTAAAATGCCAATCGGCAACTATATCTGAAATGCCTATCGGCACCTATATATGAAATGCCTATCGGCACCAATTTTTGAAATGCCTATCGGAAACTACATCTGAAATGCCTATCAGCACCTATATTTGAAATGCCTACCGGCAACCATATCTGGAATTCCTATCAGCACTTATATTTGAAATGCCTATCGGCTTCTATATCTGAAATGCCTATCGGCACCTATTTTTAAAATTCCAATCGGCAACTATATCTGAAATGCCTATCGGCACCTATATCTGAAATGCCTATCGGCACCTATATCTGAAATGCCTATCGGCACCTATTTTTAAAATGCCTATCGGAAACTACATCTGAAATGCCTATCAGCACTTATATTTGAAATGCCTATCGGCAACCATATCTGGAATGCCTATCGGCACCTATATTTGAAATGCCTATCGGCTTATATATCTGAAATGCCTATCGGCACCTATTTTTAAAATGCCAATAGGCAACTATATCTGAAATGCCTATCGGCACCTATATCTGGAATGCCTATCGGCACCTATATTAGAAATGTCTATCGGCTTCTATATCTGAAATGCCTATCGGCACTTATTTTTAAAATGCCAATCGGCAACTATATCTGAAATGCCTATCGGCACCTATTTTTGAAATGCCTATCGGATACTACATGTGAAATGCTAAATCAGCACCTATATTTGAAATGCCTATCGGCAACCATATCTGGAATGCCTATCGGCACCTATATTTGAAATGCCTATCGGCCTCTATATCTGAAATGCCTATCGGCACCAATTTTTAAAATGCTAATCGGCAACTATATCTGTAATGCCTATCGGCACCTATATCTGAAATGCCTATCGGCAGCAATTTTTGAAATGCCTATCGGAAACTACATCTGGAATGCCTATCAGCACCTATATTTGAAATGCCTATCGGCAACCATATCTGGAATGCCTATCGGCACCTATATTTGAAATGCCTATGGGCTTCTATATCTAAAATGCCTATCGACATCTATTTTTAAAATGCCAATCGGCAACTATATCTGAATTGCCTATCGACACATATATCTGAAATGCCTATCGACACCTATTTTTGAAATGCCTATCGGAAACTACATCTGGAATGCCTGTCAGCACCTATATTTGAAATGCCTATCGGCAAACATCTGAAATGCCTATCGACACCTATATCTGAAAAGCCTATCGGCTTCTATATCTGATATGCCTATCGGCACCTATTTTTAAAATTCCAATCGGCAACTATATCTGAAATGCATATCGGCACCTATATCTGAAATGCCTATCGGCACCTATTTTTGAAATGCCTATCGGAAACTACATCTGAAATGCCTATCAGCACCTATATTTGAAATGCCTATCGGCAACCATATTTGGAATGCCAATCGGGACCTATACTTGAAATGCCTATCGGCAACCACATCAGAAATGCCTATCGGCACCTATATCTGAAATGCCTATCGGTACCTATTTTTGAAATGCCTATCGGAAACTACATCTGAAATGCCTATCAGCACTTATATTTGAAATGCCTATCGGCAACCATATCTGGAATGCCTATCGGCACCTATATTTGAAATGCCTATTGGCTTATATATCTGAAATGCCTATCGGCACCTATTTTTAAAATGCCAATAGGCAACTATATCTGAAATGCCTATCGGCACCTATATCTGGAATGCCTATCGGCACCTATATTTGAAATGTCTATCGGCTTCTATATCTGAAATGCCTATCGGCACTTATTTTTAAAATGCCAATCGGCAACTATATCTGAAATACCTATCAGCACCTATATCTGAAATGCCTATCGGCACCATTTTTGAACTGCCTATCGGAAACTACATCTGAAATGCCTATCAGCACCTATATTTGAAATGCCTATCGGCAACCATATCTGGGTTGCTTATCGGCACCTATATTTGAAATGCCTATCGGCTTCTATATCTGAAATGCCTATCGGCACCTATTTTTAAAATGCCAATCGGCAACTATATCTGAAATGCCTATCGGCACCTATATATGAAATGCCTATCGGCACCAATTTTTGAAATGCCTATCGGAAACTACATCTGAAATGCCTATCAGCACCTATATTTGAAATGCCTACCGGCAACCATATCTGGAATTCCTATCAGCACTTATATTTGAACTGCCTATCGGCTTCTATATCTGAAATGCCTATCGGCACCTATTTTTAAAATTCCAATCGGCAACTATATCTGAAATGCCTATCGGCACCTATATCTGAAATGCCTATCGGCACCTATTTTTGAAATGCCTATCGGAAACTACATCTGAAATGCCTATCAGCACTTATATTTGAAATGCCTATCGGCAACCATATCTGGAATGCCTATCGGCACATATATTTGAAATGCCTATCGGCTTATATATCTGAAAAGCCTATCGGCACCTATTTTTAAAATTCCAATAGGCAACTATATCTGAAATGCCTATCGGCACCTATATCTGGAATGCCTATCGGCACCTATATTAGAAATGTCTATCGGCTTCTATATCTGAAATGCCTATCGGCACTTATTTTTAAAATGCCAATCGGCAACTATATCTGAAATGCCTATCGGCACCTATTTTTGAAATGCCTATCGGAAACTACATGTGAAATGCTAAATCAGCACCTATATTTGAAATGCCTATCGGCAACCATATCTGGAATGCCTATCGGCACCTATATTTGAAATGCCTATCGGCCTCTATATCTGAAATGCCTATCGGCACCAATTTTTAAAATGCTAATCGGCAACTATATCTGTAATGCCTATCGGCACCTATATCTGAAATGCCTATCGGCACCTACTTTTGAATTGCCTATCGGAAACTACATCTAAAATGCCTATCAGCACCTATATTTGAAATGCCTATCGGCAACCATATCTGAAATGCCTATCGACACCTATATTTGAAATACCTATCGGCTTCTATATCTGAAATGCCTATCGGCACCTATTTTTAAAATGCCAATCGGTAACTATATCTGAAATGCCTATCGGCACCTATATCTGAAATGCCTATCGGCACCAATTTTTGAAATGCCTATCGGAAACTACATCTGGAATGCCTATCAGCACCTATATTTGAAATGCCTATCGGCAACCATATCTGGAATGCCTATCGGCACCTATTATTTGAAATGCCTATGGGCTTCTATATCTAAAATGCCTATCGACATCTATTTTTAAAATGCCAATCGGCAACTATATCTGAAATGCCTATCGGCACATATATCTGAAATGCCTATCGACACCTATTTTTGAAATGCCTATCGGAAACTACATCTGGAATGCCTATCAGCACCTATATTTGAAATGCCTATCGGCAACCATATCTGGAATGCCTATCAGCACCTATATTTGAAATGCCTATGGGCTTCTATATCTAAAATGCCTATCGACATCTATTTTTAAAATGCCAATCGGCAACTATATCTGAAATGCCTATCGGCACATATATCTGAAATGCCTATCGACACCTATTTTTAAAATGCCAATCGGAAACTATATCTGAAATGCCTATCAGCACCTATATCTGAAATGCCTATCGGCACCAATTTTTGAAATGCCTATCGGAAACTACATCTGAAATGCCTATCAGCACCTATATTTGAAATGCCTATCGGCAACTATATCTGGGTTGCTTATCGGCACCTATATTTGAAATGCCTATCGGCTTCTATATCTGAAATGCCTATCGGCACCTATTTTTAAAATGCCAATCGGCAACTATATCTGAAATGCCTATCAGCACCAATATATTAAATGCCTATCGGCACCAATTTTTGAAATGCCTATCGGAAACTACATCTGAAATGCCTATCAGCGCCTATATTTGAAATGCCTACCGGCAACCATATCTGGAATTCCTATCAGCACCTATATTTGAAATGCCTATCGGCTTCTATATCTGAAATGCCTATCGGCACCTATTTTTAAAATTCCAATCGGCAACTATATCTGAAATGCCTATCGGCACCTATTTCTGAAATGCCTATCGGCACCTATTTTTGAAATGTCTATCGGAAACAACATCTGAAATGCCTATCAGCACCTATATTTGAAATGCCTATCGGCAACCACATCAGAAATGCCTTTTGGCACCTATATCTGAAATGTCTTTGGGCATTTATATCTGAAATGCCTATCGACACCTATATTTGAAATGCCTATCAGCACCTATATTTTAAATGCCTATCGGCATCTATATCTGATATGCCTATCGGCACCTATATCTGAAATGCCTATCGGCACCTATTTTTGAAATGCCTATCGGAAGCTACATCTAAAATGCCTATCGGCACCTATTTTTGAAATGCCTATCGAAAACTACATCTGAAATTCCTATCAGCACCTATATTTGAAATGCCTATCGGCAACCATATCTTAAATGCCTATCGACACCTATATTTGAAATACCTATCGGCTTCTATATCTGAAATGCCTATCGGCACCTATATTTAAAAAGCCTATCGGCAACCATATCTGGAATGCCTATCGGCACCTATTTTTAAAATGCCAATCGGCCACTATATCTGAAATGCCTATCTGCACCTATATCTGAAATGCCTATCGGCACCCATTTTTGAAATGCCAATCGGAAACTACATCTGAAATGCCTATCAGCACCTATATTTGAAATGCCTATCGGCAACCATATCTGGAATGCCTATCGGCACCTATATTTGAAATGCCTATTGGCTTCTATATCTGAAATGCCTATCGACACCTATTTTTAAAATGCCAATTGGCAACTATATCTGAAATGCCTATCGGCACCTATATCTGAAATGCCTATCGGCACCTATTTTTAAAATGCCTATCGGCTTCTATATCTGAAATGCCTATCGGCACCTATATTTGAATAGCCTATCGGCACCTATATTTGAAATGCCTATCGGCTTCTATATCTGAAATGCCTATCGGCACCTATTTTTAAAATGCTAATCGGCAACTATATCTGAAATGCCTATCGACACCTATATCTGAAATGCCTATCGGCACCTATTTTTGAAATGCCTATCGGAAACTACATCTAAAATGCCTATTAGCACCTATATTTGAAATGCCTATCGGTAAACATATCTGAAATGCCTATCGACACCTATATTTGAAATACCTATCGGCTTCTATATCTGAAATGCCTATCGGCACCTATTTTTAAAATGCCAATCGGTGACTATATCTGAAATGCCTATCGGCACCTATATCTGAAATGCCTATCGACACCAATTTTTGAAATGCCTATCGGAAACTACATCTGGAATGCCTATTAGCACATATATTTGAAATGCTTATCGGCAACCATATCTGGAATGCCTATCGGCACCTATATTTGAAATGCCTATCGGCTTCTATATCTGAAATGCCTATCCACACCTATTTTCAAAACGCCAATTGGCAACTATATCTGAAATGCCTATCGGCACCTATATCTGAAATGCCTATCGGTACCTATTTTTGAAAAGCCTATCGGAAACTACATCTGAAATGCCTATCAGCACTTATATTTGAAATGCCTATCGGCAACCATATCTGGGATGCCTATCGGCACCTATATTTGAAATGTCTATCGGCTTCTATATCTGAAATGCCTATTAGCACCTATTTTTAAAATGCCAATCGGCAACTATATCTGAAATGACTATCGGCACCTATATCTGAAATGCCTATCGGCACCTATTTTTGAAATGCCTATCGGAAACTACTTGTGAAATGCCTATCAGCACCTTTATTTGTAATGCCTATCGGCAACCATATCTGGAATGCCTATCGGCACCTATATTTGAAATGCCTATCGGCTTCTATATCTGAAATGCCTATCGGCACCAATTTTTAAAATGCTAATCGGCAACTACATCTGTAATGCCTATCGGCACCTATATCTGAAATGCCTATCGGCACCTACTTTTGAATTGCCTATCGGAAACTACATCTGAAATGCCTATCAGCACCTATATTTGAAATTCCTATCGGCAACCATATCTGAAATGCCTATCGACACCTATATTTGAAATACCTATTGGCTTCTATATCTGAAATGCCTATCGGCACCTATTTTAAAAATGCTAATCGGTAACTATATCTGAAATGCCTATCGGCACATATATCTGAAATGCCTATCGGCACCAATTTTTGAAATGCCTATCGGAAACTACATCTGGAATGAATATCAGCACCTATATTAGAAATGCCTATCGGCAACCATATCTAGAATGCCTATCGACACCTATATTTGAAATGCCTATCGGCTTCTATATTTAAAATGCCTATCGACATCTATTTTTAAAATGCCAATCGGCAACTATATCTGAAATGCCTATCGGCACATATATCTGAAATGCCTATCGACACCTATTTTTGAAATGCCTATCGGAAGCTACATCTGGAATGCCTATCAGCACCTATATTTGAAATGCCTATCGTCAAACATCTGAAATGCCTATCGACACCTATATCTGAAATACCTATCGGCTTCTATATCTGAAATGCTTATCGGCACCTATTTTTAAAATGCCAATCGGAAACTATATCTGAAATGCCTATCAGCACCTATATCTGAAATGCCTATCGGCACCAATTTTTGAAATGCCTTTCGGAAACTACATCTGAAATGCCTATCAGCACCTATATTTGAAATGCCTATCGGCAACCATATCTGGGTTGCTTATCGGCACCTATATTTGAAATGCCTATCGGCTTCTATATCTGAAATGCCTATCGGCACCTATTTTTAAAATGCCAATCGGCAACTATATCTGAAATGCCTATCGGCACCTATATATGAAATGCCTATCGGCACCAATTTTTGAAATGCCTATCAGAAACTACATCTGAAATGCCTATCAGCACCTATATTTGAAATGCCTACCGGCAACCATATCTGGAATTCCTATCAGCACCTATATTTGAAATGCCTATCGGCTTCTATATCTGAAATGCCTAACGGCACCTATTTTTAAAATTCCAATCGGCAACTATATCTGAAATGGCTATCGGCACCTATATCTGAAATGCCTATCGGCACCTATTTTTGAAATGCCTATCGGAAACTACATCTGAAATGCCTATCAGCACCTATATTTGAAATGCCTATCGGCAACCATATTTGGAATGCCAATCGGGACCTATATTTGAAATGCCTATCGGCAACCACATCAGAAATGCCTATCGGCACCTATATCTGAAATGTCTTTCGGCATTTATATCTGAAATGCCTATCGACACCTATATTTGAAATGCCTATCGGCACCTATATTTTAAATGCCTATCGGCATCTATATCTGATATGCCTATCGGCACCTATATCTGAAATGCCTATCGGCACCTATTTTTAAAATGCCTATCGGAAGCTACATCTTAAATGCCTATCGGCACCTATTTTTAAAATGCCAATCGGCAACTCTATCTGAAAAGCCTATCGGCACCTATATCTGAAATGCCTATCGGCACCTATTTTTGAAATGCCTATCGGAAACTACATCTAAAATGCCTATTAGCACCTATATTTGAAATGCCTATCGGTAAACATATCTGAAATGCCTATCGACACCTATATTTGAAATACCTATCGGCACCTATATCTGAAATGCCTATCGGCACCTATTTTTAAAATGCCTATCGGAAGCTACATCTTAAATGCCTATCGGCACCTATTTTTAAAATGCCAATCGGCAACTCTATCTGAAAAGCCTATCGGCACCTATATCTGAAATGCCTATCGACACCTATATTTGAAATACCTATCGGCTTCTATATCTGAAATGCCTATCGGCACCTATTTTTAAAATGCCAATCGGCCACTATATCTGAAATGCCTATCAGCACCTATATCTGAAATGCCTATCGGCACCTATTTTTGAAATGCCTATCGGCTTCTATATCTGAAATGCCTATCGGCACCTGTCTTTGAAATGCCTATCGGCAACCATATCTGGAATGCCTATCAACACCTATATTTGAAATGCCTATCGGCTTCTATATCTGAAATGCCTATCGGCACCTATTTTTAAAATGCCAATCGGCAACTATATCTGAAATGCCTATCGACACCTATATCTGAAATGCCTATCGGCACCTATTTTTGAAATGCCTATCGGAAACTACATCTAAAATGCCTATTAGCACCTATATTTGAAATGCCTATCGGTAAACATATCTGAAATGCCTATCGACACCTATATTTGAAATACCTATCGGCACCTATATCTGAAATGCCTATCGGCACCAATTTTTGAAATGCCTATCGGAAACTACATCTGGAATGCCTATCAGCACCTATATTTGAAATGCCTATCGGCAACCATATCTGGAATGCCTATCGGCACCTATATTTGAAATGCCTATCGGCTTCTATATCTGAAATGCCTATCCACACCTATTTTCAAAACGCCAATTGGCAACTATATCTGAAATGCCTATCGGCACCTATATCTGAAATGCCTATCGGTACCTATTTTTGAAATGCCTATCGGAAACTACATCTGAAATGCCTATCAGCACTTATATTTGAAATGCCTATCGGCAACCATATCTGGAATGCCTATCGGCACCTATATTTGAAATGCCTATCGGCTTATATATCTGAAATGCCTATCGGCACCTATTTTTAAAATGCCAATAGGCAACTATATCTGAAATGCCTATCGGCACCTCTATCTGGAATGCCTATCGGCACCTATATTTGAAATGTCTATCGGCTTCTATATCTGAAATGCCTATCGGCACTTATTTTTAAAATGCCAATCGGCAACTATATCTGAAATGCCTATCGGCACTTATATCTGAAATGCCTATCGGCACCTATTTTTGAAATGCCTATCGGAAACTACATGTGAAATGCCTATCAGCACCTATATTTGAAATGCCTATCAGCAACCATATCTGAAATGCCTATCGACACCTATATTTGAAATACCTATCGGCTTCTATATCTGAAATGCCTATCGGCATGTATTTTTAAAATGCCAATCGGTAACTATATCTGAAATGCCTATCGGCACCTATATCTGAAATGCCTATCGGCACCAATTTTTGAAATGCCTATCGGAAACTACATCTGGAATGCCTATCAGCACTTATATTTGAAATGCCTATCGGCAACCATATCTGGAATGCCTATCGGCACCTATATTTGAAATGCCTATCGGCTTCTATATCTAGAATGCCTATCGACATCTATTTTTAAAATGCCAATCGGCAACTATATCTGAAATGCCTATCGGCACATATATCTGAAATGCCTATCGACACCTATTTTTGAAATGCCTATCGGAAACTACATCTGGAATGCCTATCAGCACCTATATTTGAAATGCCTATCGGCAAACATCTGAAATGCCTATCGACACCTATATCTGAAATCCCTATCGGCTTCTATATCTGAAATGCCTATCGGCACCTATTTTTAAAATGCCAATCGGAAACTATATCTGAAATGCCTATCAGCACCTATATCTGAAATGCCTATCAGCACCAATTTTTGAAATGCCTATCGGAAACTACATCTGAAATGCCTATCAGCACCTATATTTGAAATGCCTATCGGCAACCATATCTGGGTTGCTTATTGGCACCTATATTTGAAATGCCTATCGGCTTCTATATCTGAAATGCCTATCGGCACCTATTTTTAAAATACCAATCGGCAACTATATCTGAAATGCCTATCGGCACCTATATATGAAATGCCTATCGGCACCAATTTTTGAAATGCCTATCGGAAACTACATCTGAAATGCCTATCAGCACCTATATTTGAAATGCCTACCGGCAACCATATCTGGAATTCCTATCAGCACTTATATTTGAAATGCCTATCGGCTTCTATATCTGAAATGCCTATCGGCACCTATTTTTAAAATTCCAATCGGCAACTATATCTGAAATGCCTATCGGCACCTATATCTGAAATGCCTATCGGCACCTATTTTTGAAATGCCTATCGGAAACTACATCTGAAATGCCTATCAGCACCTATATTTGAAATGCCTATCGGCAACCATATTTGGAATGCCAATCGGGACCTATATTTGAAATGCCTATCGACAACCACATCAGAAATGCCTATCGGCACCTATATCTGAAATGTCTTTCGGCATTTATATCTGAAATGCCTATCGACACCTATATTTAAAATGCCTATCGGCACCTATATTTTAAATGCCTATCGGCATCTATATCTGACATGCCTATCGGCACCTATATCTGAAATGCCTATCGGAAGCTACATTTAAAATGCCTATCGGCACCTATTTTTAAAATGCCAATCGGCAACTCTATCTGAAAAGCCTATCGGCACCTATATCTGAAATGCCTATCGGCACCTATTTTTGAAATGCCTATCGGAAACTACATCTGAAATGCCTATCAGCACCTATATTTGAAATGCCTATCGGCATCCATATCTGAAATGCCTATCGACACCTATATTTGAAATACCTATCGGCTTCTATATCTGAAATGCCTATCGGCACCTATTTTTAAAATGCCAATCGGCCACTATATCTGAAATGCCTATCAGCACCTATATCTGAAATGCCTATCGGCACCAATTTTTGAAATGCCTATCGGAAACTACATCTGAAATCCCTATCAGCGCCTATATTTGAAATGCCTATCGGCAACCATATCTGGAATGCCTATCGGCACCTATATTTGAAATGCCTATTGGCTTCTATATCTGAAATGCCTATCGACACCTATTTTAAAAATGCCAATTGGCAACTATATCTGAATTGCCTATCGGCACCTATATCTGAAATGCCTATCGGCACCTATTTTTGAAATGCCTATCGGCTTCTATATCTGAAATGCTTATCGGCACCTATATTTGAAATGCCTATCGGCAACCATATCTGGAATGCCTATCGGCACCTATATTTGAAATGCCTATCGGCTTCTATATCTGAAATGCCTATCAGCACCTATTTTTAAAATGCCAATCGGCAACTATATCTGAAATGCCTATCGACACCTATATCTAAAATGCCTATCGGCACCTATTTTTGAAATGCCTATCGGAAACTACATCTAAAATGCCTATTAGCACCTATATTTGAAATGCCTATCGGTAAACATAACTGAAATTCCTATCGACACCTATATTTGAAATACCTATCGGCTTCTATATTAAAAATGCCTATCGGCACCTATTTTTAAAATGCCAATCGGTGACTATATCTAAAATGCCTATCGGCACCTATATCTGAAATGCCTATCGGCACCAATTTTTGAAATGCCTATCGGAAACTACATCTAGAATGCCTATCAGCACCTATATTTGAAATGCCTATCGGCAACCATATCTGGAATGCCTATCGGCACCTATATTTGAAATTCCTATCGGCTTCTATATCTGAAATGCCTATCCACACCTATTTTCAAAACGCCAATTGGCAACTATATCTGAAATGCCTATCGGCACCTATATCTGAAATGCCTATCGGTACCTATTTTTGAAATGCCTATCGGAAACTACATCTGAAATGCCTATCAGCACTTATATTTGAAATGCCTATCGGCGACCATATCTGGAATGCCTATCGGCACCTATATTTGAAATGCCTATCGGCTAATATATCTGAAATGCCTATCGGCACCTATTTTTAAAATGCCAATAGGCAACTATATCTGAAATGCCTATTGGCACCTATATCTGGAATGCCTATCGGCACCTATATTTGAAATGTCTATCGGATTCTATATCTGAAATGCCTATCGGCACTTATTTTTAAAATGCCAATCGGCAACTATATCTGAAATGCCTATCGGCACCTATATCTGAAATGCCCATCGGCATTTATTTTTGAAATGCCTATCGAAAACTACATGTGAAATGCCTATCAGCACTAATATTTGTAATGCCTATCGGCAACCATATCTGGAATGCCTATCGGCACCTATATTTGAAATGCCTATCGGCTTCTATATCTGAAATGCCTATCGGCACCAATTTTTAAAATGCTAATCGGCAACTATATCTTTAATGCCTATCGGCACCTATATCTGAAATGCCTATCGGCACCTACTTTTGAATTGCCTATCGGAAACTACATCTAAAACGCCTATCAGCACCTATGTTTGAAATGCCTATCGGCAACCATATCTGAAATGCCTATCGACACCTATATTTGAAATACCTATCGGCTTCTATATCTGAAATGCCTATCGGCACCTATTTTTAAAATGCCAATCGGTAACTATATCTGAAATGCCTATCGGCATCTATATCTGAAATGCCTATCGGCACCAATTTTTGAAATGCCTATCGGAAACTACATCTGGAATGAATATCAGCACCAATATTTGAAATGCCTATCGGCAACCATATCTGGAATGCCTATCGGCACCTATATTTGAAATGCCTTTTGGCTTCTATATCTAAAATGCCTATCGACATCTATTTTTAAAATGCCAATCGGCAACTATATCTGAAATGCCTAACAGCACATATATCTGAAATGCCTATCGACACCTATTTTTGAAATGCCTATCGGAAACTACATCTGGAATGCCTATCAGCACCTATATTTGAAATGCCTATCGGCAAACATCTGAAATGCCTATCGACACCTATATCTGAAATACCTATCGGCTTCTATATCTGAAATGCCTATCGGCACCTATTTTTAATATGCCAATCGGAAACTATATCTGAAATGCCTATCAGCACCTATATCTGAAATGCCTATCGGCACCAATTTTTGAAATGCCTATCGGAAACTACATCTGAAATGCCTATCAGCAACTATATTTGAAATGCCTATCGGCAAAAATATCTGGGTTGTTTATCGGCACCTATATTTGAAATGCCTATCGGCTTCTATATCTGAAATGCCTATCGGCACCTATTTTTAAAATGCCAATCGGCAACTATATCTGAAATGCCTATCGGCACCTATATATGAAATGCCTATCGGCACCAATTTTTGAAATGCCTATCGGAAACTACATCTGAAATGCCTAGCAGCACCTATATTTGAAATGCCTACCGGCAACCATATCTGGAATTCCTATCAGCACCTATATTTGAAATGCCTATCGGCTTCTATATCTGAAATGCCTATCGGCACCTATTTTTAAAATTCCAATCGGCAACTATATCTGAAATGCCTATCGGCACCTATATCTGAAATGCCTATCGGCACCTATTTTTGAAATGCCTATCGGAAACTACATCTGAAATGCCTATCAGCACCTATATTTGAAATGCCTATCGGCAACCATATCTGAAATGCCTATCGACACCTATATTTGAAATACCTATCGGCTTCTATATCTGAAATGCCTATCAGCACCTATTTTTAAAATGCCAATCGGCCACTATATCTGAAATGCCTATCAGCACCTATATATGAAATGCCTATCGGCACCAATTTTTGAAATGCCTATCGGAAACTACATCTGAAATGCCTATCAGCACCTATATTTGAAATGCCTATCGGCAACCATATCTGGAATGCCTATCGGCACCTATATTTGAAATGCCTATTGGCTTCTATATCTGAAATGCCTATCGACACCTATTTTTAAAATGCCAATTGGCAACTATATCTGTGATGCCTATCGGCACCTATATCTGAAATGCCTATCGGCACCTATTTTTGAAATGCCTATCGGAAACTACATGTGAAATGCCTATCAGCACCTATATTTGAAATGCCTATCGGCAACCATATCTGGGTTGCTTATCGGCACCTATATTTGAAATGCCTATCGGCTTCTATATCTGAAATGCCTATCGGCACCTATTTTTAAAATGCCAATCGGCAACTATATCTGAAATGCCTATCGGCAGCTATATCTGAAATGCCTATCGGCACCTATTTTTGAAATGCCTATCGGAAACTACATGTGAAATGCCTATCAGCATCTATATTTGAAATGCCTATCGGCAACCATATCTGGAATGCCTATCGGCACCTATATTTGAAATGCCTATCGGCTTCTATATCTGAAATTCCTATCGGCACCAATTTTTAAAATGCCAATCGGCAAATATATCTGAAATGCCTATCGGCAACTATATCTGAAATGCCTATCGGCACCAATTTTTAAAATGCCTATCGGAAACTACATCTGAAATGCCTATCAGCACCTATATTTGAAATGCCTATCGGCAACCATATCTGGAATGCCTATCGGCACCTATATTTGAAATGTCTATCGGCTTCTATATCTGAAATGCCTATCGGCACTTATTTTTAAAATGCCAATCGGCAACTATATCTGAAATGCCTATCGGCACCTATATCTGAAATGCCTATCGGCACCTATTTTTGAAATGCCTATCGGAAACTACATGTGAAATGCCTATCGGCACCAATTTTTAAAATGCTAATCGGCAACTATATCTGTAATGCCTATCGGCACCTATATCTGAAATGCCTATCGGCACCTACTTTTGAATTGCCTATCGGAAACTACATCTAAAACGCCTATCAGCACCTATGTTTGAAATGCCTATCGGCAACCATATCTGAAATGCCTATCGACACCTATATTTGAAATACCTATCGGCTTCTATATCTAAAATGCCTATCGGCACCTATTTTTAAAATGCCAATCGGTAACTATATCTGAAATGCCTATCGGCATCTATATCTAAAATGCCTATCGGCACCAATTTTTGAAATACCTATCGGAAACTACATCTGGAATGAATATCAGCACCAATATTTGAAATGCCTATCGGCAACCATATCTGGAATGCCTATCGGCACCTATATTTGAAATGCCTTTTGGCTTCTATATCTAAAATGCCTATCGACATCTATTTTTAAAATGCCAATCGGCAACTATATCTGAAATGCCTAACAGCACATATATCTGAAATGCCTATCGACACCTATTTTTGAAATGCCTATCGGAAACTACATCTGGAATGCCTATCAGCACCTATATTTGAAATGCCTATCGGCAAACATCTGAAATGCCTATCGACACCTATATCTGAAATACCTATCGGCTTCTATATCTGAAATGCCTATCGGCACCTATTTTTAATATGCCAATCGGACTCTATATCTGAAATGCCTATCAGCACCTATATCTGAAATGCCTATCGGCACCAATTTTTGAAATGCCTATCGGAAACTACATCTGAAATGCCTATCAGCAACTATATTTGAAATGCCTATCGGCAAAAATATCTGGGTTGTTTATCGGCACCTATATTTGAAATGCCTATCGGCTTCTATATCTGAAATGCCTATCGGCACCTATTTTTAAAATGCCAATCGGCAACTATATCTGAAATGCCTATCGGCACCTATATATGAAATGCCTATCGGCACCAATTTTTGAAATGCCTATCGGAAACTACATCTGAAATGCCTATCAGCACCTATATTTGAAATGCCTACCGGCAACCATATCTGGAATTCCTATCAGCACCTATATTTGAAATGCCTATCGTCTTCTATATCTGAAATGCCTATCGGCACCTATTTTTAAAATTCCAATCGGCAACTATATCTGAAATGCCTATCGGCACCTATATCTGAAAAGCCTATCGGCACCTATTTTTGAAATGCCTATCGGAAACTACATCTGAAATGCCTATCAGCACCTATATTTGAAATGCCTATCGGCAACCATATCTGAAATGCCTATCGACACCTATATTTGAAATACCTATCGGCTTCTATATCTGAAATGCCTATCAGCACCTATTTTTAAAATGCCAATCGGCCACTATATCTGAAATGCCTATCAGCACCTATATATGAAATGCCTATCGGCACCAATTTTTGAAATGCCTATCGGAAACTACATCTGAAATGCCTATCAGCACCTATATTTGAAATGCCTATCGGCAACCATATCTGGAATGCCTATCGGCACCTATATTTGAAATGCCTATTGGCTTCTATATCTGAAATGCCTATCGACACCTATTTTTAAAATGCCAATTGGCAACTATATCTGTGATGCCTATCGGCACCTATATCTGAAATGCCTATCGGCACCTATTTTTGAAATGCCTATCGGAAACTACATGTGAAATGCCTATCAGCACCTATATTTGAAATGCCTATCGGCAACCATATCTGGGTTGCTTATCGGCACCTATATTTGAAATGCCTATCGGCTTCTATATCTGAAATGCCTATCGGCACCTATTTTTAAAATGCCAATCGGCAACTATATCTGAAATGCCTATCGGCACCTATATCTGAAATGCCTATCGGCACCTATTTTTGAAATGCCTATCGGAAACTACATGTGAAATGCCTATCAGCATCTATATTTGAAATGCCTATCGGCAACCATATCTGGAATGCCTATCGGCACCTATATTTGAAATGCCTATCGGCTTCTATATCTGAAATTCCTATCGGCACCAATTTTTAAAATGCCAATCGGCAAATATATCTGAAATGCCTATCGGCAACTATATCTGAAATGCCTATCGGCACCAATTTTTAAAATGCCTATCGGAAACTACATCTGCAATGCCTATCAGCACCTATATTTGAAATGCCTATCGGCAACCATATCTGGAATGCCTATCGGCACCTATATTTGAAATGTCTATCGGCTTCTATATCTGAAATGCCTATCGGCACTTATTTTTAAAATGCCAATCGGCAACTATATCTGAAATGCCTATCGGCACCTATATCTGAAATGCCTATCGGCACCTATTTTTGAAATGCCTATCGGAAACTACATGTGAAATGCCTATCGGCACCAATTTTTAAAATGCTAATCGGCAACTATATCTGTAATGCCTATCGGCACCTATATCTGAAATGCCTATCGGCACCTACTTTTGAATTGCCTATCGGAAACTACATCTAAAACGCCTATCAGCACCTATGTTTGAAATGCCTATCGGCAACCATATCTGAAATGCCTATCGACACCTATATTTGAAATACCTATCGGCTTCTATATCTGAAATGCCTATCGGCACCTATTTTTAAAATGCCAATCGGTAACTATATCTGAAATGCCTATCGGCATCTATATCTAAAATGCCTATCGGCACCAATTTTTGAAATACCTATCGGAAACTACATCTGGAATGAATATCAGCACCAATATTTGAAATGCCTATCGGCAACCATATCTGGAATGCCTATCGGCACCTATATTTGAAATGCCTTTTGGCTTCTATATCTAAAATGCCTATCGACATCTATTTTTAAAATGCCAATCGGCAACTATATCTGAAATGCCTAACAGCACATATATCTGAAATGCCTATCGACACCTATTTTTGAAATGCCTATCGGAAACTACATCTGGAATGCCTATCAGCACCTATATTTGAAATGCCTATCGGCAAACATCTGAAATGCCTATCGACACCTATATCTGAAATACCTATCGGCTTCTATATCTGAAATGCCTATCGGCACCTATTTTTAATATGCCAATCGGACTCTATATCTGAAATGCCTATCAGCACCTATATCTGAAATGCCTATCGGCACCAATTTTTGAAATGCCTATCGGAAACTACATCTGAAATGCCTATCAGCAACTAAATTTGAAATGCCTATCGGCAAAAATATCTGGGTTGTTTATCGGCACCTATATTTGAAATGCCTATCGGCTTCTATATCTGAAATGCCTATCGGCACCTATTTTTAAAATGCCAATCGGCAACTATATCTGAAATGCCTATCGGCACCTATATATGAAATGCCTATCGGCACCAATTTTTGAAATGCCTATCGGAAACTACATCTGAAATGCCTATCAGCACCTATATTTGAAATGCCTACCGGCAACCATATCTGGAATTCCTATCAGCACCTATATTTGAAATGCCTATCGTCTTCTATATCTGAAATGCCTATCGGCACCTATTTTTAAAATTCCAATCGGCAACTATATCTGAAATGCCTATCGGCACCTATATCTGAAAAGCCTATCGGCACCTATTTTTGAAATGCCTATCGGAAACTACATCTGAAATGCCTATCAGCACCTATATTTGAAATGCCTATCGGCAACCATATCTGAAATGCCTATCGACACCTATATTTGAAATCCCTATCGGCTTCTATATCTGAAATGCCTATCAGCACCTATTTTTAAAATGCCAATCGGCCACTATATCTGAAATGCCTATCAGCACCTATATATGAAATGCCTATCGGCACCAATTTTTGAAATGCCTATCCGAAACTACATCTGAAATGCCTATCAGCACCTATATTTGAAATGCCTATCGGCAACCATATCTGGAATGCCTATCGGCACCTATATTTGAAATGCCTATTGGCTTCTATATCTGAAATGCCTATCGACACCTATTTTTAAAATGCCAATTGGCAACTATATCTGTGATGCCTATCGGCACCTATATCTGAAATGCCTATCGGCACCTATTTTTGAAATGCCTATCGGAAACTACATGTGAAATGCCTATCAGCACCTATATTTGAAATGCCTATCGGCAACCATATCTGGGTTGCTTATCGGCACCTATATTTGAAATGCCTATCGGCTTCTATATCTGAAATGCCTATCGGCACCTATTTTTAAAATGCCAATCGGCAACTATATCTGAAATGCCTATCGGCACCTATATCTGAAATGCCTATCGGCACCTATTTTTGAAATGCCTATCGGAAACTACATGTGAAATGCCTATCAGCATCTATATTTGAAATGCCTATCGGCAACCATATCTGGAATGCCTATCGGCACCTATATTTGAAATGCCTATCGGCTTCTATATCTGAAATTCCTATCGGCACCAATTTTTAAAATGCCAATCGGCAAATATATCTGAAATGCCTATCGGCAACTATATCTGAAATGCCTATCGGCACCAATTTTTAAAATGCCTATCGGAAACTACATCTGCAATGCCTATCAGCACCTATATTTGAAATGCCTATCGGCAACCATATCTGGAATGCCTATCGGCACCTATATTTGAAATGTCTATCGGCTTCTATATCTGAAATGCCTATCGGCACTTATTTTTAAAATGCCAATCGGCAACTATATCTGAAATGCCTATCGGCACCTATATCTGAAATGCCTATCGGCACCTATTTTTGAAATGCCTATCGGAAACTACATGTGAAATGCCTATCGGCACCAATTTTTAAAATGCTAATCGGCAACTATATCTGTAATGCCTATCGGCACCTATATCTGAAATGCCTATCGGCACCTACTTTTGAATTGCCTATCGGAAACTACATCTGAAATGCCTACCAGCACCTATATCTGAAATGCCTATCGGCACCTATTTCTGAAATGCCTATCGGAAACTACATCTAAAATGCCTATTAGCACCTATATTTGAAATGCCAATCGGTAAACATCTGAAATGCCTATCGACACCTATATTTGAAATACCTATCGGCTTCTATATCTGGAATGCCTATCGGCACCTATTTTTAAAATGCCAATCGGTGACTATATCTGAAATGCCTATCGGCACCTATATCTGAAATGCCTATCGGCAACAATTTTTGAAATGCCTATCGGAAACTACATCTGGAATGCCTATCAGCACCTATATTTGAAATGCCTATCGGCAACCATATCTGGAATGCCTATCGGCTCCTATATTTGAAATGCCTATCGGCTTCTATATCTGAAATGCCTATCCACACCTATTTTTAAAACGCCAATTGGCAACTATATCTGAAATGCCTATCGGCACCTATATCTGAAATGCTTATCGGTACCTATTTTTGAAATGCCTATCGGAAACTACATCTGGAATGCCTATCAGCACTTATATTTGAAATGCTTATCGGCAACCATATCTGGAATGCCTATCGGCACCTATATTTGAAATGCCTATCGGCTTATATATCTGAAATGCCTATCGGCACCTATTTTTAAAATGCCTATCAGCACCTATGTTGGAAATGCCTATCGGCAACCATATCTGAAATGCCTATCGGCACCTATTTTTAAAATGCCAATCGGTAACTATATCTGAAATGCCTATCGGCACCTATATCTGAAATGCCTATCGGCACCAATTTTTGAAATGCCTATCGGAAACTACATCTGGAATGAATATCAGCACCTATATTTGAAATGCCTATCGGCAACCATATCTGGAATGCCTATCGGCTCCTATATTTGAAATGCCTATCGGCTTCTATATCTGAAATGCCTATCCACACCTATTTTTAAAACGCCAATTTGCAACTATATCTGAAATGCCTATCGGCACCTATATCTGAAATGCCTATCGGTACCTATTTTTGAAATGCCTATCGGAAACTACATCTGAAATGCCTATCAGCACTTATATTTGAAATGCTTATCGGCAACCATATCTGGAATGCCTATCGGCACCTATATTTGAAATGCCTATCGGCTTATATATCTGAAATGCCTATCGGCACCTATTTTTAAAATGCCTATCAGCACCTATGTTTGAAATGCCTATCGGCAACCATATCTGAAATGCCTATCGACACCTATATTTGAAATACCTATCGGCTTCTATATCTGAAATGCCTATCGGCACCTATTTTTAATATGCCAATCGGAGACTATATCTGAAATGCCTATCAGCACCTATATCTGAAATGCCTATCGGCACCAATTTTTGAAATGCCTATCGGAAACTACATCTGAAATGCCTATCAGCACCTATATTTGAAATGCCTATCGGCAACCATATCTGGGTTGCTTATCGGCACCTATATTTGAAATGCCTATCGGCTTCTATATCTGAAATGCCTATCCACACCTATTTTTAAAACGCCAATTTGCAACTATATCTGAAATGCCTATTGGCACCTATATCTGAAATGCCTATCGGTACCTATTTTTGAAATGCCTATCGGAAACTACATCTGAAATGCCTATCAGCACTTATATTTGAAATGCTTATCGGCAACCATATCTGGAATGCCTATCGGCACCTATATTTGAAATGCCTATCGGCTTATATATCTGAAATGCCTATCGGCACCTATTTTTAAAATGCCTATCAGCACCTATGTTTGAAATGCCTATCGGCAACCATATCTGAAATGCCTATCGACACCTATATTTGAAATACCTATCGGCTTCTATATCTGAAATGCCTATCGGCACCTATTTTTAATATGCCAATCGGAGACTATATCTGAAATGCCTATCAGCACCTATATCTGAAATGCCTATCGGCACCAATTTTTGAAATGCCTATCGGAAACTACATCTGAAATGCCTATCAGCACCTATATTTGAAATGCCTATCGGCAACCATATCTGGGTTGCTTATCGGCACCTATATTTGAAATGCCTATCGGCTTCTATATCTGAAATGCCTATCGGCACCTATTTTTAAAATGCCAATCGGCAACTATATCTGAAATGCCTATCGGCACCTATATATGAAATGCCTATCGGCACCAATTTTTGAAATGCCTATCGGAAACTACATCTGAAATGCCTATCAGCACCTATATCTGAAATGCCTACCGGCAAACATATCTGGAATTCCTATCAGCACCTATATTTGAAATGCCTATCGGCTTCTATATCTGAAATGCCTATCGGCACCTATTTTTAAAATTCCAATCGGCAACTATATCTGAAATGCCTATCGGCACCTATATCTGAAATGCCTATCGGCACCTATTTTTGAAATGCCTATCGGAAACTACATCTGAAATGCCTATTAGCACCTATATTTGAAATGCCTATCGGCAACCATATCTGAAATGCCTATCGACACCTATATTTGAAATACCTATCGGCTTCTATATCTGAAATGCCTATCGGCACCTATTTTTAAAATGCCAATCGGCCACTATATCTGAAATGCCTATCAGCACCTATATCTGAAATGCCTATCGGCACCAATTTTTGAAATGCCTATCGGAAACTACATCTGAAATGCCTATCAGCACCTATATTTGTAATGCCTATCGGCAACCATATCTGGAATGCCTATCGGCACCTATATTTGAAATGCCTATTGGCTTCTATATCTGAAATGCCTATCGACACCTATTTTTAAAATGCCAATTGGCAACTATATCTGTAATGCCTATCGGCACCTATATCTGAAATGCCTATCGGTACCTATTTTTGAAATGCCTATCGGAAACTACATCTGACATGCCTATCAGCACTTATATTTGAAATGCCTATCGGCAACCATATCTGGAATGCCTATCGGCACCTATATTTGAAATGCCTATCGGCTTATATATCTGAAATGCCTATCGGCACCTATTTTTGAAATGCCTATCGGCTTATATATCTGAAATGCCTATCGACACCTATTTTCAAAATGCCAATTGGCAACTATATCTGAAATGCTAATCGGCACCTATATCTGAAATGCCTATCGGCACCTATTTTTGAAATGCCTATCGGCTTATATATCTGAAATGCCTATCGACACCTATTTTCAAAATGCCAATTGGCAACTATATCTGAAATGCTAATCGGCACCTATATCTGGAATGCCTATCAGCACCTATATTTGAAATGCCTATCGGCTCCTATATTTGAAATGCCTATCGGCTTCTATATCTGAAATGCCTATCGGCACCTATTTTTAAAATGCCAATCGGCAACTATATCTGAAATGCCTATCGGCAGCTATATCTGAAATGCCTATCGGCACCTATTTTTGAAATGCCTATCGGAAACTACATGTGAAATGCCTATCAGCATCTATATTTGAAATGCCTATCGGCAACCATATCTGGAATGCCTATCGGCACCTATATTTGAAATGCCTATCGGCTTCTATATCTGAAATTCCTATCGGCACCAATTTTTAAAATGCCAATCGGCAAATATATCTGAAATGCCTATCGGCAACTATATCTGAAATGCCTATCGGCACCAATTTTTAAAATGCCTATCGGAAACTACATCTGAAATGCCTATCAGCACCTATATTTGAAATGCCTATCGGCAACCATATCTGGAATGCCTATCGGCACCTATATTTGAAATGTCTATCGGCTTCTATATCTGAAATGCCTATCGGCACTTATTTTTAAAATGCCAATCGGCAACTATATCTGAAATGCCTATCGGCACCTATATCTGAAATGCCTATCGGCACCTATTTTTGAAATGCCTATCGGAAACTACATGTGAAATGCCTATCGGCACCAATTTTTAAAATGCTAATCGGCAACTATATCTGTAATGCCTATCGGCACCTATATCTGAAATGCCTATCGGCACCTACTTTTGAATTGCCTATCGGAAACTACATCTAAAACGCCTATCAGCACCTATGTTTGAAATGCCTATCGGCAACCATATCTGAAATGCCTATCGACACCTATATTTGAAATACCTATCGGCTTCTATATCTGAAATGCCTATCGGCACCTATTTTTAAAATGCCAATCGGTAACTATATCTGAAATGCCTATCGGCATCTATATCTAAAATGCCTATCGGCACCAATTTTTGAAATACCTATCGGAAACTACATCTGGAATGAATATCAGCACCAATATTTGAAATGCCTATCGGCAACCATATCTGGAATGCCTATCGGCACCTATATTTGAAATGCCTTTTGGCTTCTATATCTAAAATGCCTATCGACATCTATTTTTAAAATGCCAATCGGCAACTATATCTGAAATGCCTAACAGCACATATATCTGAAATGCCTATCGACACCTATTTTTGAAATGCCTATCGGAAACTACATCTGGAATGCCTATCAGCACCTATATTTGAAATGCCTATCGGCAAACATCTGAAATGCCTATCGACACCTATATCTGAAATACCTATCGGCTTCTATATCTGAAATGCCTATCGGCACCTATTTTTAATATGCCAATCGGACTCTATATCTGAAATGCCTATCAGCACCTATATCTGAAATGCCTATCGGCACCAATTTTTGAAATGCCTATCGGAAACTACATCTGAAATGCCTATCAGCAACTATATTTGAAATGCCTATCGGCAAAAATATCTGGGTTGTTTATCGGCACCTATATTTGAAATGCCTATCGGCTTCTATATCTGAAATGCCTATCGGCACCTATTTTTAAAATGCCAATCGGCAACTATATCTGAAATGCCTATCGGCACCTATATATGAAATGCCTATCGGCACCAATTTTTGAAATGCCTATCGGAAACTACATCTGAAATGCCTATCAGCACCTATATTTGAAATGCCTACCGGCAACCATATCTGGAATTCCTATCAGCACCTATATTTGAAATGCCTATCGTCTTCTATATCTGAAATGCCTATCGGCACCTATTTTTAAAATTCCAATCGGCAACTATATCTGAAATGCCTATCGGCACCTATATCTGAAAAGCCTATCGGCACCTATTTTTGAAATGCCTATCGGAAACTACATCTGAAATGCCTATCAGCACCTATATTTGAAATGCCTATCGGCAACCATATCTGAAATGCCTATCGACACCTATATTTGAAATACCTATCGGCTTCTATATCTGAAATGCCTATCAGCACCTATTTTTAAAATGCCAATCGGCCACTATATCTGAAATGCCTATCAGCACCTATATATGAAATGCCTATCGGCACCAATTTTTGAAATGCCTATCGGAAACTACATCTGAAATGCCTATCAGCACCTATATTTGAAATGCCTATCGGCAACCATATCTGGAATGCCTATCGGCACCTATATTTGAAATGCCTATTGGCTTCTATATCTGAAATGCCTATCGACACCTATTTTTAAAATGCCAATTGGCAACTATATCTGTGATGCCTATCGGCACCTATATCTGAAATGCCTATCGGCACCTATTTTTGAAATGCCTATCGGAAACTACATGTGAAATGCCTATCAGCACCTATATTTGAAATGCCTATCGGCAACCATATCTGGGTTGCTTATCGGCACCTATATTTGAAATGCCTATCGGCTTCTATATCTGAAATGCCTATCGGCACCTATTTTTAAAATGCCAATCGGCAACTATATCTGAAATGCCTATCGGCACCTATATCTGAAATGCCTATCGGCACCTATTTTTGAAATGCCTATCGGAAACTACATGTGAAATGCCTATCAGCATCTATATTTGAAATGCCTATCGGCAACCATATCTGGAATGCCTATCGGCACCTATATTTGAAATGCCTATCGGCTTCTATATCTGAAATTCCTATCGGCACCAATTTTTAAAATGCCAATCGGCAAATATATCTGAAATGCCTATCGGCAACTATATCTGAAATGCCTATCGGCACCAATTTTTAAAATGCCTATCGGAAACTACATCTGCAATGCCTATCAGCACCTATATTTGAAATGCCTATCGGCAACCATATCTGGAATGCCTATCGGCACCTATATTTGAAATGTCTATCGGCTTCTATATCTGAAATGCCTATCGGCACTTATTTTTAAAATGCCAATCGGCAACTATATCTGAAATGCCTATCGGCACCTATATCTGAAATGCCTATCGGCACCTATTTTTGAAATGCCTATCGGAAACTACATGTGAAATGCCTATCGGCACCAATTTTTAAAATGCTAATCGGCAACTATATCTGTAATGCCTATCGGCACCTATATCTGAAATGCCTATCGGCACCTACTTTTGAATTGCCTATCGGAAACTACATCTAAAACGCCTATCAGCACCTATGTTTGAAATGCCTATCGGCAACCATATCTGAAATGCCTATCGACACCTATATTTGAAATACCTATCGGCTTCTATATCTGAAATGCCTATCGGCACCTATTTTTAAAATGCCAATCGGTAACTATATCTGAAATGCCTATCGGCATCTATATCTAAAATGCCTATCGGCACCAATTTTTGAAATACCTATCGGAAACTACATCTGGAATGAATATCAGCACCAATATTTGAAATGCCTATCGGCAACCATATCTGGAATGCCTATCGGCACCTATATTTGAAATGCCTTTTGGCTTCTATATCTAAAATGCCTATCGACATCTATTTTTAAAATGCCAATCGGCAACTATATCTGAAATGCCTAACAGCACATATATCTGAAATGCCTATCGACACCTATTTTTGAAATGCCTATCGGAAACTACATCTGGAATGCCTATCAGCACCTATATTTGAAATGCCTATCGGCAAACATCTGAAATGCCTATCGACACCTATATCTGAAATACCTATCGGCTTCTATATCTGAAATGCCTATCGGCACCTATTTTTAATATGCCAATCGGACTCTATATCTGAAATGCCTATCAGCACCTATATCTGAAATGCCTATCGGCACCAATTTTTGAAATGCCTATCGGAAACTACATCTGAAATGCCTATCAGCAACTAAATTTGAAATGCCTATCGGCAAAAATATCTGGGTTGTTTATCGGCACCTATATTTGAAATGCCTATCGGCTTCTATATCTGAAATGCCTATCGGCACCTATTTTTAAAATGCCAATCGGCAACTATATCTGAAATGCCTATCGGCACCTATATATGAAATGCCTATCGGCACCAATTTTTGAAATGCCTATCGGAAACTACATCTGAAATGCCTATCAGCACCTATATTTGAAATGCCTACCGGCAACCATATCTGGAATTCCTATCAGCACCTATATTTGAAATGCCTATCGTCTTCTATATCTGAAATGCCTATCGGCACCTATTTTTAAAATTCCAATCGGCAACTATATCTGAAATGCCTATCGGCACCTATATCTGAAAAGCCTATCGGCACCTATTTTTGAAATGCCTATCGGAAACTACATCTGAAATGCCTATCAGCACCTATATTTGAAATGCCTATCGGCAACCATATCTGAAATGCCTATCGACACCTATATTTGAAATCCCTATCGGCTTCTATATCTGAAATGCCTATCAGCACCTATTTTTAAAATGCCAATCGGCCACTATATCTGAAATGCCTATCAGCACCTATATATGAAATGCCTATCGGCACCAATTTTTGAAATGCCTATCCGAAACTACATCTGAAATGCCTATCAGCACCTATATTTGAAATGCCTATCGGCAACCATATCTGGAATGCCTATCGGCACCTATATTTGAAATGCCTATTGGCTTCTATATCTGAAATGCCTATCGACACCTATTTTTAAAATGCCAATTGGCAACTATATCTGTGATGCCTATCGGCACCTATATCTGAAATGCCTATCGGCACCTATTTTTGAAATGCCTATCGGAAACTACATGTGAAATGCCTATCAGCACCTATATTTGAAATGCCTATCGGCAACCATATCTGGGTTGCTTATCGGCACCTATATTTGAAATGCCTATCGGCTTCTATATCTGAAATGCCTATCGGCACCTATTTTTAAAATGCCAATCGGCAACTATATCTGAAATGCCTATCGGCACCTATATCTGAAATGCCTATCGGCACCTATTTTTGAAATGCCTATCGGAAACTACATGTGAAATGCCTATCAGCATCTATATTTGAAATGCCTATCGGCAACCATATCTGGAATGCCTATCGGCACCTATATTTGAAATGCCTATCGGCTTCTATATCTGAAATTCCTATCGGCACCAATTTTTAAAATGCCAATCGGCAAATATATCTGAAATGCCTATCGGCAACTATATCTGAAATGCCTATCGGCACCAATTTTTAAAATGCCTATCGGAAACTACATCTGCAATGCCTATCAGCACCTATATTTGAAATGCCTATCGGCAACCATATCTGGAATGCCTATCGGCACCTATATTTGAAATGTCTATCGGCTTCTATATCTGAAATGCCTATCGGCACTTATTTTTAAAATGCCAATCGGCAACTATATCTGAAATGCCTATCGGCACCTATATCTGAAATGCCTATCGGCACCTATTTTTGAAATGCCTATCGGAAACTACATGTGAAATGCCTATCGGCACCAATTTTTAAAATGCTAATCGGCAACTATATCTGTAATGCCTATCGGCACCTATATCTGAAATGCCTATCGGCACCTACTTTTGAATTGCCTATCGGAAACTACATCTGAAATGCCTACCAGCACCTATATCTGAAATGCCTATCGGCACCTATTTCTGAAATGCCTATCGGAAACTACATCTAAAATGCCTATTAGCACCTATATTTGAAATGCCAATCGGTAAACATCTGAAATGCCTATCGACACCTATATTTGAAATACCTATCGGCTTCTATATCTGGAATGCCTATCGGCACCTATTTTTAAAATGCCAATCGGTGACTATATCTGAAATGCCTATCGGCACCTATATCTGAAATGCCTATCGGCGACAATTTTTGAAATGCCTATCGGAAACTACATCTGGAATGCCTATCAGCACCTATATTTGAAATGCCTATCGGCAACCATATCTGGAATGCCTATCGGCTCCTATATTTGAAATGCCTATCGGCTTCTATATCTGAAATGCCTATCCACACCTATTTTTAAAACGCCAATTGGCAACTATATCTGAAATGCCTATCGGCACCTATATCTGAAATGCTTATCGGTACCTATTTTTGAAATGCCTATCGGAAACTACATCTGGAATGCCTATCAGCACTTATATTTGAAATGCTTATCGGCAACCATATCTGGAATGCCTATCGGCACCTATATTTGAAATGCCTATCGGCTTATATATCTGAAATGCCTATCGGCACCTATTTTTAAAATGCCTATCAGCACCTATGTTGGAAATGCCTATCGGCAACCATATCTGAAATGCCTATCGGCACCTATTTTTAAAATGCCAATCGGTAACTATATCTGAAATGCCTATCGGCACCTATATCTGAAATGCCTATCGGCACCAATTTTTGAAATGCCTATCGGAAACTACATCTGGAATGAATATCAGCACCTATATTTGAAATGCCTATCGGCAACCATATCTGGAATGCCTATCGGCTCCTATATTTGAAATGCCTATCGGCTTCTATATCTGAAATGCCTATCCACACCTATTTTTAAAACGCCAATTTGCAACTATATCTGAAATGCCTATCGGCACCTATATCTGAAATGCCTATCGGTACCTATTTTTGAAATGCCTATCGGAAACTACATCTGAAATGCCTATCAGCACTTATATTTGAAATGCTTATCGGCAACCATATCTGGAATGCCTATCGGCACCTATATTTGAAATGCCTATCGGCTTATATATCTGAAATGCCTATCGGCACCTATTTTTAAAATGCCTATCAGCACCTATGTTTGAAATGCCTATCGGCAACCATATCTGAAATGCCTATCGACACCTATATTTGAAATACCTATCGGCTTCTATATCTGAAATGCCTATCGGCACCTATTTTTAATATGCCAATCGGAGACTATATCTGAAATGCCTATCAGCACCTATATCTGAAATGCCTATCGGCACCAATTTTTGAAATGCCTATCGGAAACTACATCTGAAATGCCTATCAGCACCTATATTTGAAATGCCTATCGGCAACCATATCTGGGTTGCTTATCGGCACCTATATTTGAAATGCCTATCGGCTTCTATATCTGAAATGCCTATCCACACCTATTTTTAAAACGCCAATTTGCAACTATATCTGAAATGCTTATCGGCACCTATATCTGAAATGCCTATCGGTACCTATTTTTGAAATGCCTATCGGAAACTACATCTGAAATGCCTATCAGCACTTATATTTGAAATGCTTATCGGCAACCATATCTGGAATGCCTATCGGCACCTATATTTGAAATGCCTATCGGCTTATATATCTGAAATGCCTATCGGCACCTATTTTTAAAATGCCTATCAGCACCTATGTTTGAAATGCCTATCGGCAACCATATCTGAAATGCCTATCGACACCTATATTTGAAATACCTATCGGCTTCTATATCTGAAATGCCTATCGGCACCTATTTTTAATATGCCAATCGGAGACTATATCTGAAATGCCTATCAGCACCTATATCTGAAATGCCTATCGGCACCAATTTTTGAAATGCCTATCGGAAACTACATCTGAAATGCCTATCAGCACCTATATTTGAAATGCCTATCGGCAACCATATCTGGGTTGCTTATCGGCACCTATATTTGAAATGCCTATCGGCTTCTATATCTGAAATGCCTATCGGCACCTATTTTTAAAATGCCAATCGGCAACTATATCTGAAATGCCTATCGGCACCTATATATGAAATGCCTATCGGCACCAATTTTTGAAATGCCTATCGGAAACTACATCTGAAATGCCTATCAGCACCTATATCTGAAATGCCTACCGGCAAACATATCTGGAATTCCTATCAGCACCTATATTTGAAATGCCTATCGGCTTCTATATCTGAAATGCCTATCGGCACCTATTTTTAAAATTCCAATCGGCAACTATATCTGAAATGCCTATCGGCACCTATATCTGAAATGCCTATCGGCACCTATTTTTGAAATGCCTATCGGAAACTACATCTGAAATGCCTATTAGCACCTATATTTGAAATGCCTATCGGCAACCATATCTGAAATGCCTATCGACACCTATATTTGAAATACCTATCGGCTTCTATATCTGAAATGCCTATCGGCACCTATTTTTAAAATGCCAATCGGCCACTATATCTGAAATGCCTATCAGCACCTATATCTGAAATGCCTATCGGCACCAATTTTTGAAATGCCTATCGGAAACTACATCTGAAATGCCTATCAGCACCTATATTTGTAATGCCTATCGGCAACCATATCTGGAATGCCTATCGGCACCTATATTTGAAATGCCTATTGGCTTCTATATCTGAAATGCCTATCGACACCTATTTTTAAAATGCCAATTGGCAACTATATCTGTAATGCCTATCGGCACCTATATCTGAAATGCCTATCGGTACCTATTTTTGAAATGCCTATCGGAAACTACATCTGACATGCCTATCAGCACTTATATTTGAAATGCCTATCGGCAACCATATCTGGAATGCCTATCGGCACCTATATTTGAAATGCCTATCGGCTTATATATCTGAAATGCCTATCGGCACCTATTTTTGAAATGCCTATCGGCTTATATATCTGAAATGCCTATCGACACCTATTTTCAAAATGCCAATTGGCAACTATATCTGAAATGCTAATCGGCACCTATATCTGAAATGCCTATCGGCACCTATTTTTGAAATGCCTATCGGCTTATATATCTGAAATGCCTATCGACACCTATTTTCAAAATGCCAATTGGCAACTATATCTGAAATGCTAATCGGCACCTATATCTGGAATGCCTATCAGCACCTATATTTGAAATGCCTATCGGCTCCTATATTTGAAATGCCTATCGGCTTCTATATCTGAAATGCCTATCGGCACCTATTTTTAAAATGCCAATCGGCAACTATATCTGAAATGCCTATCGGCAGCTATATCTGAAATGCCTATCGGCACCTATTTTTGAAATGCCTATCGGAAACTACATGTGAAATGCCTATCAGCATCTATATTTGAAATGCCTATCGGCAACCATATCTGGAATGCCTATCGGCACCTATATTTGAAATGCCTATCGGCTTCTATATCTGAAATTCCTATCGGCACCAATTTTTAAAATGCCAATCGGCAAATATATCTGAAATGCCTATCGGCAACTATATCTGAAATGCCTATCGGCACCAATTTTTAAAATGCCTATCGGAAACTACATCTGAAATGCCTATCAGCACCTATATTTGAAATGCCTATCGGCAACCATATCTGGAATGCCTATCGGCACCTATATTTGAAATGTCTATCGGCTTCTATATCTGAAATGCCTATCGGCACTTATTTTTAAAATGCCAATCGGCAACTATATCTGAAATGCCTATCGGCACCTATATCTGAAATGCCTATCGGCACCTATTTTTGAAATGCCTATCGGAAACTACATGTGAAATGCCTATCGGCACCAATTTTTAAAATGCTAATCGGCAACTATATCTGTAATGCCTATCGGCACCTATATCTGAAATGCCTATCGGCACCTACTTTTGAATTGCCTATCGGAAACTACATCTAAAACGCCTATCAGCACCTATGTTTGAAATGCCTATCGGCAACCATATCTGAAATGCCTATCGACACCTATATTTGAAATACCTATCGGCTTCTATATCTGAAATGCCTATCGGCACCTATTTTTAAAATGCCAATCGGTAACTATATCTGAAATGCCTATCGGCATCTATATCTAAAATGCCTATCGGCACCAATTTTTGAAATACCTATCGGAAACTACATCTGGAATGAATATCAGCACCAATATTTGAAATGCCTATCGGCAACCATATCTGGAATGCCTATCGGCACCTATATTTGAAATGCCTTTTGGCTTCTATATCTAAAATGCCTATCGACATCTATTTTTAAAATGCCAATCGGCAACTATATCTGAAATGCCTAACAGCACATATATCTGAAATGCCTATCGACACCTATTTTTGAAATGCCTATCGGAAACTACATCTGGAATGCCTATCAGCACCTATATTTGAAATGCCTATCGGCAAACATCTGAAATGCCTATCGACACCTATATCTGAAATACCTATCGGCTTCTATATCTGAAATGCCTATCGGCACCTATTTTTAATATGCCAATCGGACTCTATATCTGAAATGCCTATCAGCACCTATATCTGAAATGCCTATCGGCACCAATTTTTGAAATGCCTATCGGAAACTACATCTGAAATGCCTATCAGCAACTATATTTGAAATGCCTATCGGCAAAAATATCTGGGTTGTTTATCGGCACCTATATTTGAAATGCCTATCGGCTTCTATATCTGAAATGCCTATCGGCACCTATTTTTAAAATGCCAATCGGCAACTATATCTGAAATGCCTATCGGCACCTATATATGAAATGCCTATCGGCACCAATTTTTGAAATGCCTATCGGAAACTACATCTGAAATGCCTATCAGCACCTATATTTGAAATGCCTACCGGCAACCATATCTGGAATTCCTATCAGCACCTATATTTGAAATGCCTATCGTCTTCTATATCTGAAATGCCTATCGGCACCTATTTTTAAAATTCCAATCGGCAACTATATCTGAAATGCCTATCGGCACCTATATCTGAAAAGCCTATCGGCACCTATTTTTGAAATGCCTATCGGAAACTACATCTGAAATGCCTATCAGCACCTATATTTGAAATGCCTATCGGCAACCATATCTGAAATGCCTATCGACACCTATATTTGAAATACCTATCGGCTTCTATATCTGAAATGCCTATCAGCACCTATTTTTAAAATGCCAATCGGCCACTATATCTGAAATGCCTATCAGCACCTATATATGAAATGCCTATCGGCACCAATTTTTGAAATGCCTATCGGAAACTACATCTGAAATGCCTATCAGCACCTATATTTGAAATGCCTATCGGCAACCATATCTGGAATGCCTATCGGCACCTATATTTGAAATGCCTATTGGCTTCTATATCTGAAATGCCTATCGACACCTATTTTTAAAATGCCAATTGGCAACTATATCTGTGATGCCTATCGGCACCTATATCTGAAATGCCTATCGGCACCTATTTTTGAAATGCCTATCGGAAACTACATGTGAAATGCCTATCAGCACCTATATTTGAAATGCCTATCGGCAACCATATCTGGGTTGCTTATCGGCACCTATATTTGAAATGCCTATCGGCTTCTATATCTGAAATGCCTATCGGCACCTATTTTTAAAATGCCAATCGGCAACTATATCTGAAATGCCTATCGGCACCTATATCTGAAATGCCTATCGGCACCTATTTTTGAAATGCCTATCGGAAACTACATGTGAAATGCCTATCAGCATCTATATTTGAAATGCCTATCGGCAACCATATCTGGAATGCCTATCGGCACCTATATTTGAAATGCCTATCGGCTTCTATATCTGAAATTCCTATCGGCACCAATTTTTAAAATGCCAATCGGCAAATATATCTGAAATGCCTATCGGCAACTATATCTGAAATGCCTATCGGCACCAATTTTTAAAATGCCTATCGGAAACTACATCTGCAATGCCTATCAGCACCTATATTTGAAATGCCTATCGGCAACCATATCTGGAATGCCTATCGGCACCTATATTTGAAATGTCTATCGGCTTCTATATCTGAAATGCCTATCGGCACTTATTTTTAAAATGCCAATCGGCAACTATATCTGAAATGCCTATCGGCACCTATATCTGAAATGCCTATCGGCACCTATTTTTGAAATGCCTATCGGAAACTACATGTGAAATGCCTATCGGCACCAATTTTTAAAATGCTAATCGGCAACTATATCTGTAATGCCTATCGGCACCTATATCTGAAATGCCTATCGGCACCTACTTTTGAATTGCCTATCGGAAACTACATCTAAAACGCCTATCAGCACCTATGTTTGAAATGCCTATCGGCAACCATATCTGAAATGCCTATCGACACCTATATTTGAAATACCTATCGGCTTCTATATCTGAAATGCCTATCGGCACCTATTTTTAAAATGCCAATCGGTAACTATATCTGAAATGCCTATCGGCATCTATATCTAAAATGCCTATCGGCACCAATTTTTGAAATACCTATCGGAAACTACATCTGGAATGAATATCAGCACCAATATTTGAAATGCCTATCGGCAACCATATCTGGAATGCCTATCGGCACCTATATTTGAAATGCCTTTTGGCTTCTATATCTAAAATGCCTATCGACATCTATTTTTAAAATGCCAATCGGCAACTATATCTGAAATGCCTAACAGCACATATATCTGAAATGCCTATCGACACCTATTTTTGAAATGCCTATCGGAAACTACATCTGGAATGCCTATCAGCACCTATATTTGAAATGCCTATCGGCAAACATCTGAAATGCCTATCGACACCTATATCTGAAATACCTATCGGCTTCTATATCTGAAATGCCTATCGGCACCTATTTTTAATATGCCAATCGGACTCTATATCTGAAATGCCTATCAGCACCTATATCTGAAATGCCTATCGGCACCAATTTTTGAAATGCCTATCGGAAACTACATCTGAAATGCCTATCAGCAACTAAATTTGAAATGCCTATCGGCAAAAATATCTGGGTTGTTTATCGGCACCTATATTTGAAATGCCTATCGGCTTCTATATCTGAAATGCCTATCGGCACCTATTTTTAAAATGCCAATCGGCAACTATATCTGAAATGCCTATCGGCACCTATATATGAAATGCCTATCGGCACCAATTTTTGAAATGCCTATCGGAAACTACATCTGAAATGCCTATCAGCACCTATATTTGAAATGCCTACCGGCAACCATATCTGGAATTCCTATCAGCACCTATATTTGAAATGCCTATCGTCTTCTATATCTGAAATGCCTATCGGCACCTATTTTTAAAATTCCAATCGGCAACTATATCTAAAATGCCTATCGGCAACTATATCTGAAAAGCCTATCGGCACCTATTTTTGAAATGCCTATCGGAAACTACATCTGAAATGCCTATCAGCACCTATATTTGAAATGCCTATCGGCAACCATATCTGAAATGCCTATCGACACCTATATTTGAAATCCCTATCGGCTTCTATATCTGAAATGCCTATCAGCACCTATTTTTAAAATGCCAATCGGCCACTATATCTGAAATGCCTATCAGCACCTATATATGAAATGCCTATCGGCACCAATTTTTGAAATGCCTATCCGAAACTACATCTGAAATGCCTATCAGCACCTATATTTGAAATGCCTATCGGCAACCATATCTGGAATGCCTATCGGCACCTATATTTGAAATGCCTATTGGCTTCTATATCTGAAATGCCTATCGACACCTATTTTTAAAATGCCAATTGGCAACTATATCTGTGATGCCTATCGGCACCTATATCTGAAATGCCTATCGGCACCTATTTTTGAAATGCCTATCGGAAACTACATGTGAAATGCCTATCAGCACCTATATTTGAAATGCCTATCGGCAACCATATCTGGGTTGCTTATCGGCACCTATATTTGAAATGCCTATCGGCTTCTATATCTGAAATGCCTATCGGCACCTATTTTTAAAATGCCAATCGGCAACTATATCTGAAATGCCTATCGGCACCTATATCTGAAATGCCTATCGGCACCTATTTTTGAAATGCCTATCGGAAACTACATGTGAAATGCCTATCAGCATCTATATTTGAAATGCCTATCGGCAACCATATCTGGAATGCCTATCGGCACCTATATTTGAAATGCCTATCGGCTTCTATATCTGAAATTCCTATCGGCACCAATTTTTAAAATGCCAATCGGCAAATATATCTGAAATGCCTATCGGCAACTATATCTGAAATGCCTATCGGCACCAATTTTTAAAATGCCTATCGGAAACTACATCTGCAATGCCTATCAGCACCTATATTTGAAATGCCTATCGGCAACCATATCTGGAATGCCTATCGGCACCTATATTTGAAATGTCTATCGGCTTCTATATCTGAAATGCCTATCGGCACTTATTTTTAAAATGCCAATCGGCAACTATATCTGAAATGCCTATCGGCACCTATATCTGAAATGCCTATCGGCACCTATTTTTGAAATGCCTATCGGAAACTACATGTGAAATGCCTATCGGCACCAATTTTTAAAATGCTAATCGGCAACTATATCTGTAATGCCTATCGGCACCTATATCTGAAATGCCTATCGGCACCTACTTTTGAATTGCCTATCGGAAACTACATCTGAAATGCCTACCAGCACCTATATCTGAAATGCCTATCGGCACCTATTTCTGAAATGCCTATCGGAAACTACATCTAAAATGCCTATTAGCACCTATATTTGAAATGCCAATCGGTAAACATCTGAAATGCCTATCGACACCTATATTTGAAATACCTATCGGCTTCTATATCTGGAATGCCTATCGGCACCTATTTTTAAAATGCCAATCGGTGACTATATCTGAAATGCCTATCGGCACCTATATCTGAAATGCCTATCGGCAACAATTTTTGAAATGCCTATCGGAAACTACATCTGGAATGCCTATCAGCACCTATATTTGAAATGCCTATCGGCAACCATATCTGGAATGCCTATCGGCTCCTATATTTGAAATGCCTATCGGCTTCTATATCTGAAATGCCTATCCACACCTATTTTTAAAACGCCAATTGGCAACTATATCTGAAATGCCTATCGGCACCTATATCTGAAATGCTTATCGGTACCTATTTTTGAAATGCCTATCGGAAACTACATCTGGAATGCCTATCAGCACTTATATTTGAAATGCTTATCGGCAACCATATCTGGAATGCCTATCGGCACCTATATTTGAAATGCCTATCGGCTTATATATCTGAAATGCCTATCGGCACCTATTTTTAAAATGCCTATCAGCACCTATGTTGGAAATGCCTATCGGCAACCATATCTGAAATGCCTATCGGCACCTATTTTTAAAATGCCAATCGGTAACTATATCTGAAATGCCTATCGGCACCTATATCTGAAATGCCTATCGGCACCAATTTTTGAAATGCCTATCGGAAACTACATCTGGAATGAATATCAGCACCTATATTTGAAATGCCTATCGGCAACCATATCTGGAATGCCTATCGGCTCCTATATTTGAAATGCCTATCGGCTTCTATATCTGAAATGCCTATCCACACCTATTTTTAAAACGCCAATTTGCAACTATATCTGAAATGCCTATCGGCACCTATATCTGAAATGCCTATCGGTACCTATTTTTGAAATGCCTATCGGAAACTACATCTGAAATGCCTATCAGCACTTATATTTGAAATGCTTATCGGCAACCATATCTGGAATGCCTATCGGCACCTATATTTGAAATGCCTATCGGCTTATATATCTGAAATGCCTATCGGCACCTATTTTTAAAATGCCTATCAGCACCTATGTTTGAAATGCCTATCGGCAACCATATCTGAAATGCCTATCGACACCTATATTTGAAATACCTATCGGCTTCTATATCTGAAATGCCTATCGGCACCTATTTTTAATATGCCAATCGGAGACTATATCTGAAATGCCTATCAGCACCTATATCTGAAATGCCTATCGGCACCAATTTTTGAAATGCCTATCGGAAACTACATCTGAAATGCCTATCAGCACCTATATTTGAAATGCCTATCGGCAACCATATCTGGGTTGCTTATCGGCACCTATATTTGAAATGCCTATCGGCTTCTATATCTGAAATGCCTATCCACACCTATTTTTAAAACGCCAATTTGCAACTATATCTGAAATGCCTATCGGCACCTATATCTGAAATGCCTATCGGTACCTATTTTTGAAATGCCTATCGGAAACTACATCTGAAATGCCTATCAGCACTTATATTTGAAATGCTTATCGGCAACCATATCTGGAATGCCTATCGGCACCTATATTTGAAATGCCTATCGGCTTATATATCTGAAATGCCTATCGGCACCTATTTTTAAAATGCCTATCAGCACCTATGTTTGAAATGCCTATCGGCAACCATATCTGAAATGCCTATCGACACCTATATTTGAAATACCTATCGGCTTCTATATCTGAAATGCCTATCGGCACCTATTTTTAATATGCCAATCGGAGACTATATCTGAAATGCCTATCAGCACCTATATCTGAAATGCCTATCGGCACCAATTTTTGAAATGCCTATCGGAAACTACATCTGAAATGCCTATCAGCACCTATATTTGAAATGCCTATCGGCAACCATATCTGGGTTGCTTATCGGCACCTATATTTGAAATGCCTATCGGCTTCTATATCTGAAATGCCTATCGGCACCTATTTTTAAAATGCCAATCGGCAACTATATCTGAAATGCCTATCGGCACCTATATATGAAATGCCTATCGGCACCAATTTTTGAAATGCCTATCGGAAACTACATCTGAAATGCCTATCAGCACCTATATCTGAAATGCCTACCGGCAAACATATCTGGAATTCCTATCAGCACCTATATTTGAAATGCCTATCGGCTTCTATATCTGAAATGCCTATCGGCACCTATTTTTAAAATTCCAATCGGCAACTATATCTGAAATGCCTATCGGCACCTATATCTGAAATGCCTATCGGCACCTATTTTTGAAATGCCTATCGGAAACTACATCTGAAATGCCTATTAGCACCTATATTTGAAATGCCTATCGGCAACCATATCTGAAATGCCTATCGACACCTATATTTGAAATACCTATCGGCTTCTATATCTGAAATGCCTATCGGCACCTATTTTTAAAATGCCAATCGGCCACTATATCTGAAATGCCTATCAGCACCTATATCTGAAATGCCTATCGGCACCAATTTTTGAAATGCCTATCGGAAACTACATCTGAAATGCCTATCAGCACCTATATTTGTAATGCCTATCGGCAACCATATCTGGAATGCCTATCGGCACCTCTATTTGAAATGCCTATTGGCTTCTATATCTGAAATGCCTATCGACACCTATTTTTAAAATGCCAATTGGCAACTATATCTGTAATGCCTATCGGCACCTATATCTGAAATGCCTATCGGTACCTATTTTTGAAATGCCTATCGGAAACTACATCTGACATGCCTATCAGCACTTATATTTGAAATGCCTATCGGCAACCATATCTGGAATGCCTATCGGCACCTATATTTGAAATGCCTATCGGCTTATATATCTGAAATGCCTATCGGCACCTATTTTTGAAATGCCTATCGGCTTATATATCTGAAATGCCTATCGACACCTATTTTCAAAATGCCAATTGGCAACTATATCTGAAATGCTAATCGGCACCTATATCTGAAATGCCTATCGGCACCTATTTTTGAAATGCCTATCGGCTTATATATCTGAAATGCCTATCGACACCTATTTTCAAAATGCCAATTGGCAACTATATCTGAAATGCTAATCGGCACCTATATCTGGAATGCCTATCAGCACCTATATTTGAAATGCCTATCGGCTCCTATATTTGAAATGCCTATCGGCTTCTATATCTGAAATGCCTATCCACACCTATTTTTAAAACGCCAATTGGCAACTATATCTGAAATGCCTATCGGCACCTATATCTGAAATGCCTATCGGTGCCTATTTTTGAAATGCCTATCGGAAACTACATCTGAAATGCCTATCAGCACTTATATTTGAAATGCCTATCGGCAACCATATCTGGAATGCCTATCGGCACCTATATTTGAAATGCCTATCGGCTTATATATCTGAAATGCCTATCGGCACCTATTTTTAAAATGCCTATCAGCACCTATGTTCGAAATGCCTATCGGCACCTATATCTGAAATGCCTATCGGCACCAATTTTTGAAATGCCTATCGGAAACTACATCTGGAATGAATATCAGCACCTATATTTGAAATGCCTATCGGCAACCATATCTGGAATGCCTATCGGCACCTATACTTGAAATGCCTATCGGCAAACATCTGAAACGCCTATCGACACCTATATCTGAAATACCTATCGGCTTCTATATCTGAAATGCCTATCGGCACCTATTTTTAATATGCCAATCGGAAACTATATCTGAAATGCCTATCAGCACCTATATCTGAAATGCCTATCGGCACCAATTTTTGAAATGCCTATCGGAAACTATATCTGAAATGCCTATCAGAACCTATATTTGAAATGCCTATCGGCAAACATATCTGGGTTGCTTATCAGCACCTATATTTGAAATGCCTATCGGCTTCTATATCTGAAATGCCTATCGGCACCTATTTTTAAAATGCCAATCGGCAACTATATCTGAAATGCCTATCGGCACCTATATATGTAATGCCTATCGGCACCAATTTTTGAAATGCCTATCGGAAACTACATCTGAAATGCCAATCAGCACCTATATTTGAAATGCCTATCGGTAAACATATCTGAAATGCCTATCGACACCTATATTTGAAATACCTATCGGCTTCTATATCTGGAATGCCTATCGGCACCTATTTTTAAAATGCCAATCGGTGACTATATCTGAAATGCCTATCGGCACCTATATCTGAAATGCCTATCGGCACCAATTTTTGAAATGCCTATCGGAAACTACATCTGGAATGCTTATCAGCACCTATATTTGAAATGCCTATCGGCAACCATATCTGGAATGCCTATCGGCACCTATATTTGAAATGCCTATCGGCTTCTATATCTGAAATGCCTATCCACACCTATTTTTAAAACGCCAATTGGCAACTATATCTGAAATGCCTATCGGCACCTATATCTGAAATGCCTATCGGTACCTATTTTTGAAATGCCTATCGGAAACTACATGTGAAATGCCTATCAGCACCTATATTTGAAATGCCTATCGGCAACCATATCTGGAATGCCTATCAGCACCTATATTTGTAATGCCTATCGGCAACCATATCTGGAATGCCTATCGGCACCTATATTTGAAATGCCTATCGGCTTATATATCTGAAATGCCTATCGGCACCTATTTTTAAAATGCCTATCAGCACCTATGTTTGAAATGCCTATCGGCAACCACATCTGAAATGCCTATCGACACCTATATCTGAAATACCTATCGGCTTCTATATCTGAAATGCCTATCGGCACCTATTTTTAATATGCCAATCGGAAACTATATCTGAAATGCCTATCAGCACCTATATATGAAATGCCTATCGGCACCAATTTTTGAAATGCCTATCGGAAACTACATCTGAAATGCCAATCAGCACCTATATTTGAAATGCCTACCGGCAACCATATCTGGAATTCCTATCAGCACCTATATTTGAAATGCCTATCGGCTTCTATATCTGAAATGCCTATCGGCACCTATTTTTAAAATTCCAATCGGCAACTATATCTGAAATGCCTATCGGCACATATATCTGAAATGCCTATCGGCACCTATTTTTGAAATGCCTATCGGAAACTACATCTGAAATGCCCATCAGCACCTATATTTGAAATGCCTATCGGCAACCATATCTGAAATGCCTATCAACACCTATATTTGAAATACCTATCGGCTTCTATATCTGAAATGCCTATCGGCACCTATTTTTAAAATGCCAATCGGCCACTATATCTGAAATGCCTATCAGCACCTATATCTGAAATGCCTATCGGCACCAATTTTTGAAATGCCTATCGGAAACTACATCTGAAATGCCTATCAGCACCTATATTTGAAATGCCTATCGGCAACCATATCTGGAATGCCTATCGGCATCTATATTTGAAATGCCTATTGGCTTCTATATCTGAAATGCCTATCGACACCTATTTTTAAAATGCCAATGGGCAACTATATCTGTAATGCCTATCGGCACCTATATCTGAAATGCCTATCGGTACCTATTTTTGAAATGCCTATCGGAAACTACATCTGACATGCCTATCAGCACTTATATTTGAAATGCCTATCGGCAACCATATCTGGAATGCCTATCGGCACCTATATTTAAAATGCCTATCGGCTTATATATCTGAAATGCCTATCGACACCTATTTTCAAAATGCCAATTGGCAACTATATTTGAAATGCTAATCGGCACCTATATCTGAAATGCCTATCGGCACCTATTTTTGAAATGCCTATCGGCTTCTATATCTGAAATGCCTATCGGCACCTAAATTTGAAATGCCTATCGGCAACCATATCTGGAATGCCTATCAGCACCTATATTTGAAATGCCTATCGGCTTCTATATCTGAAATGCCTATCGGCACCTATATTTGAAATGCCTATCGGCAACCATATCTGGAATGCCAATCGGCAACTATATCTGAAATGCCTATCGACACCTATATCTGAAATGCCTATCGGCACCTATTTTTGAAATGCCTATCGAAAACTACATCTAAAATGCCTATTAGCACCTATATTTGAAATGCCTATCGGTAAACATATCTGAAATGCCTATCGACACCTATATTTGAAATACCTATCGGCTTCTATATCTGGAATGCCTATCGGCACCTATTTTTAAAACGCCAATTGGCAACTATATCTGAAATGCCTATCGGCACCTATATTTGAAATGCCTATCGGTACCTATTTTTGAAATGCCTATCGGAAACTACATCTGAAATGCCTATCAGCACTTATATTTGAAATGCCTATCGGCAACCATATCTGGAATGCCTATCGGCACCTATATCTGGAATGCCTATCGGCACCTATATTTGAAATGTCTATCGGCTTCTATATCTGAAATGCCTATCGGCACTTATTTTTAAAATGCCAATCGGCAACTATATCTGAAATGCCTATCGGCACCTATATCTGAAATGCCTATCGGCACCTATTTTTGAAATGCCTATCGGAAACTACATGTGAAATCCCTATCAGCACCTATATTTGAAATGCCTATCGGCAACCATATCTGAAATTCCTATCGGCACCAATTTTTAAAATGCCAATCGGCAACTATATCTGAAATGCCTATCGGCAACTATATCTGAAATGCCTATCGGCAACTATATCTGAAATGCCTATCGGCACTTATTTTTAAAATGCCAATCGGCAACTATATCTGAAATGCCTATCGGCACCTATATCTGAAATGCCTATCGGCACCTATTTTTGAAATGCCTATCGGAAACAACATGTGAAATGCCTATCAGCACTTATATTTGTAATGCCTGTCGGCAATCATATCTGGAATGCCTATCGGCACTTATATTTGAAATGCCTATCGGCTTCTATATCTGAAATGCCTATCGGCACCAATTTTTAAAATGCTAATCGGCAACTTTATCTGTAATGCCTATCGGCACCTATATCTGCAATGCCTATCGGCACCTATATTTGAAATGCCTATCGGAAACCACATCTAAAATGCCTATTAGCACCTATATTTGAAATGCCTATCGGTAAACATATCTGAAATGCCTATCGACACCTATATTTGAAATAACTAACGGCTTCTATATCTGAAATGCCTATCGGCACCTATTTTTAAAATGCCAATCGGTGACTATATCTGAAATGCCTATCGGCACCTATATCTGGAATGCCTATCAGCACCTATATTTGAAATGCCTATCGGCAACCATATCTGGAATGCCTATCGGCACCTATATTTGAAATGCCTATCGGCTTCTATATCTGAAATGCCTATCCACACCTATTTTTAAAACGCCAATTGGCAACTATATCTGAAATGCCTATCGGCACCTATATCTGAAATGCCTATCGGTACCTATTTTTGAAATGCCTATCGGAAACTACATCTGAAATGCCTATCAGCACTTATATTTGAAATGCCTATCGGCAACCATATCTGGAATGCCTATCGGCACCTATATTTGAAATGGCTATCGGCTTATATATCTGAAATGCCTATCGGCACCTATTTTTAAAATGCCAATAGGCAACTATATCTGAAATGCCTATCGGCACCTATATCTGGAATGCCTATCGGCACCTATATTTGAAATGCCTATCGGAAACTACATCTAAAATGCCTATTAGCACCTATATTTGAAATGCCTATCGGTAAACATATCTGAAATGCCTATCGACACCTATATTTGAAATACCTATCGGCTTCTATATCTGAAATGCCTATCGGCACCTATTTTTAAAATGCCAATCGGTGACTATATCTGAAATGCCTATCGGCACCTATATCTGAAATGCCTATCGGCAACAATTTTTGAAATGCCTATCGGAAACTACATCTGGAATGCCTATCAGCACCTATATTTGAAATGCCTATCAGCAACCATATCTGGAATGCCTATCGGCACCTTTATTTGAAATGCCTATCGGCTTCTATATCTGAAATGCCTATCCACACCTATTTTCAAAACGCCAATTGGCAACTATATCTGAAATGCCTATCAGCACCTATATCTGAAATGCCTATCGGTACCTATTTTTGAAATGCCTATCGGAAACTACATCTGAAATGCCTATCAGCACTTATATTTGAAATGCCTATCGGCAACCATATCTGGAATGCCTATCGGCACCTATATTTGAAATGCCTATCGGCTTCTATATCTGAAATGCCTATACACACCTATTTTTAAAACGCCAATTGGCAACTATATCAGAAATGCCTATCGGCACCTATAACTGAAATGCCTATCGGTACCTATTTTTGAAATGCCTATCGGAAACTACATCTGAAATGCCTATCAGCACTTATATTTGAAATGCCTATCGGCACCTATATTTGAAATGCCTATCGGAAACTACATCTAAAATGCCTATTAGCACCTATATTTAAAATGCCTATCGGTAAACATATCTGAAATGCCTATCGACACCTATATTTGAAATACCTTTCGGCTTCTATATCTAAAATGCCTATCGGCACCTATTTTTAAAATGCCAATCGGTGACTATATCTGAAATGCCTATCGGCATATATATCTGAAATGCCTATCGGCAACAATTTTTGAAATGCCTATCGGAAACTACATCGGGAATGCCTATCAGCACCTATATTTGAAATGCCTATCAGCAACCATATCTGGAATGCCTATCGGCACCTATATTTGAAATGCCTATCGGCTTCTATATCTGAAATGCCTATCCACACCTATTTTCAAAACTCCAATTGGCAACTATATCTGAAATGCCTATCGGCACCCATATCTGAAATGCCTATCGGTACCTATTTTTGAAATGCCTATCGGAAACTACATCTGAAATGCCTATCAGCACTTATATTTGAAATGCCTATCGGCAACCATATCTGGAATGCCTATCGGCACCTATATTTGAAATGCCTATTGGCTTATATATCTGAAATGCCTATCGGCACCTATTTTTAAAATGCCAATAGGCAACTATATCTGAAATGCCTATCGGCACCTATATCTGGAATGCCTATCGGCACCTATATTTGAAATGTCTATCGGCTTCTATATCTGAAATGCCTATCGGCACTTATTTTTAAAATGCCAATCGGCAACTATATCTGAAATGCCTATCGGCACCTATATCTGAAATGCCTATCGGCACCTATTTTTGCAATGCCTATCGGAAACTACATGTGAAATGCCTATCAGCACCTATATTTGTAATGCCTATCGGCAACCATATCTGGAATGCCTATCGGCACCTATATTTGAAATGCCTATCGGCTTCTATATCTGAAATGCCTATCGGCACAAATTTTTAAATGCTAATCGGCAACTATATCTGTAATGCCTATCGGCACCTATATCTGAAATGCCTATCGGCACCTACTTTTGAATTGCCTATCGGAAACTACATCTAAAATGCCTATCAGCAACTATCTTTGAAATGCCTATCGGCAACCATATCAGAAATGCCCATTGACACCTATATTTGAAATACCTATCGGCTTCTATATCTGAAATGCCTATCGGCACCTATTTTTAAAATGCCAATCGGTAACTATATCTGAAATGCCTATCGGCACTTATATCTGAAATGCCTATCGGCACCAATTTTTGAAATGTCTATCGGAAACTACATCTGAAATGCCTATCAGCACCTATATTTGAAATGCCTATCGGCGACCATATCTGGGTTGCTTATCGGCACCTATATTTGAAATGCCTATCGGCTTCTATATCTGAAATGCCTATCGGCACCTATTTTTAAAATGCCAATCGGCAACTATATCTGAAATGCCTATCGGCACCTATATATGAAATGCCTATCGGCACCAATTTTTGAAATGCCTATCGGAAACTACATCTGAAATGCCTATCAGCACCTATATTTGAAATGCCTACCGGCAACCATATCTGGAATTCCTATCAGCACCTATATTTGAAATGCCTATCGGCTTCTATAACTGAAATGCCTATCGGCACCTATTTTTAAAATTCCAATCGGCAATTATATCTGAAATGCCTATCGGCACCTATATCTGAAATGCCTATCTGCACCTATCTTTGAAATGCCTATCGGAAACTACATCTGAAATGCCTATCAGCACCTATATTTGAAATGCTTATCGGCAACCATATCTGAAATGCCTATCGACACCTATATTTGAAATACCTATCGGCTTCTATATCTGAAATGCCTATCGGCACCTATTTTTAAAATGCCAATCGGCCACTATATCTGAAATGCCTATCAGCACCTATATCTGAAATGCCTATCGGCACCAATTTTTGAAATGCCTATCGGAAACTACATCTGAAATGCCTATCAGCACCTATATTTGAAATGCCTATCGGCAACCATATCTAGGATGCCTATCGGCACCCATATTTGAAATGCCTATTGGCTTCTATATCTGAAATGCCCATCGACACCTATTTTTAAAATGCCATTTGGCAACTATATCTGTAATGCCTATCGGCACCTATATCTGAAATGCCTATCGGTACCTATTTTTGAAATGCCTATCGGAAACTACATCTGACATGCCTATCAGCACTTATATTTGAAATGCCTATCGGCAACCATATCTGGAATGCCTATCGGCACCTATATTTGAAATGCCTATCGACTTATATATCTGAAATGCCTATCGACACATATTTTTAAAATGCCAATTGGCATTTATATCTGAAATGCCTATCGGCACCTATTTTTGAAATGCCTATCGGCTTCTATATCTGAAATGCCAATCGGCACCTATATTTGAAATGCCTATCGGCAACCATATCTGGAATGCCTATCGGCACCTATATTTGAAATGTTTATCGGCTTCTATATCTGAAATGCCTATCGGCACCTATTTTTAAAATGCCAATCGGCAACTATATCTGAAATGCCTATCGACACCTATATCTGAAAAGCCTATCGGCACCTATTTTTGAAATGCCTATCGGAAACTACATCTAAAATACCTATTAGCACATATATTTGAAATGCCTATCGGTAAACATATCTGAAATGCCTATCGACACCTATATTTGAAATACCTATCGGCTTCTATATCTGGAATGCCTATCGGCACCTATTTTTAAAATGCCAATCGGTGTCTATATCTGAAATGCCTATCGGCACCTATAACTGAAATGCCTATCGGCACCAATTTTTGAAATGCCTATCGGAAACTACATCTGGAATGCCTATCAGCACCTATATTTGAAATGCCTATCGCCAACCATATCTGGAATGCCTATCATCACCTATATTTGAAATGCCTATCGGCTTCTATATCTGAAATGCCTATCCACACCTATTTTTAAAACGCCAATTGGCAACTATATCTGAAATGCCTATCGGCACCTATATCTGAAATGCCTATCGGTACCTATTTTTGAAATGCCTATCGGAAACTACATCTGAAATGCCTATCAGCACTTATATTTGAAATGCCTATCGGCAACCATATCTGGAATGCCTATCGGCACCTTTATTTGAAATGCCTATCGGCTTATATATCTGAAATGCCTATCGGCACCTATTTTAAAAATGCCAATAGGCAACTATATCTGAAATGCCTATCGGCACCTATATCTGGAATGCCTATCGGCACCTATATTTGAAATGTCTATCGGCTTCTATATCTGAAATGCCTATCGGCACTTATTTTTAAAATGCCAATCGGCAACTATATTTGAAATGCCTATCGGCACCTATATCTGAAATGCCTATCGGCACCTATTTTTGAAATGCCTATCGGAAACTACATGTAAAATGCCTATCAGCACCTATATTTGAAATGCCTATCGGCAACCATATCTGGAATGCCTATCGGCACCTATATTTGAATTGCCTATCGGCTTCTATATCTGAAATTCCTATCGGCACCAATTTTTAAAATGCCAATCGGCAACTATATCTGAAATGCCTATCGGCAACTATATCTGAAATGCCTATCGGCACCAATTTTTGAAATGCCTATCGGAAACTACATCTGAAATGCCTATCAGCACCTATATTTGAAATGCCTATCGGCAACCATATCTGGAATGCCTATCGGCACCTATATTTGAAATGTCTATCGGCTTCTATATCTGAAATGCCCATCGGCACTTATTTTTAAATGCCAATCGGCAACTATATCTGAAATGCCTATCGGCACCTATATCTGAAATGCCTATCGGCACCTATTTTTGAAATGCCTATCGGAAACTACATGTAAAATGCCTATCAGCACCTATATTTGTAATGCCTATCGGCAACCATATCTGGAATGCCTATCGGCAACTATATTTGAAATGTCTATCGGCTTCTATATCTGAAATGCCTATCGGCACTTATTTTTAAAATGCCAATCGGCAACTATATCTGAAATGCCTATCGGCACCTATATCTGAAATGCCTATCGGCACCTATATTTGAAATGCCTATCGGCTTCTATATCTGAAATGCCTATCGGCACCAATTTTTAAAATGCTAATCGGCAACGATATCTGTAATGCCTATCGGCACCTATATCTGAAATGCCTATCGGCACCTACTTTTGAATTGCCTATCGGAAACTACATCTGAAATGCCTATCAGCACCTATATCTAAAATGCCTATCGGCACCTATTTCTGAAATGCCTATCGGAAACTACATCTAAAATGCCTATTAGCACCTATATTTGAAATGCCTATCGGTAAACATATCTGAAATGCCTATCGACACCTATATTTGAAATACCTATCGGCTTCTATATCTGGAATGCCTATCGGCACCTATTTTTAAAATGCCAATCGGTGACTATATCTGAAATGCCTATCGGCACCTATATCTGAAATGCCTATCGGCAACAATTTTTGAAATGCCTATCGGAAACTACATCTGGAATGCCTATCGGCACCTATATTTGAAATGCCTATCGGCAACCATATCTGGAATGCCTATCGGCACCTATATTTGAAATGCCTATCGGCTTCTATATCTGAAATGCCTATCCACACCTATTTTTAAAACGCCAATTGGAAACTATATCTGAAATGCCTATCGGCACCTATATCTAAAATGCCTATCGGTACCTATTTTTGAAATGCCTATCGGAAACTACATCTGAAATGCCTATCAGCACTTATATTTGAAATGCCTATCGGCAACCATATCTGGAATGCCTATCGGCACCTATATTTGAAATGCCTATCGGCTTATATATCTGAAATGCCTATCGGCATCTATTTTTAAAATGCCGATAGGCAACTATATCTGAAATGCCTATCGGCACCTATATCTGGAATGTCTATCGGCACCTATATTTGAAATGTCTATCGGCTTCTATATCTGAAATGCCTATCGGCACCTATTTTTAAAATGCCTATCGGAAACTACATGTGAAATGCCTATCAGCACCTATATTTGAAATGCCTATCGGCAACCAAATCAGGAATGCCTATCGGCACCTATATTTGAAATGCCTATCGGCTTCTATATCTAAAATTCCTAACGGCACCAATTTTTAAAATGCCAATCGGCAACTATATCTGAAATGCCTATCGGCACCTATTTTTAAAATGCCTATCGGAAACTACATGTGAAATGCCTATCAGCACCTATATTTGAAATGCCTATCGGCAACCATATCTGGAATGCCTATCGGCACCTATATTTGAAATGCCTATCGGCTTCTATATCTAAAATTCCTATCGGCACCAATTTTTAAAATGCCAATCGGCAACTATATCTGAAATGCCTATCGGCAACTATATCTGAAATGCCTATTGGCAACTATATCTGAAATGCCTATCGGCACCAATTTTTGAAATGCCTATCGGAAACTACATCTGAAATGCCTATCAGCACCTATATTTGAAATGCCTATCGGCAACCATATCTGAAATGCCTATCGGCACCTATATTTGAAATGTCTATCGGCTTCTATATCTGAAATGCCTATCGGCACTTATTTTTAAAATGCCAATCGGCAACTATATCTGAAATGCCTATCGGCACCTATATCTGAAATGCCTATCGGCACCTATTTTTGAAATGCCTATCGGAAACTACATATGAAATGCCTATCAGCACCTATATTTGTAATGCCTATCGGCAACCATATCTGGAATGCCTATCGGCACCTATATTTGAAATGCCTATCGGCTTCTATATCTAAAATGCCTATCGGCACCAATTTTTAAAATGCTAATTGGCAACTATATCTGTAATGCTTATCGGCACCTATATCTGAAATGCCTATCGGCACCTACTTTTGAATTGCCTATCGGAAACTACATCTGAAATGCCTATCAGCACCTATATTTGAAATGCCTATCGGCAACCATATCTGAAATGCCTATCGACACCTATATTTGAAATACCTATCGGCTTCTATATCTGAAATGCCTATCGGCACCTATTTTTAAAATGCCAATCGGTAACAATATCTGAAATGCCTATCGGCACCTATATCTGAAATGCCTATCGGCACCAATTTTTGAAATGCCTATCGGAAACTACATCTGGAATGAATACCAGCACCTATATTTGAAATGCCTATCGGCAACTATATCTGGAATGCCTATCGGCACCTATATTTGAAATGCCTATCGGCTTCTATATCTAAAATGCCTATCGACATCTATTTTTAAAATGCCAATCGGCAACTATAACTGAAATGCCTATCGGCACATATATATGAAATGCCTATCGACACCTATTTTTGAAATGCCTATCGAAAACTACATCTGGAATGCCTATCAGCACCTATATTTGAAATGCCTATCGGCAAACATCTGAAATGCCTATCGACACCTATATCTGAAATACCTATCGGCTTCTATATCTGAAATGCCTATCGGCACCTATTTTTAAAATGCCAATCGGAAACTATATCTGAAATGCCTATCAGCACCTATATCTGAAATGCCTATCAGCACCAATTTTTGAAATGCCTATCGGAAACTACATCTGAAATGCCTATCAGCACCTATATTTGAAATGCCTATCGGCAACCATATCTGGGTTGCTTATCGACACCTATATTTGAAATGCCTATCGGCTTCTATATCTGAAATGCCTATCGGCACCTATTTTTAAAATGCCAATCGGCAACTATATCTGCAATGCCTATCGGCACCTATATATGAAATGCCTATCGGCACCAATTTTTGAAATTCCTATCGGAAACTACATCTGAAATGCCTATCAGCACCTATATTTGAAATGCCTACCGGCAACCATATCTGGAATTCCTATCAGCACCTATTTTTGAAATGTCTATCGGCTTCTATATCTGAAATGCCTATCGGCACCTATTTTTAAAATTCCAATCGGCAACTATATCTGAAATGCCTATCGGCACCTATATCTAAAATGCCTATCGGCACCTATTTTTGAAATGCCTATCGGAAACTACATCTGAAATGCCTATCAGCACCTATATTTGAAATGCCTATCGGCAACAATATTTGGAATGCCAATCGGGACCTATATTTGAAATGCCTATTGGCAACCACATCAGAAATGCCTATCGGCACCTATATCTGAAATGTCTTTCGGCATTTATATCTGAAATGCCTATCGACACCTATATTTGAAATGCCTATCGGCACCTATATTTTAAATGCCTATCGGCATCTATATCTGATATGCCTATCGGCACCTATATCTGAAATGCCTATCGGCACCTATTTTTGAAATGCCTATAGGAAGCTACATCTTAAATGCCTATCGGCACCTATTTTTGAAATGCCAATCGGCAACTCTATCTGAAAAGCCTATCGGCACCTATATTTGAAATGCCTATCGGCACCTATTTTTGAAATGCCTATCGGAAACTACATCTGAAATGCCTATCAGCACCTATATTTGAAATGCCTATCGGCAACCATATCTGGAATGCCTATCGGCACCTATATTTGAAATGTCTATCGGCTTCTATATCTGAAATGCCTATCGGCACTTATTTTTAAAATGCCAATCGGCAACTATATCTGGAATGCCTATCGGCACCTATATTTGAATTGCCTATCGGCTTCTATATCTGAAATTCCTATCGGCACCAATTTTTAAAATGCCAATCGGCAACTATATCTGAAATGCCTATCGGCAACTATATCTGAAATGCCTATCGGCACCAATTTTTGAAATGCCTATCGGAAACTACATCTGAAATGCCTATCAGCACCTATATTTGAAATGCCTATCGGCAACCATATCTGGAATGCCTATCGGCACCTATATTTGAAATGTCTATCGGCTTCTATATCTGAAATGCCTATCGGCACTTATTTTTAAAATGCCAATCGGCAACTATATCTGAAATGCCTATCGGCACCTATATCTGAAATGCCTATCGGCACCTATTTTTGAAATGCCTATCGGAAACTACATGTAAAATGCCTATCAGCACCTATATTTGTAATGCCTATCGGCAACCATATCTGAAATGCCTATCGGCACTTATTTTTAAAATGCCAATCGGCAACTATATCTGAAATGCCTATCGGCACCTATATCTGAAATGCCTATCGGCACCTATATTTGAAATGCCTATCGGCTTCTATATCTGAAATGCCTATCGGCACCAATTTTTAAAATGCTAATCGGCAACGATATCTGTAATGCCTATCGGCACCTATATCTGAAATGCCTATCGGCACCTACTTTTGAATTGCCTATCGGAAACTACATCTGAAATGCCTATCAGCACCTATATCTGAAATGCCTATCGGCACCTATTTCTGAAATGCCTATCGGAAACTACATCTACAATGCCTATTAGCACCTATATTTGAAATGCCTATCGGTAAACATATCTGAAATGCCTATCGACACCTATATTTGAAATACCTATCGGCTTCTATATCTGGAATGCCTATCGGCACCTATTTTTAAAATGCCAATCGGTGACTATATCTGAAATGCCTATCGGCACCTATATCTGAAATGCCTATCGGCAACAATTTTTGAAATGCCTATCGGAAACTACATCTGGAATGCCTATCAGCACCTATATTTGAAATGCCTATCGGCAACCATATCTGGAATGCCTATCGGCACCTATATTTGAAATGCCTATCGGCTTCTATATCTGAAATGCCTATCCACACCTATTTTTAAAACGCCAATTGGCAACTATATCTGAAATGCCTATCGGCACCTATATCTAAAATGCCTATCGGTACCTATTTTTGAAATGCCTATCGGAAACTACATCTGAAATGCCTATCAGCACTTATATTTGAAATGCCTATCGGCAACCATATCTGGAATGCCTATCGGCACCTATATTTGAAATGCCTATCGGCTTATATATCTGAAATGCCTATCGGCACCTATTTTTAAAATGCCAATAGGCAACTATATCTGAAATGCCTATCGGCACCTATATCTGGAATGTCTATCGGCACCTATATTTATAATGTCTATCGGCTTCTATATCTGAAATGCCTATCGGCACCTATTTTTAAAATGCCTATCGGAAACTACATGTGAAATGCCTATCAGCACCTATATTTGAAATGCCTATCGGCAACCAAATCAGGAATGCCTATCGGCACCTATATTTGAAATGCCTATCGGCTTCTATATCTAAAATTCCTATCGGCACCAATTTTTAAAATGCCAATCGGCAACTATATCTGAAATGCCTATCGGCACTTATTTTTAAAATGCCTATCGGAAACTACATGTGAAATGCCTATCAGCACCTATTTTTGAAATGCCTATCGGCAACCATATCTGGAATGCCTATCGGCACCTATATTTGAAATGCCTATCGGCTTCTATATCTAAAATTCCTATCGGCACCAATTTTTAAAATGCCAATCGGCAACTATATCTGAAATGCCTATCGGCAACTATATCTGAAATGCCTATTGGCAACTATATCTGAAATGCCTATCGGCACCAATTTTTGAAATGCCTATCGGAAACTACATCTGAAATGCCTATCAGCACCTATATTTGAAATGCCTATCGGCAACCATATCTGAAATGCCTATCGGCATCTATATTTGAAATGTCTATCGGCTTCTATATCTGAAATGCCTATCGGCACTTATTTTTAAAATGCCAATCGGCAACTATATCTGAAATGCCTATCGGCACCTATATCTGAAATGCCTATCGGCACCTATTTTTGAAATGCCTATCGGAATCTACATGTGAAATGCCTATCAGCACCTATATTTGTAATGCCTATCGGCAACCATATCTGGAATGCCTATCGGCACCTATATTTGAAATGCCTATCGGCTTCTATATCTAAAATGCCTATCGGCACCAATTTTTAAAATGCTAATTGGCAACTATATCTGTAATGCTTATCGGCACCTATATCTGAAATGCCTATCGGCACCTACTTTTGAATTGCCTATCGGAAACTACAATGAAATGCCTATCAGCACCTATATTTGAAATGCCTATCGGCAACCATATCTGAAATGCCTATCGACACCTATATTTGAAATACCTATCGGCTTCTATATCTGAAATGCCTATCGGCACCTATTTTTAAAATGCCAATCGGTAACAATATCTGAAATGCCTATCGGCACCTATATCTGAAATGCCTATCGGCACCAATTTTTGAAATGCCTATCGGAAACTACATCTGGAATGAATACCAGCACCTATATTTGAAATGCCTATCGGCAACTATATCTGGAATGCCTATCGGCACCTATATTTGAAATGCCTATCGGCTTCTATATCTAAAATGCCTATCGACATCTATTTTTAAAATGCCAATCGGCAACTATAACTGAAATGCCTATCGGCACATATATATGAAATGCCTATCGACACCTATTTTTGAAATGCCTATCGGAAACTACATCTGGAATGCCTATCAGCACCTATATTTGAAATGCCTATCGGCAAACATTTGAAATGCCTATCGACACCTATATCTGAAATACCTATCGGCTTCTATATCTGAAATGCCTATCGGCACCTATTTTTAAAATGCCAATCGGAAACTATATCTGAAATGCCTATCAGCACCTATATCTGAAATGCCTATCAGCACCAATTTTTGAAATGCCTATCGGAAACTACATCTGAAATGCCTATCAGCACCTATATTTGAAATGCCTATCGGCAACCATATCTGGGTTGCTTATCGGCACCTATATTTGAAATGCCTATCGGCTTCTATATCTGAAATGCCTATCGGCACCTATTTTTAAAATGCCAATCGGCAACTATATCTGCAATGCCTATCGGCACCTATATATGAAATGCCTATCGGCACCAATTTTTGAAATGCCTATCGGAAACTACATCTGAAATGCCTATCAGCACCTATATTTGAAATGCCTACCGGCAACCATATCTGGAATTCCTATCAGCACCTATTTTTGAAATGTCTATCGGCTTCTATATCTGAAATGCCTATCGGCACCTATTTTTAAAATTCCTATCGGCAACTATATCTGAAATGCCTATCGGCACCTATATCTAAAATGCCTATCGGCACCTATTTTTGAAATGCCTATCGGAAACTACATCTGAAATGCCTATCAGCACCTATATTTGAAATGCCTATCGGCAACCATATTTGGAATGCCAATCGGGACCTATATTTGAAATGCCTATTGGCAACCACATCAGAAATGCCTATCGGCACCTATATCTGAAATGTCTTTCGGCATTTATATCTGAAATGCCTATCGACACCTATATTTGAAATGCCTATCGGCACCTATATTTTAAATGCCTATCGGCATCTATATCTGATATGCCTATCGGCACCTATATCTGAAATGCCTATCGGCACCTATTTTTGAAATGCCTATAGGAAGCTACATCTTAAATGCCTATCGGCACCTATTTTTGAAATGCCAATCGGCAACTCTATCTGAAAAGCCTATCGGCACCTATATTTGAAATGCCTATCGGCACCTATTTTTGAAATGCCTATCGGAAACTACATCTGAAATGCCTATCAGCACCTATATTTGAAATGCCTATCGGCAACCATATCTGAAATGCCTATCGACACCTATTTTTAAAATGCCAATTGGCAACTATATCTGAAATGCCTATCGGCACCTATATCTGAAATGCCTATCGGCACCTATTTTTGATATGCCTATCGGCCTCTATATCTGAAATGCCTATCGGCACCTATTTTTAAAATGCCAATCGGCAACTATATCTGAAATGCCTATCGACACCTATATCTGAAATGCCTATCGGCACCTACTTTTGAAATGCCTATCGGAAACTTCATCTAAAATGCCTATAAGCACCTATATTTGAAATGCCTATGGGTAAACATATCTGAAATGCCTATCGACACCTATATTTGAAATACCTATCGGCTTCTATATCTGAAATGCCTATCGGCACCTATTTTTAAAATGCCAATCGGTGACTATATCTGAAATGCCTATCGGCACCTATATCTGAAATGCCTATCGGCACCAATTTTTGATATGCCTATCGGAAACTACATCTGGAATGCCTATCAGCCCCTATATTTGAAATGCCTATCGGCAACCATATCTGGAATGCCTATCGGCACCTATATTTGAAATGCCTATCGGCTTCTATATCTGAAATGCCTATCCACACCTATTTTCAAAACGCCAATTGGCAACTATATCTGAAATGCCTATCGGCACCTATATCTGAAATGCCTATCGGTACCTATTTTTGAAATGCCTATCGTAAACTACATCTGAAATGCCTATCAGCACTTATATTTGAAATGCCTATCGGCAACCATATCTGGAATGCCTATCGGCACCTATATTTGAAATGCCTATCGGCTTATATATCTGAAATGCCTATCGGCACCTATTTATAAAATGCCAATAGGCAACTATATCTGAAATGCCTATCGGCACCTATATCTGGAATGCCTATCGGGACCTATATTTGAAATGTCTATCGGCTTCTATATCTGAAATGCCTATCGGCACTTATTTTTAAAATGCCAATCGGCAAATATATCTGAAATGCCTATCGGCACCTATATCTGAAATGCCTATCGGCACCAATTTTTGAAATGCCTATCGGAAACTACATCTGGAATGCCTATCAGCACCTATATTTGAAATGCCTATCGGCAACCATATCTGGAATGCCTATCGGCACCTATATTTGAAATGCCTATCGGCTTCTGTATCTAAAATGCCTATCGACATCTATTTTTAAAATGCCAATCGGCAACTCTATCTGAAAAGCCTTTCGGCACCTATATCTGAAATGCCTATCGGCACCTATTTTTGAAATGCCTATCGGAAACTACATCTGAAATGCCTATCAGCACCTATATTTGAAATGCCTATCGGCAACCATATCTGAAATGCCTATCGACACCTATATTTGAAATACCTATCGGCTTCTATATCTGAAATGCCTATCGGCACCTATTTTTAAAATGCCAATCGGCCACTATATCTGAAATGCCTATCAGCACCTATATCTGGAATGCCTATCGGCACCAATTTTTGAACTGCCTATCGGAAACTACATCTGGAATGCCTATCAGCACCTATATTTGAAATGCCTATCGGCAACCATATCTGGAATGCCTATCGGCACCTATATTTGAAATGGCTATCGGCTTATATATCTGAAATGCCTATCGGCACCTATTTTTAAAATGCCAATAGGCAACTATATCTGAAATGCCTATCGGCACCTATATCTGGAATGCCTATCGGCACCTATATTTGAAATGCCTATCGGAAACTACATCTAAAATGCCTATTAGCACCTATATTTGAAATGCCTATCGGTAAACATATCTGAAATGCCTATCGACACCTATATTTTAAATACCTATCGGCTTCTATATCTGAAATGCCTATCGGCACCTATTTTTAAAATGCCAATCGGTGACTATATCTGAAATGCCTATCGGCACCTATATCTGAAATGCCTATCGGCAACAATTTTTGAAATGCCTATCGGAAACTACATCTGGAATGCCTATCAGCACCTATATTTGAAATGCCTATCAGCAACCATATCTGGAATGCCCCATCGGCACCTATATTTAAAATGCCTATCGGCTTCTATATCTGAAATGCCTATCCACACCTATTTTTCAAAACGCCAATTGGCAACTATATCTGAAATGCCTATCAGACACCTATATCTGAAATGCCTATCGGTACCTATTTTTGAAATGCCTATCGGAAAACTACATCTGAAATGCCTATCAGCACTTATATTTGAAATGCCTATCGGCAACCATATCTGGAATGCCTATCGGCACCTATATTTGAAATGCCTATCGGCTTCTATATCTGAAATGCCTATACACACCTATTTTTAAAACGCCAATTGGCAACTATATCTGAAATGCCTATCGGCACCTATATCTGAAATGCCTATCGGTACCTATTTTTGAAATGCCTATCGGAAACTACATCTGAAATGCCTATCAGCACTTATATTTGAAATGCCTATCGGCACCTATATTTGAAATGCCTATCGGAAACTACATCTAAAATGCCTATTAGCACCTATATTTGAAATGCCTATCGGTAAACATATCTGAAATGCCTATCGACACCTATATTTGAAATACCTTTCGGCTTCTATATCTAAAATGCCTATCGGCACCTATTTTTAAAATGCCAATCGGTGACTATATCTGAAATGCCTATCGGCATATATATCTGAAATGCCTATCGGCAACAATTTTTGAAATGCCTATCGGAAAGTACATCGGGAATGCCTATCAGCACCTATATTTGAAATGCTTATCAGCAACCATATCTGGAATGCCTATCGGCACCTATATTTGAAATGCCTATCGGCTTCTATATCTGAAATGCCTATCCACACCTATTTTCAAAACGCCAATTGGCAACTATATCTGAAATGCCTATCGGCACCTATATCTGAAATGCCTATCGGTACCTATTTTTGAAATGCCTATCGAAAACTACATCTGAAATGCCTATCAGCACTTATATTTGAAATGCCTATCGGCAACCATATCTGGAATGCCTATCGGCACCTATATTTGAAATGCCTATTGGCTTATATATCTGAAATGCCTATCGGCACCTATTTTTAAAATGCTAATAGGCAACTATATCTGAAATGCCTATCGGCACCTATATCTGGAATGCCTATCGGCACCTATATTTGAAATGTCTATCGGCTTCTATATCTGAAATGCCTATCGGCACTTATTTTTAAAATGCCAATCGGCAACTATATCTGAAATGCCTATCGGCACCTATATCTGAAATGCCTATCGGCACCTATTTTTGAAATGCCTATCGGAAACTACATGTGAAATGCCTATCAGCACCTATATTTGTAATGCCTATCGGCAACCATATCTGGAATGCCTATCGGCACCTATATTTGAAATGCCTATCGGCTTCTATATCTGAAATGCCTATCGGCACCTATTTTTAAAATGCCAATCGGTAACTATATCTGAAATGCCTATCGGCACTTATATCTGAAATGCCTATCGGCACCAATTTTTGAAATGCCTATCGGAAACTACATCTGGAATGAATATCAGCACCTATATTTGAAATGCCTATCGGCAACCATATCTGGAATGCCTATCGGCACCTATATTTTAAATGCCTATCGGCTTCTATATCCAAAATGCCTATCGACATCTATTTTTAAAATGCCAATCGGCAACTATATCTGAAATGCCTATCGGCACATATATCTGAAATGCCTATCGACACCTATTTTTGAAATGCCATCGGAAACTACATCTGGAATGCCTATCAGCACCTATATTTGAAATGCCTATCGGCAAACATCTGAAATGCCTATCGACACCTATATCTGAAATACCTATTGGCTTCTATATCTGAAATGCCTATCGGCACCTATTTTTAAAATGCCAATCGGAAACTATATCTGAAATGCCTATCAGAACCTATATCTGAAATGCCTATCGGCACCAATTTTTGAAATGCCTATCGGAAACTACATCTGAAATGCCTATCAGCACCTATATTTGAAATGCCTATCGGCAACCATATCTGGGTTGCTTATCGGCACCTATATTTGAAATGCCTATCGGCTTCTATATCTGAAATGCCTATCGGCACCTATTTTTAAAATTCCAATCGGCAACTATATCTGAAATGCCTATCGGCACCTATATCTGAAATGCCTATCTGCACCTATCTTTGAAATGCCTATCGGAAACTACATCTGAAATGCCTATCAGCACCTATATTTGAAATGCTTATCGGCAACCATATCTGAAATGCCTATCGACACCTATATTTGAAATACCTATCGGCTTCTATATCTGAAATGCCTATCGGCACCTATTTTTAAAATGCCAATCGGCCACTATATCTGAAATGCCTATCAGCACCTATATCTGAAATGCCTATCGGCACCAATTTTTGAAATGCCTATCGGAAACTACATCTGAAATGCCTATCAGCACCTATATTTGAAATGCCTATCGGCAACCATATCTAGGATGCCTATCGGCACCCATATTTGAAATGCCTATTGGCTTCTATATCTGAAATGCCCATCGACACCTATTTTTAAAATGCCAATTGGCAACTATATCTGTAATGCCTATCGGCACCTATATCTGAAATGCCTATCGGTACCTATTTTTGAAATGCCTATCGGAAACTACATCTGACATGCCTATCAGCACTTATATTTGAAATGCCTATCGGCAACCATATCTGGAATGCCTATCGGCACCTATATTTGAAATGCCTATCGGCTTATATATCTGAAATGCCTATCGACACATATTTTTAAAATGCCAATTGGCAACTATATCTGAAATGCCTATCGGCACCTATATCTGAAATGCCTATCGGCACCTATTTTTGAAATGCCTATCGGCTTCTATATCTGAAATGCCTATCGGCACCTATATTTGAAATGCCTATCGGCAACCATATCTGGAATGCCTATCAGCACCTATATTTGAAATGCCTATCGGCTTCTATATCTGAAATGCCTATCGGCACCTATTTTTAAAATGCCAATCGGCAACTATATCTGAAATGCCTATCGACACCTATATCTGAAAAGCCTATCGGCACCTATTTTTGAAATGCCTATCGGAAACTACATCTAAAATACCTGTTAGCACATATATTTGAAATGCCTATCGGTAAACATATCTGAAATGCCTATCGACCCCTATATTTGAAATACCTATCCGCTTCTATATCTGGAATGCCTATCGGCACCAATTTTTAAAATGCCAATCGGTGTCTATATCTGAAATGCCTATCGGCACCTATATCTGAATTGCCTATCGGCACCAATTTTTTAAATGCCTATCGGAAACTACATCTGGAATGCCTATCAGCACCTATATTTGAAATGCCTATCAGCAACCATATCTGGAATGCCTATCGGCACCTATATTTGAAATGCCTATCGGCTTCTATATATGAAATGCCTATCCACACCTATTTTTAAAACGCCAATTGGCAACTATATCTGAAATGCCTATCGGCACCTATATCTGAAATGCCTATCGGTACCTATTTTTGAAATGCCTATCGGAAACTACATCTGAAATGCCTATCAGCACTTATATTTGAAATGCCTATCGGCAACCATATCTGGAATGCCTATCGGCACCTATATTTGAAATGCCTATCGGCTTATATATCTGAAATGCCTATCGGCACCTATTTTAAAAATGCCAATAGGCAACTATATCTGAAATGCCTATCGGCACCTATATCTGGAATGCCTATCGGCACCTATATTTGAAATGTCTATCGGCTTCTATATCTGAAATGCCTATCGGCACTTATTTTTAAAATGCCAATCGGCAACTATATTTGAAATGCCTATCGGCACCTATATCTGAAATGCCTATCGGCACCTATTTTTGAAATGCCTATCGGAAACTACATGTGAAATGCCTATCAGCACCTATATTTGAAATGCCTATCGGCAACCATATCTGGAATGCCTATCGGCACCTATATTTGAAATGCCTATCGGCTTCTATATCTGAAATTCCTATCGGCACCAATTTTTAAAATGCCAATCGGCAACTATATCTGAAATGCCTATCGGCAACTATATCTGAAATGCCTATCGGCACCAATTTTTGAAATGCCTATCGGAAACTACATCTGAAATGCCTATCAGCACCTATATTTGAAATGCCTATCGGCAACCATATCTGGAATGCCTATCGGCACCTATATTTGAAATGTCTATCGGCTTCTATATCTGAAATGCCTATCGGCACTTATTTTTAAAATGCCAATCGGCAACTATATCTGAAATGCCTATCGGCACCTATATCTGAAATGCCTATCGGCACCTATTTTTGAAATGCCTTTTGGAAACTACATGTAAAATGCCTATCAGCACCTATATTTGTAATGCCTATCGGCAACCATATCTGGAATGCCTATCGGCACCTATATTTGAAATGTCTATCGGCACTTATTTTTAAAATGCCAATCGGCAACTATATCTGAAATGCCTATCGGCACCTATATCTGAAATGCCTATCGGCACCTATATTTGAAATGCCTATCGGCTTCTATATCTGAAATGCCTATCGGCACCAATTTTTAAAATGCTAATCGGCAACTATGTCTGTAATGCCTATCGGCACCTATATCGGAAATGCCTATCGGCACCTACTTTTGAATTGCCTATCGGAAACTACATCTGAAATGCCTATCAGCACCTATATCTGAAATGCCTATCGGCACCTATTTCTGAAATGCCTATCGGAAACTACATCTAAAATGCCTATTAGCACCTATATTTGAAATGCCTATCGGTAAACATATCTGAAATGCCTATCGACACCTATATTTGAAATACCTATCGGCTTCTATATCTGGAATGCCTATCGGCACCTATTTTTAAAATGCCAATCGGTGACTATATCTGAAATGCCTATCGGCACCTATATCTGAAATGCCTATCGGCAACAATTTTTGAAATGCCTATCGGAAACTACATCTGGAATGCCTATCAGCACCTATATTTGAAATGCCTATCGGCAACCATATCTGGAATGCCTACCGGCACCTATATTTGAAATGCCTATCGGCTTCTATATCTGAAATGCCTATCCACACCTATTTTTAAAACGCCAATTGGCAACTATATCTGAAATGCCTATCGGCACCTATATCTAAAATGCCTATCGGTACCTATTTTTGAAATGCCTATCGGAAACTACATCTGAAATGCCTATCAGCACTTATATTTGAAATGCCTATCGGCAACCATATCTGGAATGCCTATCGACACCTATATTTGAAATGCCTATCGGCTTATATATCTGAAATGCCTATCGGCACCTATTTTTAAAATGCCAATAGGCAACTATATCTGAAATGCCTATCGGCACCTATATCTGGAATGCCTATCGGCACCTATATTTGAAATGTCTATCGGCTTTTATATCTGAAATGCCTATCGGCACTTATTTTTAAAATGCCAATCGGCAACTATATCTGAAATGCCTATCGGCACCTATATCTGATATGCCTATCGGCACTTATTTTTGAAATGCCTATCGGAAACTACATGTGAAATGCCTATCAGCACCTATATTTGAAATGCCTATCGGCAACCATATCTGGAATGCCTATCGGCACCTATATTTGAAATGCCTATCGGCTTCTATATCTGAAATTCCTATCGGCACCAATTTTTAAAATGCCAATCGGCAACTATATCTGAAATGCCTATCGGCACCAATTTTTAAAATGCCTATCGGAAACTACATCTGAAATGCCTATCAGCACCTATATTTGAAATGCCTATCGGCAACCATATCTGAAATGCCTATCGGCACCTATATTTGAAATGTCTATCGGCTTCTATATCTGAAATGCCTATCGGCACTTATTTTTAAAATGCCAATCGGCAACTATATCTGAAATGCCTATCGGCACCTATATCTGAAATGCCTATCGGCACCTATTTTTGAAATGCCTATCGGAAACTACATGTGAAATGCCTATCAGCACCTATATTTGTAATGCCTATCGGCAACCATATCTGGAATGCCTATCGGCACCTATATTTGAAATGCCTATCGGCTTCTATATCTAAAATGCCTATCGGCACCAATTTTTAAAATGCTAATTGGCAACTATATCTGTAATGCTTATCGGCACCTATATCTGAAATGCCTATCGGCACCTACTTTTGAATTGCCTATCGGAAACTACATCTGAAATGCCTATCAGCACCTATATTTGAAATGCCTATCGGCAACTATATCTGGAATGCCTATCGGCACCTATATATGAAATGCCTATCGGCTTCTATATCTAAAATGCCTATCGACATCTATTTTTAAAATGCCAATCGGCAACTATAACTGAAATGCCTATCAACACATATATATGAAATGCCTATCGACACCTATTTTTGAAATGCCTATCAGAAACTACATCTGGAATGCCTATCAGCACCTATATTTGAAATGCCTATCGGCAAACATCTGAAATGCCTATCGACACCTATATCTGAAATACCTATCGGCTTCTATATCTGAAATGCCTATCGGCACCTATTTTTAATATGCCAATCGGAAACTATATCTGAAATGCCTATCAGCACCTATATCTGAAATGCCTATCAGCACCAATTTTCGAAATGCCTATCGGAAACTACATCTGAAATGCCTATCAGCACCTATATTTGAAATGCCTATCGGCAACCATATCTGGGTTGCTTATCGGCACCTATATTTGAAATGCCTATCGGCTTCTATATCTGAAATGACAATCGGCACCTATTTTTAAAATGCCAATCGGCAACTATATCTGAAATGCCTATCGGCACCTATATATGAAATGCCTATCGGCACCAATTTTTGAAATGCCTATCGGAAACTACATCTGAAATGCCTATCAGCACCTATATTTGAAATGCCTACCGGCAACCATATCTGGAATTCCTATCAGCACCTATTTTTGAAATGCCTATCGGCTTCTATATCTGAAATGCCTATCGGCACCTATTTTTAAAATTCCAATCGGCAACTATATCTGAAATGCCTATCGGCACCTATATCTAAAATGCCTATCGGAACCTATTTTTGAAATGCCTATCGGAAACTACATCTGAAATGCCTAACAGCACCTATATTTGAAATGCCTATCGGCAAACATATTTGGAATGCCAATCGGGACCTATATTTGAAATGCCTATCGGCAACCACATCAGAAATGCCTATCGGCACCTATATCTGAAATGTCTTTCGGCATTTATATCTGAAATGCCTATCGACACCTATATTTGAAATGCCTATCGGCACCTATATTTTAAATGCCTATCGGCATCTATATCTGATATGCCTATCGGCACCTATATCTGAAATGCCTATCGGCACCTATTTTTGAAATGCCTATCGGAAGCTACATCTTAAATGCCTATCGGCACCTATTTTTAAAATGCCAATCGGCAACTCTATCTGAAAAGCCTATCGGCACCTATATTTGAAATGCCTATCGGCACCTATTTTTGAAATGCCTATCGGAAACTACATCTGAAATGCCTATCAGCACCTATATTTGAAATGCCTATCGGCAACCATATCTGAAATGCCTATCGACACCTATTTTTAAAATGCCAATTGGCAACTATATCTGAAATGCCTATCGGCACCTATATCTGAAATGCCTATCGGCACCTATTTTTGAAATGCCTATCGGCCTCTATATCTGAAATGCCTATCGGCACCTATATTTTAAATGCCCATCGGCAACCATATCTGGAATGCCTATCAACACCTATATTTGAAATGCCTATCGGCTTCTATATCTGAAATGCCTATCGGCACCTATTTTTAAAATGCCAATCGGCAACTATATCTGAAATGCCTATCGACACCTATATCTGAAATGCCTATCGGCACCTATTTTTGAAATGCCTATCGGAAACTACATCTAAAATGCCTATTAGCACCTATATTTGAAATGCCTATCGGTAAACATATCTGAAATGCCTATCGACACCTATATTTGAAATACCTATCGGCTTCTATATCTGAAATGCCTATCGGCACCTATTTTTAAAATGCCAATCGGTGACTATATCTGAAATGCCTATCGGCACCTCTATCTGAAATGCCTATCGGCACCAATTTTTGAAATGCCTATCGGAAACTACATCTGGAATGCCTATCAGCACCTATATTTGAAATGCCTATCGGCAACCATATCTGGAATGCCTATCGGCACCTATATTTGAAATGCCTATCGGCTTCTATATCTGAAATGCCTATCCATACCTATTTTCAAAACGCCAATTGGCAACTATATCTGAAATGCCTATCGGCACCTATATCTGAAATGCCTATCGGTACCTATTTTTGAAATGCCTATCGGAAACTACATCTGAAATGCCTATCAGCACTTATATTTGAAATGCCTATCGGCAACCATATCTGGAATGCCTATCGGCACCTATATTTGAAATGCCTATCGGCTTATATATCTGAAATGCCTATCGGCACCTATTTATAAAATGCCAATAGGCAACTATATCTGAAATGCCTATCGGCACCTATATCTGGAATGCCTATCGGGACCTATATTTGAAATGTCTATCGGCTTCTATATCTGAAATGCCTATCGGCACTTATTTTTAAAATGCCAATCGGCAACTAAATCTGAAATGCCTATCGGCACCTATATCTGAAATGCTTATCGGCACCTATTTTTGAAATGCCTATCATAAACTACATGTGAAATGCCTATCAGCACCTATATGTGAAATGCCTATCGGCAACCATATCTGGAATGCCTATCGGCACCTATATTTGAAATGCCTATCGGCTTCTATATCTGAAATGCCTATCGGCACCAATTTTTAAAATGCTAATCGGCAACTATATCTGTAATGCCTATCGGCACCAATATCTGAAATGTCTATCGGCACCTACTTTTGAATTGCCTATCGGAAACTACATCTGAAATGCCTATCAGCACCTATATTTGAAATGCCTATCGGCAACCATATCTGAAATGCCTATCGACACCTATATTTGAAATACCTATCGGCTTCTATATCTGAAATGCCTATCGGCACCTATTTTTAAAATGCCAATCGGTAACTATATCTGAAATGCCTATCGGCACCTATATCTGAAATGCCTATCGGCACCAATTTTTGAAATGCCTATCGGAAACTACATCTGGAATGCCTATCAGCACCTATATTTGAAATGCCTATCGGCAACCATATCTGGAATGCCTATCGGCACCTATATTTGAAATGCCTATCGGCTTCTATATCTAAAATGCCTATCGACATCTATTTTTAAAATGCCAATCGGCAACTCTATCTGAAAAGCCTATCGGCACCTATATCTGAAATGCCTATCGGCACCTATTTTTGAAATGCCTATCGGTAACTACATCTGAAATGCCTATCAGCACCTATATTTGAAATGCCTATCGGCAATTATATCTGAAATGCCTATCGACACCTATATTTGAAATACCTATCGGCTTCTATATCTGAAATGCCTATCGGCACTTATTTTTAAAATGCTAATCGGCCACTATATCTGAAATGCCTATCAGCACCTATATCTGAAATGCCTATCGGCACCAATTTTTGAAATGCCTATCGGAAACTACATCTGAAATGCCTATCAGCACCTATATTTGAAATGCCTATCGGCAACCATATCTGGAATGCCTATCGGCACCTATATTTGAAATGCCTATTGGCTTCTATATCTGAAATGCCTATCGACACCTATTTTTAAAATGCCAATTGGCAACTATATCTGAAATGCCTATCGGCACCTATATCTGAAATGCCTATCGGCACCTATTTTTGAAATGCCTATCGGCTTCTATATCTGAAATGCCTATCGGCACCTATATTTGAAATGCCTGTCGGCAACCATATCTGGAATGCCTATCGGCACCTATATTTGAAATGCCTATCGGCTTCTATATCTGAAATGCCTATCGGCACCTATTTTTAAAATGCCAATCGGCAACTATATCTGAAATGCCTATCGACACCTATATCTGAAATGCCTATCGGCACCTATTTTTGAAATGCCTATCGGAAACTACATCTGTAATGCCTATTAGCACCTATATTTGAAATGCCTATCGGTAAACATATCTGAAATGCCTATCGACACCTATATTTGAAATACCTATCGGCTTCTATATCTGAAATGCCTATCGGCACCTATTTTTTAAAATGCCAATCGGTGACTATATCTGAAATGCCTATCGGCACCTATATATGAAATACCTATCGGCACCAATTTTTGAAATGCCTATCGGAAACTACATCTGGAATGCCTATCAGCACCTATATTTGAAATGCCTATCGGCAACCATATCTGGAATGCCTATCGGCACCTGTATTTGAAATGCCTATCGGCTTCTATATCTGAAATGCCTATCCACAACTATTTTCAAAACGCCAATTGGCAACTATATCTGAAATGCCTATCGGCACCTATATCTGAAATGCCTATCGGTACCTATTTTTGAAATGCCTATCGGAAACTACATCTGAAATGCCTATCAGCACTTATATTTGAAATGATTATCGGCAACCATATCTGGAATGCCTATCGGCACCTATATTTGAAATGCCTATCGGCTTATATATCTGAAATGCCTATCGGCACCTATTTTTAAAATGCCAATAGGCAACTATATCTGAAATGCCTATCGGCACCTATATCTGGAATGCCTATCGGCACCTATATTTGAAATGTCTATCGGCTTCTATGTCTGAAATGCCTATCGGCACTTATTTTTAAAATGTAAATCGGCAACTATATCTGAAATGCCTATCGGCACCTATATCTGAAATGCCTATCGGCACCTATTTTTGAAATGCCTATCGAAAACTACATGTGAAATGCCTATCAGCACCTATATTTGTAATGCCTATCGGCAACTATATCTGGAATGCCTATCGGCACCTATATTTGAAATGCCTATCGGCTTCTATATCTGAAATGCCTATCGGCACCAATTTTTAAAATGCTAATCGGCAACTATATCTGTAATGCCTATCGGCACCTATATCTGAAATTCCTATCGGCACCTACTTTTGAATTGCCTATCGGAAACTACATCTAAAATGCCTATGAGCACCTATATTTGAAATGCCTATCGGCAACCATATCTGAAATGCCTATCGACACCTATATTTGAAATACCTATCGGCTTCTATATCTGAAATGCCTATCGGCACCTATTTTTAAAATGCCAATCGGTAACTATATCTGAAATGCCTATCGGCACCTATATCTGAAATGCCTATCGGCACCAATTTTTGAAATGCCTATCGGAAACTACATCTGGAATGAATATCAGCACCTATATTTGAAATGCCTATCGGCAACCATATCTGGAATGCCTATCGGCACCTATATTTGAAATGCCTATCGGCTTCTATATCTAAAATGCCTATCGACATCTATTTTTAAAATGCCAATCGGCAACTATATCTGAAATGCCTATCGGCATATATATCTGAAATGCCTATCGACACCTATTTTTGAAATGCCTATCGGAAACTACATCTGGAATGCCTATCAGCACCTATATTTGAAATGCCTATCGGCAAACATCTGGAATGCCTATCGACACCTATATCTGAAATACCTATCGGCTTCTATATCTGAAATGCCTATCGGCACCTATTTTTAAAATGCCAATCGGAAACTATATCTGAAATGCCTATCAGCACCTATATCTGACATGCCTATCGGCACCAATTTTTGAAATGCCTATCGGAAACTACATCTGAAATGCCTATCAGCACCTATATTTGAAATGCCTATCGGCAACCATATCTGGGTTGCTTATCGGCACCTATATTTGAAATGCCTATCGGCTTCTATATCTGAAATGCCTATCGGCACCTATTTTTAAAATGCCAATCGGCAACTATATCTGAAATGCCTATCGGCACCTATATATGAAATGCCTATCGGCACCAATTTTTGAAATGCCTATCGGAAACTACATCTGAAATGCCTATCAGCACCTATATTTGAAATGCCTACCGGCAACCATATCTAGAATCCCTATCAGCACCTATATTTGAAATGCCTATCGGCTTCTATATCTGAAATGCCTATCGGCACCTATTTTTAAAATTCCAATCGGCATCTATATCTGAAATGCCTATCGGCACCTATATCTGAAAAGCCTATCGGCACCTATTTTTGAAATGCCTATCGGAAACTATATCTGAAATGCCTATCAGCACCTATATTTGAAATGCCTATCGGTAAACATATCTGAAATGCCTATCGACACCTATATTTGAAATACCTATCGGCTTCTATATCTGAAATGCCTATCGGCACCTATTTTTAAAATGCCAATCGGTGACTATATCTGAAATGCCTATCGGCACCTATATCTGAAATGCCTATCGGCACCAATCTTTGAAATGCCTATCGGAAACTACATCTGGAATGCCTATCAGCACCTATATTTGAAATGCCTATCGGCAACCATATCTGGAATGCCTATCGGCACCTATATTTGAAATGCCTATCGGCTTTTATATCTGAAATGCCTATCCACACCTATTTTCAAAACGCCAATTGGCAACTATATCTGAAATGCCTATCGGCACCTATATCTGAAATGCCTATCGGTACCTATTTTTGAAATGCCTATCGGAAACTACATCTGAAATGCCTATCAGCACTTATATTTGAAATGCCTATCGGCAACCATATCTGGAATGCCTATCAGCACCTATATTTGAAATGCCTATCGGCTTATATATCTGAAATGCCTATCGGCACCTATTTTTAAAATGCCAATAGGCAACTATATCTGAAATGCCTATCGGCACCTATATCTGGAATGCCTATCGACACCTAAATTTGAAATGTCTATCGGCTTCTATATCTGAAATGCCTATCGGCACTTATTTTTAAAATGCCAACAGGCAACTATATCTGAAATGCCTATCGGCACCTATATCTGAAATGCCTATCGGCACCTATTTTTGAAATGCCTATCGGAAACTACATGTGAAATGCCTATCAGCACCTATATTTGAAATGCCTACCGGCAACCATATCTGGAATTCCTATCAGCACCTATATTTGAAATGCCTATCGGCTTCTATATCTGAAATGCCTATCGGCACCTATTTTTAAAATTCCAATCGGCAACTATATCTGAAATGCCTATCGGCACCTATATCTGAATTGCCTATGGGCACCTATTTTTGAAATGCCTATCGGAAACTATATCTGAAATGCCTATCAGCACCTATATTTGAAATGCCTATCGGCAACCATATCTGGGTTGCTTATCGGCACCTATATTTGAAATGCCTATCGGCTTCTATATCTGAAATGCCTATCGGCACCTATTTTTAAAATGCCAATCGGCAACTATATCTGAAATGCCTATCGGCACCTATATATGAAATGCCTATCGGCACCAATTTTTGAAATGCCTATCGGAAACTACATCTGAAATGCCTATCAGCACCTATATTTGAAATGCCTACCGGCAACCATATCTGGAATTCCTATCAGCACCTATATTTGAAATGCCTATCAGCTTCTATATCTGAAATGCCTATCGGCACCAATTTTTAAAATTCCAATCGGCAACTATATCTGAAATGCCTATCGGCACCTATATCTGAAATGCTTATCGGCACCTATTTTTGAAATGCCTATCGGAAACTACATCTGAAATGCCTATCAGCACCTATATTTGAAATGCCTATCGGCAACAATATTTGGAATGCCAATCGGGACCTATATTTGAAATGCCTATCGGCAACCACATCAGAAATGCCTATCGGCACCTATATCTGAAATGTCTTTCGGCATTTATATCTGAAATGCCTATCGACACCTATATTTGAAATGCCTATCGGCACCTATATTTTAAATGCCTATCGGCATCTATATCTGATATGCCTATCGGCACCTATATCTGAAATGCCTATCGGCACCTATTTTTTAAATGCCTATCGGAAGCTACATCTAAAATGCCTATCGGCACTTATTTTTAAAATGCCAATCGGCAACTCTATCTGAAAAGCCTATCGGCACCTATATCTGAAATGCCTATCGGCACCTATTTTTGAAATGCCTATCGGAAACTACATCTGAAAATGCCTATCAGCACCTATATTTGAAATGTCTATCGGCAACCATATCTGGAATGCCTATCGGCACCTATATTTGAAATGCCTATTGGCTTCTATATCTGAAATGCCTATCGACACCTATTTTTAAAATGCCAATTGGCAACTATATCTGAAATGCCTATAGGCACCTATATCTGAAATGCCTATCGGCACCTATTTTTGAAATGCCTATCGGCTTCTATATCTGAAATGCCTATCGGCACCTATATTTGAAATGCCTATCGGTAACCATATCTGGAATGTTTATCGGCACCTATATTTGAAATGCCTATCGGCTTCTATATCTGAAATGCCTATCGGCACCTTTTTTTAAAATGCCAATCGGCAACTATATCTGAAATGCCTATCGACACCTATATTTGAAATGCCTATCGGCTTCTATATCTGAAATGCCTATCGGCACCTATTTTTAAAATGCCAATCGGCAACTATACCTGAAATGCCTATCGACACCTATATCTGAAATGCCTATCGGCACCTATTTTTGAAATGCCTATCGGAAACTACATCTAAAATGCCTATTAGCACCTATATTTGAAATGCCAATCGGTAAACATATCTAAAATGCCTATCGACACCTATATTTGAAATACCTATCGGCTTCTATATCTGAAATGCCTATCGGCACCTATTTTTAAAATGCCAATCGGTGACTATATCTGAAATGCCTATCGGCACCTATATCTGAAATGCCTATCGGCACCAATTTTTGAACTGCCTATCGGAAACTACATCTGGAAAGCCTATCAGCACCTATATTTGAAATGCCTATCGGCAACCATATCTGGAATGCCTATCGGCACCTATATTTGAAATGCCTATCGGCTTCTATATCTGAAATGCCTATCCACACCTATTTTCAAAACGAAAATTGGCAACTATATCTGAAATGCCTATCGGCACCTATATCTGAAATGCCTATCGGTACCTATTTTTGAAATGCCTATCGGAAACTACATCTGAAATGCCTATCAGCACTTATATTTGAAATGCCTATCGGCAACCATATCTGGAATGCCTATCGGCACCTATATTTGAAATGCCTATCGGCCTATATATCTGAAATGCCTATCGGCACCTATTTTTAAAATGCCAATAGGCAACTATATCTGAAATGCCTATCGGCACCTATATCTGGAATGCCTATCGGCACCTATATTTGAAATGTCTATCGGCTTCTATATCTGAAATGCCTATCGGCACTTATTTTTAAAATGCCAATCGGCAACTATATCTGAAATGCCTATCGGCACCTATATCTGAAATGCCAATCGGCACCTATTTTTGAAATGCCTATCGAAAACTACATGTGAAATGCCTATCAGCACATATATTTGAAATGCCTATCCACAACCATATCTGGAATGCCTATCGGCACCTATATTTGAAATGCCTATCGGCTTCTATATCTGAAATGCCTATCGGCACCAATTTTTAAAATGCTAATCGGCAACTATATCTGTAATGCCTATCGGCACCTATATCTGAAATGCGTATCGGCACCTACTTTTGAATTGCCTATCGGAAACTACATCTGAAATGCCTATCAGCACCTGTATGTGAAATGCCTATCGGCAACCATATCTGAAATGCCTATCGACACCTATATTTGAAATACCTATCGGCTTCTATATCTGAAATGCCTATCGGCACCTATTTTTAAAATGCCAATCGGTAACTATATCTGAAATGCCTATCGGCACCTATATCTGAAATGCCTATCGGCACCAATTTTTGAAATGCCTATCGGAAACTACATCTGGAATGCCTATCAGCACCTATATTTGAAATGCCTACCGGCAACCATATCTGGAATGCCTATCGGCACCTATATTTAAAATGCCTATCGGCTTCTATATCTAAAATGCCTATCGACATCTATTTTTAAAATGCCAATCGGCAACTATATCTGAAATGCCTATCGGCATATATATCTGAAATGCCTATCGACACCTATTTTTGAAATGCCTATCGGAAACTACATCTGGAATGCCTATCAGCACCTATATTTTAAATGCCTATCGGCAAACATCTGAAATGCCTATCGACACCTATATCTGAAATACCTATCGGCTTCTATATCTGAAATGCCTATCGGCACCTATTTTTAAAATGCCAATCGGAAACTATATCTGAAATGCCTATCAGCACTTATATCTGAAATGCCTATCGGCACCAATTTTTGAAATGCCTATCGGAAACTACATCTGAAATGCCTATCAGCACCTATATTTGAAATGCCTATCGGCAACCATATCTGGGTTGCTTATCGGCACCTATATTTGAAATGCCTATCGGCTTCTATATCTGAAATGCCTATCGGCACCTATTTTTAAAATGCCAATCGGCAACTATATCTGAAATGCCTATCGGCACCTATATATGAAATGCCTATCGGCACCAATTTTTGAAATGCCTCTCGGAAACTACATCTGAAATGCCTATCAGCACCTATATTTGAAATGCCTACCGGCAACCATATCTAGAATCCCTATCAGCACCTATATTTGAAATGCCTATCGGCTTCTATATCTGAAATGCCTATCGGCACCTATTTTTAAAATTCCAATCGGCAACTATATCTGAAATGCCTATCGGCACCTATATCTGAAAAGCCTATCGGCAACTATTTTTGAAATGCCTATCGGAAACTATATCTGAAATGCCTATCAGCACCTATGTTTGAAATGCCTATCGGTAAACATATCTGAAATGCCTAGCGACACCTATATTTGAAATACCTATCGGCTTCTATATCTGAAATGCCTATCGGCACCTATTTTTAAAATGCCAATCGGTGACTATATCTGAAATGCCTATCGGCACCTATATCTGAAATGCCTATCGGCACCAATCTTTGAAATGCCTATCGGAAACTACATCTGGAATGCCTATCAGCATCTATATTTGAAATGCCTATCGGCAACCATATCTGGAATGCCTATCGGCACCTATATTTGAAATGCCTATCGGCTTTTATATCTGAAATGCCTATCCACACCTATTTTCAAAACGCCAATTGGCAACTATATCTGAAATGCCTATCGGCACCTATATCTGAAATGCCTATCAGCACCAATTTTTAAAATGCTAATCGGCAACTATATCTGTAATGCCTATTGGCACCTATATCTGAAATGCCTATCGGCACCTACTTTTGAATTGCCTATCGGAAACTACATCTAAAATGCCTATCAGCACCTATATTTGAAATGCCTATCGGCAACCATATCTGAAATGCCTATCGACACCTATATTTGAAATACCTATCGGCTTCTATATCTGAAATGCCTATCGGCACCTATTTTTAAAATGCCAATCGGTAAATATATCTGAAATGCCTATCAGCACCTATATCTGAAATGCCTATCGGCACCAATTTTTGAAATGCCTATCGGAAACTACATCTGGAATGAATATCAGCACCTATATTTGAAATGCCTATCGGCAACCATATCTATAATGCCTATCGGCACCTATATTTGAAAGCCTATCGGATTCTATATCTAAAATGCCTATCGACATCTATTTTTAAAATGCCAATCGGCAACTATATCTGAAATGCCTATCGGGACATATATCTGAAATGCCTATCGACACCTATTTTTGAAATGCCTATCGGAAACTACATCTGGAATGCCTATCAGCACTTATATTTGAAATGCCTATCGGCAAACATCTGAAATGCCTATCGACACCTATATCTGAAATACCTTTAGGCTTCTATATCTGAAATGCCTATCGGCACCTACTTTTAAAATGCCAATCGGAAACTATATCTGAAATGCCTATCAGCACCTATATCTGAAATGCCTATCGGCACCAATTTTTGAAATGCCTATCGGAAACTACATCTGAAATGCCTATCAGCACCTATATTTGAAATGCCTATCGGCAACCATATCTGGGCTGCTTATCGGCACCTATATTTGAAATGCCTATCGGCTTCTATATCTGAAATGCCTATCGGCACCTATTTTAAAATGCCAATCGGCAACTATATCTGAAATGCCTATCAGCACCTATATGTGAAATGCCTATCGGCAACCATATCTGAAATGCCTATCGACACCTATATTTGAAATACCTATCGGCTTCTATATCTGAAATGCCTATCGGCACCTATTTTTAAAATGCCAATCGGTAACTATATCTGAAATGCCTATCGGCACCTATATCTGAAATGCCTATCGGCACCAATTTGTGAAACGCCTATCGGAAACTACATCTGGAATGCCTATCAGCACCTATATTTGAAATGCCTATCGGCAACCATATCTGGAATGCCTATCGGCACCTATATTTGAAATGCCTATCGGCTTCTATATCTAAAATGCCTATCGACATCTATTTTTAAAATGCCAATCGGCAACTATATCTGAAATGCCTATCGGCATATATATCTGAAATGCCTATCGACACCTATTTTTGAAATGCCTATCGGAAACTACATCTGGAATGCCTATCAGCACCTATATTTGAAATGCCTATCGGCAAACATCTGAAATGCCTATCGACACCTATATCTGAAATACCTATCGGCTTCTATATCTGAAATGCCTATCGGCACCTATTTTTAAAATGCCAATCGGAAACTATATCTGAAATGCCTATCAGCACCTATATCTGAAATGCCTATCGGCACCAATTTTTGAAATGCCTATCGGAAACTACATCTGAAATGCCTATCAGCACCTATATTTGAAATGCCTACCGGCAACCATATCTAGAATCCCTATCAGCACCTATATTTGAAATGCCTATCGGCTTCTATATCTGAAATGCCTATCGGCACCTATTTTTAAAATTCCAATCGGCAACTATATCTGAAATGCCTATCGGCACCTATATCTGAAAAGCCTATCGGCAACTATTTTTGAAATGCCTATCGGAAACTATATCTGAAATGCCTATCAGCACCTATATTTGAAATGCCTATCGGTAAACATATCTGAAATGCCTAGCGACACCTATATTTGAAATACCTATCGGCTTCTATATCTGAAATGCCTATCGGCACCTATTTTTAAAATGCCAATCGGTGACTATATCTGAAATGCCTATCGGCACCTATATCTGAAATGCCTATCGGCACCAATCTTTGAAGTGCCTATCGGAAACTACATCTGGAATGCCTATCAGCACCTATATTTGAAATGCCTATCGGCAACCATATCTGGAATGCCTATCGGCACCTATATTTGAAATGCCTATCGGCTTTTATATCTGAAATGCCTCTCCACACCTATTTTCAAAACGCCAATTGGCAACTCTATCTGAAATGCCTATCGGCACCTATATCTGAAATGCCTATCGGTACCTATTTTTGAAATGCCTATCGGAAACTACATCTGAAATGCCTATCGGAACTACATCTGGAATGCCTATCAGCACCTATATTTGAAATGCCTATCGGCAAACATCTGAAATGCCTATCGACACCTATATCTGAAATACCTATCGGCTTCTATATCTGAAATGCCTATCGGCACCTATTTTTAAAATGCCAATCGGAAACTATATCTGAAATGCCTATCAGCACTTATATCTGAAATGCCTATCGGCACCAATTTTTGAAATGCCTATCGGAAACTACATCTGAAATGCCTATCAGCACCTATATTTGAAATGCCTATCGGCAACCATATCTGGGTTGCTTATCGGCACCTATATTTGAAATGCCTATCGGCTTCTATATCTGAAATGCCTATCGGCACCTATTTTTAAAATGCCAATCGGCAACTATATCTGAAATGCCTATCGGCACCTATATATGAAATGCCTATCGGCACCAATTTTTGAAATGCCTATCGGAAACTACATCTGAAAAGCCTATCAGCACCTATATCTGAAATGCCTATCGGCACCAATTTTTGAAATGCCTATCGGAAACTACATCTGAAAGGCCTATCAGCACCTATATTTGAAATGCCTATCGGCAACCATATCTGGGTTGCTTATCGGCACCTATATTTGAAATGCCTATCGGCTTCTATATCTGAAATGCCTATCGGCACCTATTTTTAAAATGCCAATCGGCAACTATATCTGAAATGCCTATCGGCACCTATATATGAAATGCCTATCGGCACCAATTTTTGAAATGCCTATCGGAAACTACATCTGAAATGCCTATCAGCACCTATATTTGAAATGCCTACCGGCAACCATATCTAGAATCCCTATCAGCACCTATATTTGAAATGCCTATCGGCTTCTATATCTGAAATGCCTATCGGCACCTATTTTTAAAATTCCAATCGGCAACTATATCTCAAATGCCTATCGGCACCTATATCTGAAAGCCTATCGGCAACTATTTTTGAAATGCCTATCGGAAACTATATCTGAAATGCCTATCAGCACCTATATTTGAAATGCCTATCGGTAAACATATCTGAAATGCCTAGCGACACCTATATTTGAAATACCTATCGGCTTCTATATCTGAAATGCCTATCGGCACCTATTTTTAAAATGACAATCGGTGACTATATCTGAAATGCCTATCGGCACCTATATCTGAAATGCCTATCGGCACTAATCTTTGAAATGCCTATAGGAAACTACATCTTGAATGCCTATCAGCACCTATATTTGAAATGCCTATCGGCAACCATATCTGGAATGCCTATCGGCACCTCTATTTGAAATGCCTATCGGCTTTTATATCTGAAATGACTATCCACACCTATTTTCAAAACGCCAATTGGCAACTATATCTGAAATGCCTATCGGCACCTATATCTGAAATGCCTATCGGTTCCTATTTTTGAAATGCCTATCGGAAACTACATCTGAAATGCCTATCAGCACTTATATTTGAAATGCCTATCGGCAAACATATTTGGAATGCCTATCAGCACCTATATTTGAAATGTCTATCGGCTTCTATATCTGAAATGCCTATCGGCACTTATTTTTAAAATGCCAACAGGCAACTATATCTGAAATGCCTATCGGCACCTATATCTGAAATGCCTATCGGCACCTATTTTTGAAATGCCTATCGGAAACTACATGTGAAATGCCTATCAGCACCTATATTTGAAATTCCTACCGGCAACCATATCTGGAATTCCTATCAGCACCTATATTTGAAATGCCTATCGGCTTCTATATCTGAAATGCCTATCGGCACCTATTTTTAAAATTCCAATCGGCAACTATATCTGAAATGCCTATCGGCACCTATATCTGAATTGCCTATCGGCACCTATTTTTGAAATGCCTATCGGAAACTATATCTGAAATGCCTATCAGCACCTATATTTGAAATGCCTATCGGCAACCATATCTGGGTTGCTTATCGGCACCTATATTTGAAATGCCTATCGGCTTCTATATCTGAAATGCCTATCGGCACCTATTTTTAAAATGCCAATCGGCAACTATATCTGAAATGCCTATCGGCACCTATATATGAAATGCCTATCAGCACCAATTTTTGAAATGCCTATCGGAAACTACATCTGAAATGCCTATCAGCACCTATATTTGAAATGCCTACCGGCAACCATATCTGGAATTCCTATCAGCACCTATATTTGAAATGCCTATCAGCTTCTATATCTGAAATGCCTATCGGCACCTATTTTTAAAATTCCAATCGGCAAGTATATCTGAAATGCCTATCGGCACCTATATCTGAAATGCTTATCGGCACCTATTTTTGAAATGCCTATCGGAAACTACATCTGAAATGCCTATCAGCACCTATATTTGAAATGCCTATCGGCAACAATATTTGGAATGCCAATCGGGACCTATATTTGAAATGCCTATCGGCAACCACATCAGAAATGCCTATCGGCACCTATATCTGAAATGTCTTTCGGCATTTATATCTGAAATGCCTATCGACACCTATATTTGAAATGCCTATCGGCACCTATATTTTAAATGCCTATCGGCATCTATATCTGATATGCCTATCGGCACCTATATCTGAAATGCCTATCGGCATCTATTTTTTAAATGCCTATCAGAAGCTACATCTAAAATGCCTATCGGCACCTATTTTTAAAGTGCCAATCGGCAACTCTATCTGAAAAGCCTATCGGCACCTATATCTGAAATGCCTATCGGCACCTATATTTGAAATGCCTATTGGCTTCTACATCTAAAATGCCTATCGACACCTATTTTTAAAATGCCAATTGGTAACTATATCTGAAATGCCTATCGGCACCTATATCTGAAATGCCTATCGGCACCTATTTTTGAAATGCCTATCGGCTTCTATATCTGAAATGCCTATCGGCACCTATATTTGAAATGCCTATCGGTAACCATATCTGGAATGTTTATCGGCACCTATATTTGAAATGCCTATCGGCTTCTATATCTGAAATGCCTATCGGCACCTATTTTTTAAATGCCAATCGGCAACTAAATCTGAAATGCCTATCGACACCTATATTTGAAATGCCTATCGGCTTCTATATCTGAAATGCCTATCGGCACCTATTTTTAAAATGCCAATCGGCAACTATATCTGAAATGCCTATAGACACCTATATCTGAAATGCCTATCGGCACCTATTTTTGAAATGCCTATCGGAAACTACATCTAAAATGCCTATTAGCACCTATATTTGAAATGCCTATCGGTAAACATATCTGACATGCCTATCGACACCTATATTTGAAATACCTATCGGCTTTTATATCTGAAATGCCTATCGGCACCTATTTTTAAAATGCCAATCGGTGACTATATCTGAAATGCCTATCGGCACCTATATCATAAATGCCTATCGGCACCAATTTTTGAACTGCCTGTCGGAAACTACATCTGGAATGCCTATCAGCACCTATATTTGAAATGCCTATCGGCAACCATATCTGGAATGCCTATCGGCACCTATATTTGAAATGCCTATCGGCTTCTATATCTGAAATGCCTATCCACACCTATTTTCAAAACGAAAATTGGCAACTATATCTGAAATGCCTATCGGCACCTATATCTGAAATGCCTATCGGTACCTATTTTTGAAATGCCTATCGTAAACTACATCTGAAATGCCTATCAGCACTTATATTTGAAATGCCTATCGGCAACCATATCTGGAATGCCTATCGGCACCTATATTTGAAATGCCTATCGGCCTATATATCTGAAATGCCTATCGGCACCTATTTTTAAAATGCCAATAGGCAACTATATCTGAAATGCCTATCGGCACCTATATCTGGAATGCCTATCGGCACCTATATTTGAAATGTCTATCGGCTTCTATATCTGAAATGCCTATCGGCACCTATTTTTGAAATGCCTATCGGAAACTACATGTGAAATGCCTATCAGCACCTATATTTGTAATGCCTATCGCCAACCATATCTGGAATGTCTATCGGCACCTATATTTGAAATGCCTATCGGCTTCTATATCTGAAATGCCTATCGGCACCTATTTTTAAAATGCCAATCGGCAACTATATCTGAAATGCCTATCGGCACCTATATATGAAATGCCTATCGGCACCTATTTTTAAAATTCCAATCGGCAACTATATCTGAAATGCCTATCGGAACCTTTGTCTGAAATGCCTATCGGCACCTATTTTTGAAATGCCTATCGGAAACTACATCTGAAATGCCTATCAGCACCTATATTTGAAATGCCTATCGGCAACCATATTTGGAATGCCAATCGGGACCTATATTTGAAATGCCTATCGGCAACCACATCAGAAATGCCTATCGGCACCTATATCTGAAATGTCTTTCGGCATTTATATCTGAAATGCCTATCGACACCTATATTTGAAATGCCTATCGGCACCTATATTTTAAATGCCTATCGGCATCTATATCTGATATGCCTATCGGCACCTATATCTGAAATGCCTATCGGCACCTATTTTTGAAATGCCTATCGGAAGCTACATCTTAAATGCCTATCGGCACCTATTTTTAAAATGCCAATCGGCAACTCTATCTGAAAAGCCTATCGGCACCTATACCTGAAAAGCCTATCGGCACCTATACCTGAAATGCCTATCGGCACCTATTTTTGAAATGCCTATCGGAAACTACATCTGAAATGTCTATCAGCACTTATATTTGAAATGCCTATCGGCAACCATATCTGAAATGCCTATCGGCACCTATTTTTAAAATGCCAATCGGCCACTATATCTGAAATGCCTATCAGCACCTATATCTGAAATGCCTATCGGCACCAATTTTTGAAATGCCTATCGGAAACTACATCTGAAATGCCTATCAGCACTTATATTTGAAATGCCTATCGGCAACCATATCTGGAATGCCTATCGGCACTTATATTTGAAATGCCTATTGGCTTCTATATCTGAAATGCCTATCGACACCTATTTTTAAAATGCCAATTGGCAACTATATCTGTAATGCCTATCGGCACCTATATCTGAAATGCCTATCGGTACCTATTTTTGAAATGCCTATCGGAAACTACATCTGACATGCCTATCAGCACTTATATTTGAAATGCCTATCGGCAACCATATCTGGAATGCCTATAGGCACCTATATTTGAAATGCCTATCGGCTTATATATCTGAAATGCCTATCGACACCTATTTTTAAAATGCCAATTGGCAACTATATCTGAAATGCCTATCGGCACCTATATCTGAAATGCCTATCGGCACCTATTTTTGAAATGCCTATCGGCTTCTATATCTGAAATGCCTATCGGCACCTATATTTGAAATGCCTATCGGCAACCATATCTGGAATGCCTATCAACACCTATATTTGAAATGCCTATCGGCTTCTATATCTGAAATGCCTATTGGCACCTCTTTTTAAAATGCCAATCGGCAACTATATCTGAAATGCCTATCGACACCTATATCTGAAATGCCTATCGGCACCTATTTTTGAAATGCCTATCGGAAACTACATCTAAAATGCCTATTAGCACCTATATTTGAAATGCCTATCGGTAAACATATCTGAAATGCCTATCGACACCTATATTTGAAATACCTATCGGCTTCTATATCTGAAATGCCTATCGGCACCTATTTTTAAAATGCCAATCGGTGACTATATCTGAAATGCCTATCGGCACCTATATCTGAAATGCCTATCGGCACCACTTTTTGAAATGCCTATCGGAAACTACATCTGGAATGCCTATCAGCACCTATATTTGAAATGCCTATCGGCAACCATATCTGGAATGCCTATCGGCACCTATATTTGAAATGTCTATCGGCTTCTATATCTGAAATGCCTATCGGCACTTATTTTTAAAATGCCAATCGGCAACTATATCTGAAATGCCTATCGGCACCTATATCTGAAATGCCTATCGGCACCTATTTTTGAAATGCCTATCGGAAACTACATGTGAAATGCCTATCAGCACCTATATTTGAAATGCCTATCGGCTTGTATATCTGAAATGCCTATCGGCACCAATTTTTAAAATGCTAATCGGCAACAATATCTGTAATGCCTATCGGCCCCTATATCTGAAATGCCTATCGGCACCTACTTTTGAATTGCCTATCGGAAACTACATCTGAAATGCCTATCAGCACCTATATTTGAAATGCCTATCGGCAACCATATCTGAAATGCCTATCGACACCTATATTTGAAATACCTATCGGCTTCTATATCTGAAATGCCTATCGGCACCTATTTTTAAAATGCCAATCGGTAACTATATCTGAAATACCTATCGGCACCTATATCTGAAATGCCTATCGGCACCAATTTTTGAAATGCCTATCGGAAACTACATCTGGAATGAATATCAGCACCTAAATTTGAAATGCCTATCGGCAACCATATCTGGAGTGCCTATCGGCACCTATATTTGAAATGCCTATCGGCTTCTATATCTAAAATGCCTATCGACATCTATTTTTAAAATGCCAATCGGCAACTATATCTGAAATGCCTATCGGCACATATATCTGAAATGCCTATCGACACCTATTTTTGAAATGCCTATCGGAAACAACATCTGGAATGCCTATCAGCACCTATATTTGAAATGCCTATCGGCAAACATCTGAAATGCCTATCGACACCTATATCTGAAATACCTATCGGCTTATATATCTGAAATGCCTGTCGGCACCTATTTTTAAAATGCCAATCGGAAACTATATCTGAAATGCCTATCAGCACCTATATCTGAAATGCCTATCGGCACCAATTTTTGAAATGCCTATCGGAAACTACATCTGAAATGCCTATCAGCACCTATATTTGAAATCCCTATCGGCAACCATATCTGGGTTGCTTATCGGCACCTATATTTGAAATGCCTATCGGCTTCTATATCTGAAATGCCTATCGGCACCTATTTTTAAAATGCCAATCGGCAACTATATCTGAAATGCCTATCGGCACCTATATATGAAATGCCTATCGGCACCTATTTTTAAAATTCCAATCGGCAACTATATCTGAAATGCCTATCGGAACCTTTGTCTGAAATGCCTATCGGCACCTATTTTTGAAATGCCTATCGGAAACTACATCTGAAATGCCTATCAGCACCTATATTTGAAATGCCTATCGGCAACCGTATTTGGAATGCCAATCGGGACCTATATTTGAAATGCCTATCGGCAACCACATCAGAAATGCCTATCGGCACCTATATCTGAAATGTCTTTCGGCATTTATATCTGAAATGCCTATCGACACCTATATTTGAAATGCCTATCGGCACCTATATTTTAAATGCCTATCGGCATCTATATCTGATATGCCTATCGGCACCTATATCTGAAATGCCTATCGGCACCTATTTTTGAAATGCCTATCGGAAGCTACATCTTAAATGCCTATCGGCACCTATTTTTAAAATGCCAATCGGCAACTCTATCTGAAAAGCCTATCGGCACCTATACCTGAAAAGCCTATCGGCACCTATACCTGAAATGCCTATCGGCACCTATTTTTGAAATGCCTATCGGAAACTACATCTGAAATGTCTATCAGCACTTATATTTGAAATGCCTATCGGCAACCATATCTGAAATGCCTATCGACACCTATATTTGAAATACCTATCGGCTTCTATATCTGAAATGCCTATCGGCACCTATTTTTAAAATGCCAATCGGCCACTATATCTGAAATGCCTATCAGCACCTATATCTGAAATGCCTATCGGCACCAATTTTTGAAATGCCTATCGGAAACTACATCTGAAATGCCTATCAGCACTTATATTTGAAATGCCTATCGGCAACCATATCTGGAATGCCTATCGGCACTTATATTTGAAATGCCTATTGGCTTCTATATCTGAAATGCCTATCGACACCTATTTTTAAAATGCCAATTGGCAACTATATCTGTAATGCCTATCGGCACCTATATCTGAAATGCCTATCGGTACCTATTTTTGAAATGCCTATCGGAAACTACATCTGACATGCCTATCAGCACTTATATTTGAAATGCCTATCGGCAACCATATCTGGAATGCCTATAGGCACCTATATTTGAAATGCCTATCGGCTTATATATCTGAAATGCCTATCGACACCTATTTTTAAAATGCCAATTGGCAACTATATCTGAAATGCCTATCGGCACCTATATCTGAAATGCCTATCGGCACCTATTTTTGAAATGCCTATCGGCTTCTATATCTGAAATGCCTATCGGCACCTATATTTGAAATGCCTATCGGCAACCATATCTGGAATGCCTATCAACACCTATATTTGAAATGCCTATCGGCTTCTATATCTGAAATGCCTATTGGCACCTCTTTTTAAAATGCCAATCGGCAACTATATCTGAAATGCCTATCGACACCTATATCTGAAATGCCTATCGGCACCTATTTTTGAAATGCCTATCGGAAACTACATCTAAAATGCCTATTAGCACCTATATTTGAAATGCCTATCGGTAAACATATCTGAAATGCCTATCGACACCTATATTTGAAATACCTATCGGCTTCTATATCTGAAATGCCTATCGGCACCTATTTTTAAAATGCCAATCGGTGACTATATCTGAAATGCCTATCGGCACCTATATCTGAAATGCCTATCGGCACCAATTTTTGAAATGCCTATCGGAAACTACATCTGGAATGCCTATCAGCACCTATATTTGAAATGCCTATCGTCAACCATATCTGGAATGCCTATCGGCACCTATATTTGAAATGCCTATCGGCTTCTATATCTGAAATGCCTATCCACACCTATTTTCAAAACGCCAATTGGCAACTATATCTGAAATGCCTATCGGCACCTATATCTGAAATGCCTATCGGTACCTATTTTTGAAATGCCTATCGGAAACTACATCTGAAATGCCTATCAGCACTTATATTTGAAATGCCTATCGGCAACCATATCTGGAATGCCTATCGGCACCTATATTTGAAATGTCTATCGGCTTCTATATCTGAAATGCCTATCGGCACTTATTTTTAAAATGCCAATCGGCAACTATATCTGAAATGCCTATCGGCACCTATATCTGAAATGCCTATCGGCACCTATTTTTGAAATGCCTATCGGAAACTACATGTGAAATGCCTATCAGCACCTATATTTGAAATGCCTATCGGCAATCACATCTGGAATGCCTATCGGCACCTATATTTGAAATGCCTATCGGCTTCTATATCTGAAATGCCTATCGACACCAATTTTTAAAATGCTAATCGGCAACTATATCTGTAATGCCTATCGGCACCTATATCTGAAATGCCTATCGCCACCTACTTTTGAATTGCCTATCGGAAACTACATCTGAAATGCCTATCAGCACCTATATTTGATATGCCTATCGGCAACCATATCTGAAATGCCTATCGACACCTATATTTGAAATACCTCTCGGCTTCTATATCTGAAATGCCTATCGGCACCTATATCTGAAATGCCTATCGGCACCAATTTTTGACATGCCTATCGGAAACTACATCTGGAATGCCTGTCAGCACCTATATTTGAAATGCCTATCGGCAACCTTATCTGGAATGCCTATCGGCACCTATATTAGAAATGCCTATCGGCTTCTATATCTAAAATGCCTATCGACATCTATTTTTAAAATGCCAATCGGCAACTATATCTGAAATGCCTATCGGCACATATATCTGAAATGCCTATCGACACCTATTTTTGAAATGATAATCGGAAACTACATCTGGAATGCCTATCAGCACCTAAATTTGAAATGCCTATCGGCAAACATCTGAAATGCCTATCGACACCTATATCTGAAATACCTATCGGCTCCTATATCTGAAATGCCTATCGGCACCAATTTTTAAAATGCTAATCGGCAACTATATCTGTAATGCCTATCGGCACCTATATCTGAAATGCCTATCGGCACCTACTTTTGAATTGCCTATCGGAAACTACATCTGAAATACCTATCAGCACCTATATTTGAAATGCCTATCAGCAATAATATCTGAAATGCCTATCGACACCTATATTTGAAATTCCTATCGGCTTCTATATCTGAAATGCCTATCGGCACCTATTTTTAAAATACCAATCGGTAACTATATCTGAAATGCCTATCGGCACCTATATCTGAAATGCCTATTGGCACCAATTTTTGAAATGCCTATCGGAAACTACATCTGGAATGCCTATCAGCACTTATATTTGAAATGCCTATCGGCAAACATCTGAAATGCCTATCGACACCTATATCTGAAATACCTTTAGGCTTCTATATCTGAAATGCCTATCGGCACCTACTTTTAAAATGCCAATCGGAAACTATATCTGAAATGCCTATCAGCACCTATATCTGAAATGCCTATCGGCACCAATTTTTGAAATGCCTATCGGAAACTACATGTGAAATGCCTATCAGCACCTATATTTGAAATGCCTATCGGCAACCATATCTGGGCTGCTTATCGGCACCTATATTTGAAATGCCTATCGGCTTCTATATCTGAAATGCCTATCGGCACCTATTTTAAAATGCCAATCGGCAACTATATCTGAAATGCCTATCAGCACCTATATGTGAAATGCCTATCGGCAACCATATCTGAAATGCCTATCGACACCTATATTTGAAATACCTATCGGCTTCTATATCTGAAATGCCTATCGGCACCTATTTTTAAAATGCCAATCGGTAACTATATCTGAAATGCCTATCGGCACCTATATCTGAAATGCCTATCGGCACCAATTTGTGAAACGCCTATCGGAAACTACATCTGGAATGCCTATCAGCACCTATATTTGAAATGCCTATCGGCAACCATATCTGGAATGCCTATCGGCACCTATATTTGAAATGCCTATCGGCTTCTATATCTAAAATGCCTATCGACATCTATTTTTAAAATGCCAATCGGCAACTATATCTGAAATGCCTATCGGCATATATATCTGAAATGCCTATCGACACCTATTTTTGAAATGCCTATCGGAAACTACATCTGGAATGCCTATCAGCACCTATATTTGAAATGCCTATCGGCAAACATCTGAAATGCCTATCGACACCTATATCTGAAATACCTATCGGCTTCTATATCTGAAATGCCTATCGGCACCTATTTTTAAAATGCCAATCGGAAACTATATCTGAAATGCCTATCAGCACCTATATCTGAAATGCCTATCGGCACCAATTTTTGAAATGCCTATCGGAAACTACATCTGAAATGCCTATCAGCACCTATATTTGAAATGCCTACCGGCAACCATATCTAGAATCCCTATCAGCACCTATATTTGAAATGCCTATCGGCTTCTATATCTGAAATGCCTATCGGCACCTATTTTTAAAATTCCAATCGGCAACTATATCTGAAATGCCTATCGGCACCTATATCTGAAAAGCCTATCGGCAACTATTTTTGAAATGCCTATCGGAAACTATATCTGAAATGCCTATCAGCACCTATATTTGAAATGCCTATCGGTAAACATATCTGAAATGCCTAGCGACACCTATATTTGAAATACCTATCGGCTTCTATATCTGAAATGCCTATCGGCACCTATTTTTAAAATGCCAATCGGTGACTATATCTGAAATGCCTATCGGCACCTATATCTGAAATGCCTATCGGCACCAATCTTTGAAGTGCCTATCGGAAACTACATCTGGAATGCCTATCAGCACCTATATTTGAAATGCCTATCGGCAACCATATCTGGAATGCCTATCGGCACCTATATTTGAAATGCCTATCGGCTTTTATATCTGAAATGCCTCTCCACACCTATTTTCAAAACGCCAATTGGCAACTCTATCTGAAATGCCTATCGGCACCTATATCTGAAATGCCTATCGGTACCTATTTTTGAAATGCCTATCGGAAACTACATCTGAAATGCCTATCGGAACTACATCTGGAATGCCTATCAGCACCTATATTTGAAATGCCTATCGGCAAACATCTGAAATGCCTATCGACACCTATATCTGAAATACCTATCGGCTTCTATATCTGAAATGCCTATCGGCACCTATTTTTAAAATGCCAATCGGAAACTATATCTGAAATGCCTATCAGCACTTATATCTGAAATGCCTATCGGCACCAATTTTTGAAATGCCTATCGGAAACTACATCTGAAATGCCTATCAGCACCTATATTTGAAATGCCTATCGGCAACCATATCTGGGTTGCTTATCGGCACCTATATTTGAAATGCCTATCGGCTTCTATATCTGAAATGCCTATCGGCACCTATTTTTAAAATGCCAATCGGCAACTATATCTGAAATGCCTATCGGCACCTATATATGAAATGCCTATCGGCACCAATTTTTGAAATGCCTATCGGAAACTACATCTGAAAAGCCTATCAGCACCTATATCTGAAATGCCTATCGGCACCAATTTTTGAAATGCCTATCGGAAACTACATCTGAAAGGCCTATCAGCACCTATATTTGAAATGCCTATCGGCAACCATATCTGGGTTGCTTATCGGCACCTATATTTGAAATGCCTATCGGCTTCTATATCTGAAATGCCTATCGGCACCTATTTTTAAAATGCCAATCGGCAACTATATCTGAAATGCCTATCGGCACCTATATATGAAATGCCTATCGGCACCAATTTTTGAAATGCCTATCGGAAACTACATCTGAAATGCCTATCAGCACCTATATTTGAAATGCCTACCGGCAACCATATCTAGAATCCCTATCAGCACCTATATTTGAAATGCCTATCGGCTTCTATATCTGAAATGCCTATCGGCACCTATTTTTAAAATTCCAATCGGCAACTATATCTCAAATGCCTATCGGCACCTATATCTGAAAGCCTATCGGCAACTATTTTTGAAATGCCTATCGGAAACTATATCTGAAATGCCTATCAGCACCTATATTTGAAATGCCTATCGGTAAACATATCTGAAATGCCTAGCGACACCTATATTTGAAATACCTATCGGCTTCTATATCTGAAATGCCTATCGGCACCTATTTTTAAAATGACAATCGGTGACTATATCTGAAATGCCTATCGGCACCTATATCTGAAATGCCTATCGGCACTAATCTTTGAAATGCCTATCGGAAACTACATCTGGAATGCCTATCAGCACCTATATTTGAAATGCCTATCGGCAACCATATCTGGAATGCCTATCGGCACCTCTATTTGAAATGCCTATCGGCTTTTATATCTGAAATGACTATCCACACCTATTTTCAAAACGCCAATTGGCAACTATATCTGAAATGCCTATCGGCACCTATATCTGAAATGCCTATCGGTTCCTATTTTTGAAATGCCTATCGGAAACTACATCTGAAATGCCTATCAGCACTTATATTTGAAATGCCTATCGGCAAACATATTTGGAATGCCTATCAGCACCTATATTTGAAATGTCTATCGGCTTCTATATCTGAAATGCCTATCGGCACTTATTTTTAAAATGCCAACAGGCAACTATATCTGAAATGCCTATCGGCACCTATATCTGAAATGCCTATCGGCACCTATTTTTGAAATGCCTATCGGAAACTACATGTGAAATGCCTATCAGCACCTATATTTGAAATTCCTACCGGCAACCATATCTGGAATTCCTATCAGCACCTATATTTGAAATGCCTATCGGCTTCTATATCTGAAATGCCTATCGGCACCTATTTTTAAAATTCCAATCGGCAACTATATCTGAAATGCCTATCGGCACCTATATCTGAATTGCCTATCGGCACCTATTTTTGAAATGCCTATCGGAAACTATATCTGAAATGCCTATCAGCACCTATATTTGAAATGCCTATCGGCAACCATATCTGGGTTGCTTATCGGCACCTATATTTGAAATGCCTATCGGCTTCTATATCTGAAATGCCTATCGGCACCTATTTTTAAAATGCCAATCGGCAACTATATCTGAAATGCCTATCGGCACCTATATATGAAATGCCTATCAGCACCAATTTTTGAAATGCCTATCGGAAACTACATCTGAAATGCCTATCAGCACCTATATTTGAAATGCCTACCGGCAACCATATCTGGAATTCCTATCAGCACCTATATTTGAAATGCCTATCAGCTTCTATATCTGAAATGCCTATCGGCACCTATTTTTAAAATTCCAATCGGCAAGTATATCTGAAATGCCTATCGGCACCTATATCTGAAATGCTTATCGGCACCTATTTTTGAAATGCCTATCGGAAACTACATCTGAAATGCCTATCAGCACCTATATTTGAAATGCCTATCGGCAACAATATTTGGAATGCCAATCGGGACCTATATTTGAAATGCCTATCGGCAACCACATCAGAAATGCCTATCGGCACCTATATCTGAAATGTCTTTCGGCATTTATATCTGAAATGCCTATCGACACCTATATTTGAAATGCCTATCGGCACCTATATTTTAAATGCCTATCGGCATCTATATCTGATATGCCTATCGGCACCTATATCTGAAATGCCTATCGGCATCTATTTTTTAAATGCCTATCAGAAGCTACATCTAAAATGCCTATCGGCACCTATTTTTAAAGTGCCAATCGGCAACTCTATCTGAAAAGCCTATCGGCACCTATATCTGAAATGCCTATCGGCACCTATATTTGAAATGCCTATTGGCTTCTACATCTAAAATGCCTATCGACACCTATTTTTAAAATGCCAATTGGTAACTATATCTGAAATGCCTATCGGCACCTATATCTGAAATGCCTATCGGCACCTATTTTTGAAATGCCTATCGGCTTCTATATCTGAAATGCCTATCGGCACCTATATTTGAAATGCCTATCGGTAACCATATCTGGAATGTTTATCGGCACCTATATTTGAAATGCCTATCGGCTTCTATATCTGAAATGCCTATCGGCACCTATTTTTTAAATGCCAATCGGCAACTAAATCTGAAATGCCTATCGACACCTATATTTGAAATGCCTATCGGCTTCTATATCTGAAATGCCTATCGGCACCTATTTTTAAAATGCCAATCGGCAACTATATCTGAAATGCCTATAGACACCTATATCTGAAATGCCTATCGGCACCTATTTTTGAAATGCCTATCGGAAACTACATCTAAAATGCCTATTAGCACCTATATTTGAAATGCCTATCGGTAAACATATCTGACATGCCTATCGACACCTATATTTGAAATACCTATCGGCTTTTATATCTGAAATGCCTATCGGCACCTATTTTTAAAATGCCAATCGGTGACTATATCTGAAATGCCTATCGGCACCTATATCATAAATGCCTATCGGCACCAATTTTTGAACTGCCTATCGGAAACTACATCTGGAATGCCTATCAGCACCTATATTTGAAATGCCTATCGGCAACCATATCTGGAATGCCTATCGGCACCTATATTTGAAATGCCTATCGGCTTCTATATCTGAAATGCCTATCCACACCTATTTTCAAAACGAAAATTGGCAACTATATCTGAAATGCCTATCGGCACCTATATCTGAAATGCCTATCGGTACCTATTTTTGAAATGCCTATCGTAAACTACATCTGAAATGCCTATCAGCACTTATATTTGAAATGCCTATCGGCAACCATATCTGGAATGCCTATCGGCACCTATATTTGAAATGCCTATCGGCCTATATATCTGAAATGCCTATCGGCACCTATTTTTAAAATGCCAATAGGCAACTATATCTGAAATGCCTATCGGCACCTATATCTGGAATGCCTATCGGCACCTATATTTGAAATGTCTATCGGCTTCTATATCTGAAATGCCTATCGGCACCTATTTTTGAAATGCCTATCGGAAACTACATGTGAAATGCCTATCAGCACCTATATTTGTAATGCCTATCGCCAACCATATCTGGAATGTCTATCGGCACCTATATTTGAAATGCCTATCGGCTTCTATATCTGAAATGCCTATCGGCACCTATTTTTAAAATGCCAATCGGCAACTATATCTGAAATGCCTATCGGCACCTATATATGAAATGCCTATCGGCACCTATTTTTAAAATTCCAATCGGCAACTATATCTGAAATGCCTATCGGAACCTTTGTCTGAAATGCCTATCGGCACCTATTTTTGAAATGCCTATCGGAAACTACATCTGAAATGCCTATCAGCACCTATATTTGAAATGCCTATCGGCAACCATATTTGGAATGCCAATCGGGACCTATATTTGAAATGCCTATCGGCAACCACATCAGAAATGCCTATCGGCACCTATATCTGAAATGTCTTTCGGCATTTATATCTGAAATGCCTATCGACACCTATATTTGAAATGCCTATCGGCACCTATATTTTAAATGCCTATCGGCATCTATATCTGATATGCCTATCGGCACCTATATCTGAAATGCCTATCGGCACCTATTTTTGAAATGCCTATCGGAAGCTACATCTTAAATGCCTATCGGCACCTATTTTTAAAATGCCAATCGGCAACTCTATCTGAAAAGCCTATCGGCACCTATACCTGAAAAGCCTATCGGCACCTATACCTGAAATGCCTATCGGCACCTATTTTTGAAATGCCTATCGGAAACTACATCTGAAATGTCTATCAGCACTTATATTTGAAATGCCTATCGGCAACCATATCTGAAATGCCTATCGGCACCTATTTTTAAAATGCCAATCGGCCACTATATCTGAAATGCCTATCAGCACCTATATCTGAAATGCCTATCGGCACCAATTTTTGAAATGCCTATCGGAAACTACATCTGAAATGCCTATCAGCACTTATATTTGAAATGCCTATCGGCAACCATATCTGGAATGCCTATCGGCACTTATATTTGAAATGCCTATTGGCTTCTATATCTGAAATGCCTATCGACACCTATTTTTAAAATGCCAATTGGCAACTATATCTGTAATGCCTATCGGCACCTATATCTGAAATGCCTATCGGTACCTATTTTTGAAATGCCTATCGGAAACTACATCTGACATGCCTATCAGCACTTATATTTGAAATGCCTATCGGCAACCATATCTGGAATGCCTATAGGCACCTATATTTGAAATGCCTATCGGCTTATATATCTGAAATGCCTATCGACACCTATTTTTAAAATGCCAATTGGCAACTATATCTGAAATGCCTATCGGCACCTATATCTGAAATGCCTATCGGCACCTATTTTTGAAATGCCTATCGGCTTCTATATCTGAAATGCCTATCGGCACCTATATTTGAAATGCCTATCGGCAACCATATCTGGAATGCCTATCAACACCTATATTTGAAATGCCTATCGGCTTCTATATCTGAAATGCCTATTGGCACCTCTTTTTAAAATGCCAATCGGCAACTATATCTGAAATGCCTATCGACACCTATATCTGAAATGCCTATCGGCACCTATTTTTGAAATGCCTATCGGAAACTACATCTAAAATGCCTATTAGCACCTATATTTGAAATGCCTATCGGTAAACATATCTGAAATGCCTATCGACACCTATATTTGAAATACCTATCGGCTTCTATATCTGAAATGCCTATCGGCACCTATTTTTAAAATGCCAATCGGTGACTATATCTGAAATGCCTATCGGCACCTATATCTGAAATGCCTATCGGCACCACTTTTTGAAATGCCTATCGGAAACTACATCTGGAATGCCTATCAGCACCTATATTTGAAATGCCTATCGGCAACCATATCTGGAATGCCTATCGGCACCTATATTTGAAATGTCTATCGGCTTCTATATCTGAAATGCCTATCGGCACTTATTTTTAAAATGCCAATCGGCAACTATATCTGAAATGCCTATCGGCACCTATATCTGAAATGCCTATCGGCACCTATTTTTGAAATGCCTATCGGAAACTACATGTGAAATGCCTATCAGCACCTATATTTGAAATGCCTATCGGCTTGTATATCTGAAATGCCTATCGGCACCAATTTTTAAAATGCTAATCGGCAACAATATCTGTAATGCCTATCGGCCCCTATATCTGAAATGCCTATCGGCACCTACTTTTGAATTGCCTATCGGAAACTACATCTGAAATGCCTATCAGCACCTATATTTGAAATGCCTATCGGCAACCATATCTGAAATGCCTATCGACACCTATATTTGAAATACCTATCGGCTTCTATATCTGAAATGCCTATCGGCACCTATTTTTAAAATGCCAATCGGTAACTATATCTGAAATACCTATCGGCACCTATATCTGAAATGCCTATCGGCACCAATTTTTGAAATGCCTATCGGAAACTACATCTGGAATGAATATCAGCACCTAAATTTGAAATGCCTATCGGCAACCATATCTGGAGTGCCTATCGGCACCTATATTTGAAATGCCTATCGGCTTCTATATCTAAAATGCCTATCGACATCTATTTTTAAAATGCCAATCGGCAACTATATCTGAAATGCCTATCGGCACATATATCTGAAATGCCTATCGACACCTATTTTTGAAATGCCTATCGGAAACAACATCTGGAATGCCTATCAGCACCTATATTTGAAATGCCTATCGGCAAACATCTGAAATGCCTATCGACACCTATATCTGAAATACCTATCGGCTTATATATCTGAAATGCCTGTCGGCACCTATTTTTAAAATGCCAATCGGAAACTATATCTGAAATGCCTATCAGCACCTATATCTGAAATGCCTATCGGCACCAATTTTTGAAATGCCTATCGGAAACTACATCTGAAATGCCTATCAGCACCTATATTTGAAATCCCTATCGGCAACCATATCTGGGTTGCTTATCGGCACCTATATTTGAAATGCCTATCGGCTTCTATATCTGAAATGCCTATCGGCACCTATTTTTAAAATGCCAATCGGCAACTATATCTGAAATGCCTATCGGCACCTATATATGAAATGCCTATCGGCACCTATTTTTAAAATTCCAATCGGCAACTATATCTGAAATGCCTATCGGAACCTTTGTCTGAAATGCCTATCGGCACCTATTTTTGAAATGCCTATCGGAAACTACATCTGAAATGCCTATCAGCACCTATATTTGAAATGCCTATCGGCAACCGTATTTGGAATGCCAATCGGGACCTATATTTGAAATGCCTATCGGCAACCACATCAGAAATGCCTATCGGCACCTATATCTGAAATGTCTTTCGGCATTTATATCTGAAATGCCTATCGACACCTATATTTGAAATGCCTATCGGCACCTATATTTTAAATGCCTATCGGCATCTATATCTGATATGCCTATCGGCACCTATATCTGAAATGCCTATCGGCACCTATTTTTGAAATGCCTATCGGAAGCTACATCTTAAATGCCTATCGGCACCTATTTTTAAAATGCCAATCGGCAACTCTATCTGAAAAGCCTATCGGCACCTATACCTGAAAAGCCTATCGGCACCTATACCTGAAATGCCTATCGGCACCTATTTTTGAAATGCCTATCGGAAACTACATCTGAAATGTCTATCAGCACTTATATTTGAAATGCCTATCGGCAACCATATCTGAAATGCCTATCGACACCTATATTTGAAATACCTATCGGCTTCTATATCTGAAATGCCTATCGGCACCTATTTTTAAAATGCCAATCGGCCACTATATCTGAAATGCCTATCAGCACCTATATCTGAAATGCCTATCGGCACCAATTTTTGAAATGCCTATCGGAAACTACATCTGAAATGCCTATCAGCACTTATATTTGAAATGCCTATCGGCAACCATATCTGGAATGCCTATCGGCACTTATATTTGAAATGCCTATTGGCTTCTATATCTGAAATGCCTATCGACACCTATTTTTAAAATGCCAATTGGCAACTATATCTGTAATGCCTATCGGCACCTATATCTGAAATGCCTATCGGTACCTATTTTTGAAATGCCTATCGGAAACTACATCTGACATGCCTATCAGCACTTATATTTGAAATGCCTATCGGCAACCATATCTGGAATGCCTATAGGCACCTATATTTGAAATGCCTATCGGCTTATATATCTGAAATGCCTATCGACACCTATTTTTAAAATGCCAATTGGCAACTATATCTGAAATGCCTATCGGCACCTATATCTGAAATGCCTATCGGCACCTATTTTTGAAATGCCTATCGGCTTCTATATCTGAAATGCCTATCGGCACCTATATTTGAAATGCCTATCGGCAACCATATCTGGAATGCCTATCAACACCTATATTTGAAATGCCTATCGGCTTCTATATCTGAAATGCCTATTGGCACCTCTTTTTAAAATGCCAATCGGCAACTATATCTGAAATGCCTATCGACACCTATATCTGAAATGCCTATCGGCACCTATTTTTGAAATGCCTATCGGAAACTACATCTAAAATGCCTATTAGCACCTATATTTGAAATGCCTATCGGTAAACATATCTGAAATGCCTATCGACACCTATATTTGAAATACCTATCGGCTTCTATATCTGAAATGCCTATCGGCACCTATTTTTAAAATGCCAATCGGTGACTATATCTGAAATGCCTATCGGCACCTATATCTGAAATGCCTATCGGCACCAATTTTTGAAATGCCTATCGGAAACTACATCTGGAATGCCTATCAGCACCTATATTTGAAATGCCTATCGGCAACCATATCTGGAATGCCTATCGGCACCTATATTTGAAATGCCTATCGGCTTCTATATCTGAAATGCCTATCCACACCTATTTTCAAAACGCCAATTGGCAACTATATCTGAAATGCCTATCGGCACCTATATCTGAAATGCCTATCGGTACCTATTTTTGAAATGCCTATCGGAAACTACATCTGAAATGCCTATCAGCACTTATATTTGAAATGCCTATCGGCAACCATATCTGGAATGCCTATCGGCACCTATATTTGAAATGTCTATCGGCTTCTATATCTGAAATGCCTATCGGCACTTATTTTTAAAATGCCAATCGGCAACTATATCTGAAATGCCTATCGGCACCTATATCTGAAATGCCTATCGGCACCTATTTTTGAAATGCCTATCGGAAACTACATGTGAAATGCCTATCAGCACCTATATTTGAAATGCCTATCGGCAATCACATCTGGAATGCCTATCGGCACCTATATTTGAAATGCCTATCGGCTTCTATATCTGAAATGCCTATCGACACCAATTTTTAAAATGCTAATCGGCAACTATATCTGTAATGCCTATCGGCACCTATATCTGAAATGCCTATCGCCACCTACTTTTGAATTGCCTATCGGAAACTACATCTGAAATGCCTATCAGCACCTATATTTGATATGCCTATCGGCAACCATATCTGAAATGCCTATCGACACCTATATTTGAAATACCTCTCGGCTTCTATATCTGAAATGCCTATCGGCACCTATATCTGAAATGCCTATCGGCACCAATTTTTGACATGCCTATCGGAAACTACATCTGGAATGCCTGTCAGCACCTATATTTGAAATGCCTATCGGCAACCTTATCTGGAATGCCTATCGGCACCTATATTAGAAATGCCTATCGGCTTCTATATCTAAAATGCCTATCGACATCTATTTTTAAAATGCCAATCGGCAACTATATCTGAAATGCCTATCGGCACATATATCTGAAATGCCTATCGACACCTATTTTTGAAATGATAATCGGAAACTACATCTGGAATGCCTATCAGCACCTAAATTTGAAATGCCTATCGGCAAACATCTGAAATGCCTATCGACACCTATATCTGAAATACCTATCGGCTCCTATATCTGAAATGCCTATCGGCACCAATTTTTAAAATGCTAATCGGCAACTATATCTGTAATGCCTATCGGCACCTATATCTGAAATGCCTATCGGCACCTACTTTTGAATTGCCTATCGGAAACTACATCTGAAATACCTATCAGCACCTATATTTGAAATGCCTATCAGCAATAATATCTGAAATGCCTATCGACACCTATATTTGAAATTCCTATCGGCTTCTATATCTGAAATGCCTATCGGCACCTATTTTTAAAATACCAATCGGTAACTATATCTGAAATGCCTATCGGCACCTATATCTGAAATGCCTATTGGCACCAATTTTTGAAATGCCTATCGGAAACTACATCTGGAATGCCTATCAGCACCTATATTTGAAATGCCTATCGGCAACCATATCTGGAATGCCTATCAGGACCTATATTTGAAATGCCTATCGGCTTCTATATCTGAAATTCCTATCAGCACCAATTTTTAAAATGCCAATCGGCAACTATATCTAAAATGCCTATCGGCAACTATATCTGAAATGCCTATCGGCACCAATTTTTGAAATGCCTATCGGAAACTACATCTGAAATGCCTATCAGCACCTATATTTGAAATGCCTGTCGGCAACCATATCTGAAATGCCTATCGGCACCTATATCTGAAATGCCTATCGGCACCTATTTTTGAAATGCCTATCAGAAAGTACATCTGGAATGCCTATCAGCACCTATATTTGAAATGCCTATCGGCAACCATATCTGTAATGCCTATCGGCACCTATATTTGAAATGCCTATCGGCTTCTATATCTGAAATGCCTATCCACACCTATTTTTAAAACGTTAATTGGCAACTATATCTGAAATGCCTATTGGCACCTATATCTGAAATGCCTATCGGTACCTATTTTTGAAATGCCTATCGGAAACTACATCTGAAATGCCTATCGGAAACTACATCTGAAATGCCTATCAGCACTTATATTTGAAATGCCTATCGGCAACCATATCTGGAATGCCTATCGGCACCTATATTTGAAATGCCTATCGGCTTATATATCTGAAATGCCTATCGGCACCTATTTTTAAAATGCCAATAGGCAACCATATCTGGAATGCCTATCGGCACCTATATTTGAAATGCCTATCGGCTTCTATATCTGAAATGCCTATCGGCACCAATTTTTAAAATGCTAATCGGCAACTATATCTGTAATGCCTATCGGCACCTATATCTGAAATGCCTATCGGCACCTACTTTTGAATTGCCTATCGGAAACTACATCTGAAATGCCTATCAGCACCTATATTTGAAATGCCTATCGGCAACCATATCTGAAATGCCTATCGACACCTATATTTGAAATACCTATCGGCTTCTATATCTGAAATGCTTATCGGCACCTATTTTTAAAATGCCAATCGGTAACTATATCTGAAATGCCTATCGGCACCTATATCTGAAATGCCTATCGGCACCAATTTTTGAAATGCCTATCGGAAACTACATCTGGAATGCCTATCAGCACCTATATTTAAAATGCCTATCGGCAACCATATCTGGAATGCCTATCGGCACCTATATTTGAAATGCCTATCGGCTTATATATCTAAAATGCCTATCGACATCTATTTTTAAAATTCCAATCGGCAACTATATCTGAAATGCCTATCGGCACATATATCTGAAATGCCTATCGACACCTATTTTTGAAATGCCTATCGGAAACTACATCTGGAATGCCTATCAGCACCTATATTTGAAATGCCTATCGGCAAACATCTGAAATGCCTATCGACACCTATATCTGAAATACCTATCGGCTTTTATATCTGAAATGCCTATCGGCACCTATTTTTAAAATGCCAAACGGAAACTATATCTGAAATTCCTATCAGCACCTATATCTGAAATGCCTATCGGCACCAATTTTTGAAATGCCTATCGGAAACTACATCTGAAATGCCTATCAGCACCTATATTTGAAATGCCTATCGGCACACATATCTGGGTTGCTAATCGGCACCTATATTTGAAATGCCTATCGGCTTCTATATCTGAAATGCCTATCGGCACCTATTTTTAAAATGCCAATCGGCAACTATATCTGAAATGCTTACCGGCACCTATATATGAAATGCCTATCGGCACCAATTTTTGAAATGCCTAACGGAAACTACATCTGAAATGCCTATCAGCACCTATATTTGAAATGCCTAACGGCAACCATATCTAGAATTCCTATCAGCACCTATATTTGAAATGCCTATCGGCTTCTATATCTGAAATGCCTATCGGCACCTATTTTTAAAATTCCAATCGGCAACTATATCTGAAATGCCTATCGGCACCTATATCTGAAATGCCTATCGGCACCTATTTTTGAAATGCCTATCGGAAACTACATCTGAAATGCCTATCAGCACCTATATTTGAAATGCCTATCGGCAACCATATTTGGAATGCCAATCGGGACCTATATTTGAAATGCCTATCGGCAACTACATCAGAAATGCCTATCGGCACCTATATCTGAAATGTCTTTCGGCATTTATATCTGAAATGCCTATCGACACCTATATTTGAAATGCCTATCGGCACCTATATTTTAAATGCCTATCGGCATCTATATCTGATATGCCTATCGGCACCTATATCTGAAATGCCTATCGGCACCTATTTTTGAAATGCCTATCGGAAGCTACATCTAAAATGCCTATCGGCACCTATTTTTAAAATGCCAATCGGCAACTCTATCTGAAAGGCCTATCAGAACCTATATCTGAAATGCCTATCGGCACCTATTTTTGAAATGCCTATCGAAAACTACATCTGAAATGCCTATCAGCACCTATATTTGAAATGCCTATCGGCAAACATCTGAAATGCCTATCGACACCTATATTTGAAATGCCTATCGGCAACTATATGTGGGTTGCTTATCGGCACCTATATTTGAAATGCCTATCGGCTGCTATATCTGAAATGCCTATCGGCACCTATTTTTAAAATGCCAATCGGCAACTATATCTGAAATGCCTATCGGCACCTATATCTGAAATGCCTATCGGCACCTATTTTTAAAATTCCAATCGGCAACTATATCTGAAATGCCTATCGGCACCTATATCTGAAATGCCTATCGGCACCTATTTTTGAAATGCCTATCGGAAACTACATCTGAAATGCCAATCAGCACCTATATTTGAAATGCCTATCGGCAACCATATTTGGAATGCCAATCGGGACCTATATTTGAAATGCCTATCGGCAACGACATCAGAAATGCCTATCGGCACCTATATCTGAAATGTCTTTCGGCATTTATATCTGAAATGCCTATTGGCACCAATTTTTGAAATGCCTATCGGAAACTACGTCTGAAATGCCTATCAGCACCTATATTTGAAATGCCTACCGGCAACCATATCTGGAATTCCTATCAGCACCTATATTAGAATTGCCTATCGGCTTCTATATCTAAAATGCCTATCGACATCTATTTTTAAAATTCCAATCGGCAACTATATCTGAAATGCCTATCGGCACCTATATCTGAAATGCCTATCGGCACCAATTTTTGAAATGCCTATCGGAAACTATATCTGAAATGCCTATCGGCACCTATATCTGAAATGCCTATCGGCACCCCATATCTGGAATTCCTATCAGCACCTATATTTGAAATGCCTAACGGCTTCTATATCTGAAATGCCTATCGGCACCTATTTTTAAAATTCCAATCGGCAACTATATCTGAAATGCCTATCGGCACCTATATCTGAAATGCCTATCGGCACCTATTTTTGAAATGCCTATCGGAAACTACATCTGAAATGCCTATCAGCACCTATATTTGAAATGCCTATCGGCAACCATATTTGGAATGCCAATCGGGACCTATATTTGAAATGCCTATCGGCAACCACATCAGAAATGCCTATCGGCACCTATATCTGAAATGTCTTTCGGCATTTATATCTGAAATGCCTATCGACACCTATATTTGAAATGCCTATCGGCACCTATATTTTAAATGCCTATCGGCATCTATATCTGATATGCCTATCGGCACCTATATCTGATATGCCTATCGGCACCTATATCTGAAATGCCTATCGGCACCTATTTTTGAAATGCCTATCGGAAGCTACATCTTAAATGCCTATCGGCACCTATTTTTAAAATGCCAATCGGCAACTCTATCTGAAAAGCCTATCGGCACCTATGTCTGGAATGCCTATCGGCACCTATATTTGAAATGTCTATCGGCTTCTATATCTTAAATGCCTATCGGCACCTATTTTTGAAATGCCTATCGGAAACTACATCTGAAATGCCTATCAGCACCTATATTTGAAATGCCTATCGGCAACCATATTTGGAATGCCAATCGGGACCTATATTTGAAATGCCTATCGGCAACCACATCAGAAATGCCTATCGGCACCTATATCTGAAATGTCTTTCGGCATTTATATCTGAAATGCCTATCGACACCTATATTTGAAATGCCTATCGGCACCTATATTTTAAATTTTTGAAATGTCTATCGGAAACTACATCTGAAATGCCTATCAGCACCTATATTTGAAATGCCTATCGGCAACCATATCTGAAATGCCTATCGACACCTATATTTAAAATACCTATCGGCTTCTATATCTGAAATGCCTATCGGCACCTATTTTTAAAATGCCAATCGGCCACTATATCTGAAATAGCTATCAGCACCTATATCTGAAATGCCTATCGGCACCAATTTTTGAAATGCCTATCGGAAACTACATCTGAAATGCCTATCAGCACCTATATTTGAAATGCCTATCGGCAACCATATCTGGAATGCCTATCGGCACCTATATTTGAAATGCCTATTTGCTTCTATATCTGAAATGCCTATCGACACCTATTTTTAAAATGCCAATTGGCAACTATATCTGAAATGCCTATCGGCACCTATTTTTGAAATGCCTATCGGCTTCTATATCTGAAACGCCTATCAGCACCTATATTTGAAATGCTTATCGGCTTCTATATCTGAAATGCCTATCGGCACCTATTTTTAAAATGCCAATCGGCAACTATATCTGAAATGCCTATCGACACCTATATCTGAAATGCCTATCGGCACCTATTTTTGAAATGCCTATCGGAAACCACATCTAAAATGCCTATTAGCACCTATATTTGAAATGCCTATCGGTAAACATATCTGAAATGCCTATCGACACCTATATTTGAAATACCTATCGGCTTCTATATCTGAAATGCCTATCGGCACCTATTTTTAAAATGCCAATCGGTGACTATATCTGAAATGCCTATCAGCACCTATATCTGAAATGCCTATCGGCACCAATTTTTGAAATGCCTATCGGAAACTACATCTGGAATGCCTATCAGCACCTATATTTGAAATGCCCATCGGCAACCATATCTGGAATGCCTATCGGCACCTATATTTGAAATGCCTATCGGCTTCTATATCTGAAATGCCTATCCACACCTTTTTTCAAAACGCCAATTGGCAACTATATCTGAAATGCCTATCGGCACTTATATCTGAAATGCCTATCGGTACCTATTTTTGAAATGCCTATCGGAAACTACATCTGAAATGCCTATCAGCACTTATATTTGAAATGCCTATGGGCAACCATATCTGGAATGCCTATCGGCACCTATTTTTAAAATGCCAATAGGCAACTATATCTGAAATGCCTATCGGCACCTATATCTGGAATGCCTATCGGCACCTATATTTGAAATGTCTATCGGCTTCTATATCTGAAATGCCTATCGGCACTTATTTTTAAAATGCCAATCGGCAACTATATCTGAAATGCCTATCGGCACCTATATCTGAAATGCCTATCGGCACCTATTTTTGAAATGCCTATCGGAAACTACATGTGAAATGCCTATCAGCACCTATATTTGTAATGCCTATCGGCAACTATATCTGGAATGCCTATCGGCTCCTATTTTTAAAATGCCAATCGGTAACTATATCTGAAATGCCTATCGGCACCTATATCTGAAATGCCTATCGGCACCAATTTTTGAAATGCCTATCGGAAACTACATCTGGAATGAATATCAGCACCTATATTTGAAATGCCTATCGGCAACCATATCTGGAATGCCTATCGGCACCTTTATTTGAAATGCCTATCGGCTTCTATATCTAAAATGCCTATCGATATCTATTTTTAAAATGCCAATCGGCAACTATATCTGAAATGCCTATCGGCACATATATCTGAAATGCCTATCGACACCTATTTTTGAAATGCCTATCGGAAACTACATCTGGAATGCCTATCAGCACCTATATTTGAAATGCCTATCGGCAAACATCTGAAATGCCTATCGACACCTATATCTGAAATACCTATCGGCTTCTATATCTGAAATGCCTATCGGCACCTATTTTTAAAATGCCAATCGGAAACTATTTCTGAAATGCCTATCAGCACCTATATCTGAAATGCCTATCGGCACCAATTTTTGAAATGCCTATCGGAAACTACATCTGAAATGCCTATCAGCACCTATATTTGAAATGCCTATCGGCAACCATATCTGGGTTGCTTATCGGCACCTATATTTGAAATGCCTATCGGCTTCTATATCTGAAATGCCTATCGGCACCTATTTTTAAAATGCCAATCGGCAACTATATCTGAAATGCCTATCGGCACATATATATGAAATGCCTATCGGCACCAATTTTTGAAATGCCTATCGGAAACTACATCTGAAATGCCTATCAGCACCTATATTTGAAATGCCTACCGGCAACCATATCTGGAATTCCTATCAGCACCTATATTTGAAATGCCTATCGGCTTCTATATCTGAAATGCCTATCGGCACCTATTTTTAAAATTCCAATCGGCAACTATATCTGAAATGCCTATCGGCACCTATATCTGAAATGCCTATCGGCACCTATTTTTGAAATGCCTATCGGAAACTACATCTGAAATGCCTATCAGCACCTATATTTGAAATGCCTATCGGCAACCATATCTGAAATGCCTATCGACACCTATATTTGAAATACCTATCGGCTTCTATATCTGAAATGCCTAACGGCACCTATTTTTAAAATGGTAATTGGCCACTATATCTGAAATGCTTATCAGCACCTATATCTGAAATGCCTATCGGCACCAATTTTTTAAATGTCTATCGGAAACTACATCTGAAATGCCTATCAGCACCTATATTTGAAATGCCTATCGGCAACCATATCTGGAATGCCTATCGGCACCTATATTTGAAATGCCTATTGGCTTCTATATCTGAAATGCCTATCGACACCTATTTTTAAAATGCCAATTGGCAACTATATCTGTAATGCCTATCATCAGCTATATCTGAAATGCCTATCGGTACCTATTTTTGAAATGCCTATCGGAAACTACATCTGACATGCCTATCAGCACTTATATTTATAATGCCTATCGGCAACCATATCTGGAATGCCTATCGGCACCTATATTTGAAATGCCTATCGGCTTATATATCTGAAATGCCTATCGACACCTATTTTTAAAATGCCAATTGGCAACTATATCTGAAATGCCTATCGGCACCTATATCTGAAATGCCTATCGGCACCTATTTTTGAAATGTCTATCGGCTTCTATATCTGAAATGCCTATCGGCACCTATATTTGAAATGCCTATCGGCTTCTATATCTGAAATGCCTATCCACACCTATTTTTAAAACGCCAATTGGCGACTATATCTGAAATGCCTATCGGCACCTATATCTGAAATGCCTATCGGTACCTATTTTTGAAATGCCTATCGGAACCTACATCTGAAATGCCTATCAGCACTTATATTTGAAATGCCTATCGGCAACCATATCTGGAATGCCTATCGGCACCTATATTTGAAATGCCTATCGGCTTCTATATCTGAAATGCCTATCGGCACCTATTTTTAAAATGCCAATAGGCAACTATATCTGAAATGCCTATCGGCACCTATATCTGAAATGCCTATCGGTACCTATTTTTGAAATGCCTATCGGAAACTACATCTGAAATGCCTATCAGCACTTATATTTGAAATGCCTATCGGCAACCATATCTGGAATGCCTATCGGCACCTATATTTGAAATGCCTATCGGCTTATATATCTGAAATGCCTATCGGCACCTATTTTTAAAATGCCAATAGGCAACTATATCTGAAATGCCTATCGGCACCTATATCTGGAATGCCTATCGGCACCTATATTTGAAATGTCTATCGGCTTCTATATCTGAAATGCCTATCTGGACTTATTTTTAAAATGCCAATCGGCAACTATATCTGAAATGCCTATCAGCACCTATATCTGAAATGCCTATCGGCACCTATTTTTGAAATGCCTATCGGAAACTACATGTGAAATGCCTATCAGCACCTATATTTGTAATGCCTATCGGCAACCATATCTGGAATGCCTATCGGCACCTATATTTGAAATGCCTATCGGCTTCTATATCTGAAATGCCTATCGGCACCAATTTTTAAAATGCTAATCGGCAACTATATCTGTAATGCCTATCGGCACCTATATCTGAAATGCCTATCGGCACCTACTTTTGAATTGCCTATCGGAAACTACATCTAAAATGCCTATCAGCACCTATATTTGAAATGCCTATCGGCAACCATATCTGAAATGCCTATCGACACCTATATTTGAAATACCTATCGGCTTCTATATCTGAAATGCCTATTGGCACCTATTTTTAAAATGACAATCGGTAACTATATCTAAAATGCCTATCGGCACCTATATCTGAAATGCCTATCGGCACCAATTTTTGAAATGCCTATCGGAAACTACATCTGGAATGAATATCAGCACCTATATTTGAAATGCCTATCGGCAACCATATCTGGAATGCCTATCGGCACCTATATTTGAAATGCCTATCGGCTTCTATATCTAAAATGCCTATCGACATCTATTTTTAAAATGCCAATCGGCAACTATATCTGAAATGCCTATCGGCACATATATCTGAAATGCCTATCGACACCTATTTTTAAAATGCCAATCGGAAACTATATCTGAAATGCCTATCAGCACCTATATCTGAAATGCCTATCGGCACAAATTTTTGAAATGCCTATAGGAAACTACATCTAAAATGCCTATCAGCACCTATATTTGAAATGCCTATCGGCAACCATATCTGGGTTGCTTATCGGCACCTATATTTGAAATGCCTATCGGCTTCTATATCTGAAATGCCTATCGGCACCTATTTTTAAAATGCCAATCGGCAACTATATCTGAAATGCCTATCGGCACCTATATATAAAATGCCTATCGGCACCAATTTTTCAAATGTCTATCGGAAACTACATCTGAAATGCCTATCAGCACCTATATTTGAAATGCCTACCGGCAACCATATCTGGAATTCCTATCAGCACCTATATTTGAAATGCCTATCGGCTTCTATATCTGAAATGCCTATCGGCACCTATTTTTAAAATTCCAATCGGCAACTATATCTGAAATGCCTATCGGCACCTATTTTTGAAATGCCCTATCGGAAACTACATCTGAAATGCCTATCAGCACCTATATTTGAAATGCCTATCGGCAACCATATCTGAAATGCCTATCGACACCTATATTTGAAATACCTATCGGCTTCTATATCTGAAATGCCTATCGGCACCTATTTTTAAAATGCCAATCGGCCACTATATCTGAAATGCTTATCAGCACCTATATCTGAAATGCCTATCGGCACCAATTTTTGAAATGCCTATCGGAAACTACATCTGAAATGCCTATCAGCACCTATATTTGAAATGCCTATCGGCAACCATATCTGGAATGCCTATCGGCACCTATATTTGAAATGCCTATTGGCTTCTATATCTGAAATGCCTATCGACACCTATTTTTAAAATGCCAATTGGCAACTATATCTGTAATGCCTATCGGCACCTATATCAGAAATGCCTATCGGTACCTATTTTTGAAATGCCTATCGGAAACTACATCTGACATGCCTATCAGCACCTATATTTGAAATGCCTATCGGCCTATATATCTGAAATGCCTATCGACACCTATTTTTAAAATGCCAATTGGTAACTATATCTGAAATGCCTATCGGCACCTATATCTGAAATGCCTATCGGCACCTATTTTTGAAATGCCTATCGGCTTCTATATCTGAAATGCCTATCGGCACCTATATTTGAAATGCCTATCGGCAACCATATCTGGAATGCCTATCGGCACCTATATTTGAAATGCCTATCGGCTTTTATATCTGAAATGCCTATCGGCACCTATTTTTAAAATGCCAATCGGCAACTATATCTGAAATGCCTATCGACACCTATATCTGAAATGCCTATCGGCACCTATTTTTGAAATGCCTATCGGAAACTACATCTAAAATGCCTATTAGCACCTATATTTGAAATGCCTATCGGTAAACATATCTGAAATGCTTATCGACACCTATATTTGAAATACCTATCGGCTTCTCTATCTGGAATGCCTATCGGTACCTATTTTTAAAATGCCAATCGGTGACTATATCTGAAATGCCTATCGGCACCTATATCTGAAATGCCTATCGGCACCAATTTTTGAAATGCCGATCGGAAACTACATCTGGAATGCCTATCAGCACCTATATTTGAAATGCCTATCGGCAACCACATCTGGAATGCCTATCGGCACCTATATTTGAAATGCCCATCGGCTTCTATATCTGAAATGCCTATCCACACCTATTTTTAAAACGCCAATTGGCAACTATATCTGAAATGCCTATCGGCACCTATATCTGAAATGCCTATCGGTACCTATTTTTGAAATGCCTATCATAAACTACATCTGAAATGCCTATCAGCACTTATATTTGAAATGCCTATCGGCAACCATATCTGGAATGCCTATCGGCACCTATATTTGAAATACCTATCGGCTTATATATCTGAAATGCCTATCGGCACCTATTTTTAAAATGCCACTAGGCAACTATATCTGAAATGCCTATCGGCACCTATATCTGGAATGCCTATCGGCACCTATATTTGAAATGTCTATCGACTTCTATATCTGAAATGCCTATCAACACTTATTTTTAAAATGCCAATCGGCAACTATATCTGAAATGCCTATCGGCACCTATATTTGAAATGCCTATCGGCACCTATTTTTAAAATGCCCATCGGAAACTACATGTGAAATGCCTATCAGCACCTATATTTGAAATGCCTATCGGCAACCATATCTGGAATGCCTATCGGCACCTATATTTGAAATGCCTATCGGCTTCTATATCTGAAATTCCTATCGGCACCAATTTTTAAAATGCCAATCGGCAACTATATCTGAAATGCCTATCGGCAACTATATCTGAAATGCCTATCGGCAACTATATCTGAAATGCCTATCGGCACCAATTTTTGAAATGCCTATCGGAAACTACATCTGAAATGCCTATCAGCACCTATATTTGAAAGGCCTATCGGCAACCATATCTGGAATGCCTATCGGTACCTATATTTGAAATGTCTATCGGCTTCTATATCTGAAATGCCTATCGGCACCAATTTTTAAAATGCTAATCGGCAACTATATCTGTAATGCCTATCGGCACCTATATCTGAAATGCCTATCGGCACCTACTTTTGAATTGCCTATCGGAAACTACATCTAAAATGCCTATCAGCACCTATATTTGAAATGCCTATCGGCAACCATATCTGAAATGCCTATCGACACCTATATTTGAAATACCTATCGGCTTCTATATCTGAAATGCCTATTGGCACCTATTTTTAAAATGCCAATCGGTAACTATATCTAAAATGCCTATCGGCACCTATATCTGAAATGCCTATCGGCACCAATTTTTGAAATGCCTATCGGAAACTACATCTGGAATGAATATCAGCACCTATATTTGAAATGCCTATCGGCAACCATATCTGGAATGCCTATCGGCACCTATATATAAAATGCCTATCGGCACCAATTTTTCAAATGTCTATCGGAAACTACATCTGAAATGCCTATCAGCACCTATATTTGAAATGCCTACCGGCAACCATATCTGGAATTCCTATCAGCACCTATATTTGAAATGCCTATCGGCTTCTATATCTGAAATGCCTATCGGCACCTATTTTTAAAATTCCAATCGGCAACTATATCTGAAATGCCTATCGGCACCTATTTTTGAAATGCCCTATCGGAAACTACATCTGAAATGCCTATCAGCACCTATATTTGAAATGCCTATCGGCAACCATATCTGAAATGCCTATCGACACCTATATTTGAAATACCTATCGGCTTCTATATCTGAAATGCCTATCGGCACCTATTTTTAAAATGCCAATCGGCCACTATATCTGAAATGCTTATCAGCACCTATATCTGAAATGCCTATCGGCACCAATTTTTGAAATGCCTATCGGAAACTACATCTGAAATGCCTATCAGCACCTATATTTGAAATGCCTATCGGCAACCATATCTGGAATGCCTATCGGCACCTATATTTGAAATGCCTATTGGCTTCTATATCTGAAATGCCTATCGACACCTATTTTAAAATGCCAATTGGCAACTATATCTGTAATGCCTATCGGCACCTATATCAGAAATGCCTATCGGTACCTATTTTTGAAATGCCTATCGGAAACTACATCTGACATGCCTATCAGCACCTATATTTGAAATGCCTATCGGCCTATATATCTGAAATGCCTATCGACACCTATTTTTAAAATGCCAATTGGTAACTATATCTGAAATGCCTATCGGCACCTATATCTGAAATGCCTATCGGCACCTATTTTTGAAATGCCTATCGGCTTCTATATCTGAAATGCCTATCGGCACCTATATTTGAAATGCCTATCGGCAACCATATCTGGAATGCCTATCGGCACCTATATTTGAAATGCCTATCGGCTTTTATATCTGAAATGCCTATCGGCACCTATTTTTAAAATGCCAATCGGCAACTATATCTGAAATGCCTATCGACACCTATATCTGAAATGCCTATCGGCACCTATTTTTGAAATGCCTATCGGAAACTACATCTAAAATGCCTATTAGCACCTATATTTGAAATGCCTATCGGTAAACATATCTGAAATGCTTATCGACACCTATATTTGAAATACCTATCGGCTTCTCTATCTGGAATGCCTATCGGCACCTATTTTTAAAATGCCAATCGGTGACTATATCTGAAATGCCTATCGGCACCTATATCTGAAATGCCTATCGGCACCAATTTTTGAAATGCCGATCGGAAACTACATCTGGAATGCCTATCAGCACCTATATTTGAAATGCCTATCGGCAACCACATCTGGAATGCCTATCGGCACCTATATTTGAAATGCCCATCGGCTTCTATATCTGAAATGCCTATCCACACCTATTTTTAAAACGCCAATTGGCAACTATATCTGAAATGCCTATCGGCACCTATATCTGAAATGCCTATCGGTACCTATTTTTGAAATGCCTATCATAAACTACATCTGAAATGCCTATCAGCACTTATATTTGAAATGCCTATCGGCAACCATATCTGGAATGCCTATCGGCACCTATATTTGAAATGCCTATCGGCTTATATATCTGAAATGCCTATCGGCACCTATTTTTAAAATGCCACTAGGCAACTATATCTGAAATGCCTATCGGCACCTATATCTGGAATGCCTATCGGCACCTATATTTGAAATGTCTATCGACTTCTATATCTGAAATGCCTATCAACACTTATTTTTAAAATGCCAATCGGCAACTATATCTGAAATGCCTATCGGCACCTATATGTGAAATGCCTATCGGCACCTATTTTTGAAATGCCCATCGGAAACTACATGTGAAATGCCTATCAGCACCTATATTTGAAATGCCTATCGGCAACCATATCTGGAATGCCTATCGGCACCTATATTTGAAATGCCTATCGGCTTCTATATCTGAAATTCCTATCGGCACCAATTTTTAAAATGCCAATCGGCACCTATATCTGAAATGCCTATCGGCACCTATTTTTGAAATGCCTATCGGAAACTACATCTGAAATGCCTATCAGCACCTATATTTGAAATGCCTATCGGCAACCATATTTGGAATGCCAATCGGGACCTATATTTGAAATGCCTATCGGCAACCACATCAGAAATGCCTATCGGCACCTATATCTGAAATGTCTTTCGGCATTTATATCTGAAATGCCTATCGACACCTATATTTGAAATGCCTATCGGCACCTATATTTTAAATGCCTATCGGCATCTATATCTGATATGCCTATCGGCACCTATATCTGAAATGCCTATCGGCACCTATTTTTGAAATGCCTATCGGAAGCTACATCTAAAATGCCTATCGGCACCTATTTTTAAAATGCCAATCGGCAACTCTATCTGAAAGGCCTATCAGAACCTATATCTGAAATGCCTATCGGCACCTATTTTTGAAATGCCTATCGAAAACTACATCTGAAATGCCTATCAGCACCTATATTTGAAATGCCTATCGGCAAACATCTGAAATGCCTATCGACACCTATATTTGAAATGCCTATCGGCAACTATATCTGGGTTGCTTATCGGCACCTATATTTGAAATGCCTATCGGCTGCTATATCTGAAATGCCTATCGGCACCTATTTTTAAAATGCCAATCGGCAACTATATCTGAAATGCCTATCGGCACCTATATCTGAAATGCCTATCGGCACCTATTTTTAAAATTCCAATCGGCAACTATATCTAAAATGCCTATCGGCACCTATATCTGAAATGCCTATCGGCACCTATTTTTGAAATGCCTATCGGAAACTACATCTGAAATGCCAATCAGCACCTATATTTGAAATGATTATCGGCAACCATATTTGGAATGCCAATCGGGACCTATATTTGAAATGCCTATCGGCAACGACATCAGAAATGCCTATCGGCACCTATATCTGAAATGTCTTTCGGCATTTATATCTGAAATGCCTATTGGCACCAATTTTTGAAATGCCTATCGGAAACTACGTCTGAAATGCCTATCAGCACCTATATTTGAAATGCCTACCGGCAACCATATCTGGAATTCCTATCAGCACCTATATTTGAATTGCCTATCGGCTTCTATATCTAAAATGCCTATCGACATCTATTTTTAAAATTCCAATCGGCAACTATATCTGAAATGCCTATCGGCACCTATATCTGAAATGCCTATCGGCACCAATTTTTGAAATGCCTATCGGAAACTACATCTGAAATGCCTATCAGCACCTATATTTGAAATGCCTACCGGCAACCATATCTGGAATTCCTATCAGCACCTATATTTGAAATGCCTATCGGCTTCTATATCTGAAATGCCTATCGGCACCTATTTTTAAAATTCCAATCGGCAACTATATCTGAAATGCCTATCGGCACCTATATCTGTAATGCCTATCGGCACCTATTTTTGAAATGCCTATCGGAAACTACATCTGAAATGCCTATCAGCACCTATATTTGAAATGCCTATCGGCAACCATATTTGGAATGCCAATCGGGACCTATATTTGAAATGCCTATCGGCAACCACATCAGAAATGCCTATCGGCACCTATATCTGAAATGTCTTTCGGCATTTATATCTGAAATGCCTATCGACACCTATATTTGAAATGCCTATCGGCACCTATATTTTAAATGCCTATCGGCATCTATATCTGATATGCCTATCGGCACCTATATCTGATATGCCTATCGGCACCTATATCTGAAATGCCTATCGGCACCTATTTTTGAAATGCCTATCGGAAGCTACATCTTAAATGCCTATCGGCACCTATTTTTAAAATGCCAATCGGCAACTCTATCTGAAAAGCCTATCGGCACCTATGTCTGGAATGCCTATCGGCACCTATATTTGAAATGTCTATCGGCTTCTATATCTTAAATGCCTATCGGCACCTATTTTTGAAATGCCTATCGGAAACTACATCTGAAATGCCTATCAGCACCTATATTTGAAATGCCTATCGGCAACCATATTTGGAATGCCAATCGGGACCTATATTTGAAATGCCTATCGGCAACCACATCAGAAATGCCTATCGGCACCTATATCTGAAATGTCTTTCGGCATTTATATCTGAAATGCCTATCGACACCTATATTTGAAATGCCTATCGGCACCTATATTTTAAATTTTTGAAATGTCTATCGGAAACTACATCTGAAATGCCTATCAGCACCTATATTTGAAATGCCTATCGGCAACCATATCTGAAATGCCTATCGACACCTATATTTAAAATACCTATCGGCTTCTATATCTGAAATGCCTATCGGCACCTATTTTTAAAATGCCAATCGGCCACTGTATCTGAAATAGCTATCAGCACCTATATCTGAAATGCCTATCGGCACCAATTTTTGAAATGCCTATCGGAAACTACATCTGAAATGCCTATCAGCACCTATATTTGAAATGCCTATCGGCAACCATATCTGGAATGCCTATCGGCACCTATATTTGAAATGCCTATTTGCTTCTATATCTGAAATGCCTATCGACACCTATTTTTAAAATGCCAATTGGCAACTATATCTGAAATGCCTATCGGCACCTATTTTTGAAATGCCTATCGGCTTCTATATCTGAAACGCCTATCAGCACCTATATTTGAAATGCTTATCGGCTTCTATATCTGAAATGCCTATCGGCACCTATTTTTAAAATGCCAATCGGCAACTATATCTGAAATGCCTATCGACACCTATATCTGAAATGCCTATCGGCACCTATTTTTGAAATGCCTATCGGAAACCACATCTAAAATGCCTATTAGCACCTATATTTGAAATGCCTATCGGTAAACATATCTGAAATGCCTATCGACACCTATATTTGAAATACCTATCGGCTTCTATATCTGAAATGCCTATCGGCACCTATTTTTAAAATGCCAATCGGTGACTATATCTGAAATGCCTATCAGCACCTATATCTGAAATGCCTATCGGCACCAATTTTTGAAATGCCTATCGGAAACTACATCTGGAATGCCTATCAGCACCTATATTTGAAATGCCTATCGGCAACCATATCTGGAATGCCTATCGGCACCTATATTTGAAATGCCTATCGGCTTCTATATCTGAAATGCCTATCCACACCTTTTTTCAAAACGCCAATTGGCAACTATATCTGAAATGCCTATCGGCACTTATATCTGAAATGCCTATCGGTACCTATTTTTGAAATGCCTATCGGAAACTACATCTGAAATGCCTATCAGCACTTATATTTGAAATGCCTATGGGCAACCATATCTGGAATGCCTATCGGCACCTATTTTTAAAATGCCAATAGGCAACTATATCTGAAATGCCTATCGGCACCTATATCTGGAATGCCTATCGGCACCTATATTTGAAATGTCTATCGGCTTCTATATCTGAAATGCCTATCGGCACTTATTTTTTGAAATGCCAATCGGCAACTATATCTGAAATGCCTATCGGCACCTATATCTGAAATGCCTATCGGCACCTATTTTTGAAATGCCTATCGGAAACTACATGTGAAATGCCTATCAGCACCTATATTTGTAATGCCTATCGGCAACCATATCTGGAATGCCTATCGGCTCCTATTTTTAAAATGCCAATCGGTAACTATATCTGAAATGCCTATCGGCACCTATATCTGAAATGCCTATCGGCACCAATTTTTGAAATGCCTATCGGAAACTACATCTGGAATGAATATCAGCACCTATATTTGAAATGCCTATCGGCAACCATATCTGGAATGCCTATCGGCACCTTTATTTGAAATGCCTATCGGCTTCTATATCTAAAATGCCTATCGCCATCTATTTTTAAAATGCCAATCGGCAACTATATCTGAAATGCCTATCGGCACATATATCTGAAATGCCTATCGACACCTATTTTTGAAATGCCTATCGGAAACTACATCTGGAATGCCTATCAGCACCTATATTTGAAATGCCTATCGGCAAACATCTGAAATGCCTATCGACACCTATATCTGAAATACCTATCGGCTTCTATATCTGAAATGCCTATCGGCACCTATTTTTAAAATGCCAATCGGAAACTATTTCTGAAATGCCTATCAGCACCTATATCTGAAATGCCTATCGGCACCTATTTTTGAAATGCCTATCGGAAACTACATCTAAAATGCCTATTAGCACCTATATTTGAAATGCCTATCGGTAAACATATCTGAAATGCTTATCGACACCTATATTTGAAATACCTATCGGCTTCTCTATCTGGAATGCCTATCGGCACCTATTTTTAAAATGCCAATCGGTGACTATATCTGAAATGCCTATCGGCACCTATATCTGAAATGCCTATCGGCACCAATTTTTGAAATGCCGATCGGAAACTACATCTGGAATGCCTATCAGCACCTATATTTGAAATGCCTATCGGCAACCACATCTGGAATGCCTATCGGCACCTATATTTGAAATGCCCATCGGCTTCTATATCTGAAATGCCTATCCACACCTATTTTTAAAACGCCAATTGGCAACTATATCTGAAATGCCTATCGGCACCTATATCTGAAATGCCTATCGGTACCTATTTTTGAAATGCCTATCATAAACTACATCTGAAATGCCTATCAGCACTTATATTTGAAATGCCTATCGGCAACCATATCTGGAATGCCTATCGGCACCTATATTTGAAATGCCTATCGGCTTATATATCTGAAATGCCTATCGGCACCTATTTTTAAAATGCCACTAGGCAACTATATCTGAAATGCCTATCGGCACCTATATCTGGAATGCCTATCGGCACCTATATTTGAAATGTCTATCGACTTCTATATCTGAAATGCCTATCAACACTTATTTTTAAAATGCCAATCGGCAACTATATCTGAAATGCCTATCGGCACCTATATGTGAAATGCCTATCGGCACCTATTTTTGAAATGCCCATCGGAAACTACATGTGAAATGCCTATCAGCACCTATATTTGAAATGCCTATCGGCAACCATATCTGGAATGCCTATCGGCACCTATATTTGAAATGCCTATCGGCTTCTATATCTGAAATTCCTATCGGCACCAATTTTTAAAATGCCAATCGGCAACTATATCTGAAATGCCTATCGGCAACTATATCTGAAATGCCTATCGGCACCAATTTTTGAAATGCCTATCGGAAACTACATCTGAAATGCCTATCAGCACCTATATTTGAAAGGCCTATCGGCAACCATATCTGGAATGCCTATCGGTACCTATATTTGAAATGTCTATCGGCTTCTATATCTGAAATGCCTATCGGCACTTATTTTTTAAATGCCAATCGGCAACTATATCAGAAATGTCTATCGGCACCTATATCTGAAATGCCTATCGGCACCTATTTTTGAAATGCCTATCGGAAACTACATGTGAAATGCCTATCAGCACACATATTTGTAATGCCTATCGGCAACCATATCTGGAATGCCTATCGGCACCTATATTTGAAATGCCTATCGGCTTCTATATCTGAAATGCCTATCGGCACCAATTTTTAAAATGCTAATCGGCAACTCTATCTGAAAAGCCTATCGGCACCTATGTCTGAAATGCCCATCGGCACCTATTTTTGAAATGCCTATCGGAAACTACATCTGAAATGCCTAACAGCACCTATATTTGAAATGCCTATCGGCAACCATATCTGAAATGCCTATCGACACCTATATTTGAAATACCTATCGGCTTCTATATCTGAAATGCCTATCGGCACCTACTTTTAAAATGCCAATCGGCCACTATATCTGAAATGCCTATCAGCACCTATATCTGAAATGCCTATCGGCACCAATTTTTGATATGCCTATCAGAAACTACATCTGAAATGCCTATCAGCACCTATATTTGAAATGCCTATCGGCAACCATATCTGGAATGCCTATTGGCACCTATATTTGAAATGCCTATTCGCTTCTATATCTGAAATGCCTATCGACACCTATTTTTAAAATGCCAATTGGCAACTATATCTGTAATGCCTATCGGCACCTATATCTGAAATGCCTATCGGCACCTATTTTTGAAATGCCTATCGGCTTCAATATCTGAAATGCCTATCGGCACATATATTTGAAATGCCTATCGGCAACCATATCTGGAATGCCTATCAACACCTATATTTGAAATGCCTATCGGCTTCTATATCTGAAATGCCTATCGGCACCTATTTTTAAAATGCCAATCGGCAACTATATCTGAAATGCCTATCGACACCTATATCTGAAATGCCTATCGGCACCTATTTTTGAAATGCCTATCGGAAACTACATCTAAAATGCCTATTAGCACCTATATTTGAAATGCCTATCGGTAAACATATCTGAAATGCCTATCGACACCTATATTTGAAATACCTATCGGCTTCTATATCTGAAATGCCTATCGGCACCTATTTTTAAAATGCCAATCGGTGACTATATCTGAAATGCCTATCGGCACCAATTTTTGAAATGCCTATCGGAAACTACATCTGGAATGCCTATCAGCACCTATATTTGAAATGCCTATCGGCAACCATATCTGGAATGCCTATCGGCACCTATATTTGAAATGCCTATCGGCTTTTATATCTGAAATGCCTATCGGCACCTATTTTTAAAATGCCAATCGGCAACTATATCTGAAATGCCTATCGACACCTATATCTGAAATGCCTATCGGCACCTATTTTTGAAATGCCTATCGGAAACTACATCTAAAATGCCTATTAGCACCTATATTTGAAATGCCTATCGGTAAACATATCTGAAATGCCTATCGACACCTATATTTGAAATACCTATCGGCTTCTTCATCTGGAATGCCTATCGGCACCTATTTTTAAAATGCCAATCGGTGACTATATCTGAAATGCCTATCGGCACCTATATCTGAAATGCCTATCGGCACCAATTTTTGAAATGCCGATCGGAAACTACATCTGGAATGCCTATCAGCACCTATATTTGAAATGCCTATCGGCAACCACATCTGGAATGCCTATCGGCACCTATATTTGAAATGCCTATCGGCTTCTATATCTGAAATGCCTATCCACACCTATTTTTAAAACGCCAATTGGCAACTATATCTGAAATGCCTATCGGCACCTATATCTGAAATGCCTATCGGTACCTATTTTTGAAATGCCTATCGGAAACTACATCTGAAATGCCTATCAGCACTTATATTTGAAATGCCTATCGGCAACCATATCTGGAATGCCTATCGGCACCTATATTTGAAATGCCTATCGGCTTATATATCTGAAATGCCTATCGGCACCTATTTTTAAAATGCCACTAGGCAACTATATCTGAAATGCCTATCGGCACCTATATCTGGAATGCCTATCGGCACCTATATTTGAAATGTCTATCGACTTCTATATCTGAAATGCCTATCAGCACTTATTTTTAAAATGCCAATCGGCAACTATATCTGAAATGCCTATCGGCACCTATATCTGAAATGCCTATCGGCACCTATTTTTGAAATGCCTATCGGAAACTACATGTGAAATGCCTATCAGCACCTATATTTGAAATGCCTATCGGCAACCATATCTGGAATGCCTATCGGCACCTATATTTGAAATGCCTATCGGCTTCTATATCTGAAATTCCTATCGGCACCAATTTTTAAAATGCCAATCGGCAACTATATCTGAAATGCCTATCGGCAACTATATCTGAAATGCCTATCGGCACCAATTTTTGAAATGCCTATCGGAAACTACATCTGAAATGCCTATCAGCACCTATATTTGAAAGGCCTATCGGCAACCATATCTGGAATGCCTATCGGTACCTATATTTGAAATGTCTATCGGCTTCTATATCTGAAATGCCTATCGGCACTTATTTTTAAAATGCCAATCGGCAACTATATCAGAAATGCCTATCGGCACCTATATCTGAAATGCCTATCGGCACCTATTTTTGAAATGCCTATCGGAAACTACATGTGAAATGCCTATCAGCACCTATATTTGTAATGCCTATCGGCAACCATATCTGGAATGCCTATCGGCACCTATATTTGAAATGCCTATCGGCTTCTATATCTGAAATGCCTATCGGCACCAATTTTTAAAATGCTAATCGGCAACTATATCTGTAATGCCTATCGGCACCTATATCTGAAATGCCTATCGGCACCTACTTTTGAATTGCCTATCGGAAACTACATCTGAAATGCCTATCAGCACCTATATTTGAAATGCCTATCGGCAACCATATCTGGAATGCCTATCGGCACCTATATTTGAAATGCCTATCGGCTTCTATATCTGAAATGCCTATCGGCACTTATTTTTAAAATTCCAATCGGCAACTATATCTGAAATGCCTATCGGCACATATATCTGAAATGCCTATCGACACCTATTTTTGAAATGCCTATCGGAAACTACATCTGGAATGCCTATCAGCACCTATATTTGAAATGCCTATCGGCAAACATCTGAAATGCCTATCGACACCTATATCTGAAATACCTGTCGACTTCTATATCTGAAATGCCTATCGGCACCTATTTTTAAAATGCCAATCGGAAACTATATCTGAAATGCCTATCAGCACCTATATCTGAAATGTCTATCGACACCTATTTTTGAAATGCCTATCGGAAACTACATCTGGAATGCCTATCAGCACCTATATTTGAAATGCCTATCGGCAACCATATCTGGAATGCCTATCGGCACCTATATTTGAAATGCCTATCGGCTTCTATATCTGAAATGCCTATCCACACCTATTTTTAAAACGCCAATTAGCGACTATATCTGAAATGCCTATCGGCACCTATATCTGAAATGCCTATCGGTACCTATTTTTGAAATGCCTATCGGAACCTACATCTGAAATGCCTATCAGCACTTATATTTGAAATGCCTATCGGCAACCATATCTGGAATGCCTATCGGCACCTATATTTGAAATGCCTATCGGCTTATATATCTGAAATGCCTATCGGCAATTATTTTTAAAATGCCAATAGGCAACTATATCTGAAATGCCTATCGGCACCTATATCTGAAATGCCTATCGGTACCTATTTTTGAAATGCCTATCGGAAACTACATCTGAATTGCCTATCAGCACTTATATTTGAAATGCCTATCGGCAACCATATCTGGAATGCCTATCGGCACCTATATTTGAAATGCCTATCGGCTTATATATCTGAAATGCCTATCGGCACCTATTTTTAAAATGCCAATAGGCAACTATATCTGAAATGCCTATCGGCACCTATATCTGGAATGCCTATCGGCACCTATATTTGAAATGTCTATCGGCTTCTATATCTGAAATACCTATCGGCACTTATTTTTAAAATGCCAATCGGCAACTATATCTGAAATGCCTATCGGCACCTATATCTGAAATGCCTATCGGCACCTATTTTTGAAATGCCTATCGGAAACTACATGTGAAATGCCTATCAGCACCTATATTTGTAATGCCTATCGGCAACCATATCTAGAATGCCTATCGGCACCTATATTTGAAATGCCTATTGGCTTCTATATCTGAAATGCCTATCGGCACCAATTTATAAAATGCTAATCGGCAACTATAATTGTAATGCCTATCGGCACCTATATCTGAAATGCCTATCGGCACCTACTTTTGAATTGCCTATCGGAAACTACATCTAAAATGCCTATCAGCACCTATATTTGAAATGCCTATCGGCAACCATATCTGAAATGCCTATCGACACCTATATTTGAAATACCTATCGGCTTCTATATCTGAAATGCCTATCGGCACCTATTTTTAAAATGCCAATCGGTAACTATATCTAAAATGCCTATCGGCACCTATATCTGAAATGCCTATCGGCACCAATTTTTGAAATGCCTATCGGAAACTACATCTGGAATGAATATCAGCACCTATATTTGAAATGCCTATCGGCAACCATATCTGGAATGCCTATCGGCACCTATATTTGAAATGCCTATCGGCTTCTATATCTAAAATGCCTATCAACATCTATTTTTAAAATGCCAATCGGCAACTATATCTGAAATGCCTATCGGCACATATATCTGAAATGCCTATCGACACCTATTTTTGAAATGCCTATCGGAAACTACATCTGGAATGCCTTTCAGCACCTATATATGAAATGCCTATCGGCAAACATCTGAAATGCCTATCGACACCTATATCTGAAATACCTATCGGCTTCTATATCTGAAATGCCTATCGGCACCTATTTTTAAAATGCTAATCGGAAACTATATCTGAAATGCCTATCAGCACCTATATCTGAAATGCCTATCGGCACCAATTTTTGAAATGCCTATCGGAAACTACATCTGAAATGCCTATCAGCACCTACATTTGAAATGCCTATCGGCAACCATATCTGGGTTGCTTATCGGCACCTATATTTGAAATGCCTATCGGCTTCTATATCTGAAATGCCTATCGGCACCTATTTTTTTAATGCCAATCGGCAAATATATCTGAAATGCCTATCGGCACCTATATATGAAATGCCTATCGGCACCAATTTTTGAAATGCCTATCGGAAACTACATCTGAAATGCCTATCAGCACCTATATTTGAAATGCCTACCGGCAACCATATCTGGAATTCCTATCAGCACCTATATTTGAAATGCCTATCGGCTTCTATATCTGAAATGCCTATCGGCACCTATTTTTAAAATTCCAATCGGCAACTATATCTGAAATGCCTATCGGCACCTATATCTGAAATACCTATCGGCACCTATTTTTGAAATGCCCTATCGGAAACTACATCTGAAATGCCTATCAGCACCTATATTTGAAATGCCTATCGGCAACCATATCTGAAATGCCTATCGACACCTATATTTGAAATACCTATCGGCTTCTATATCTGAAATGCCTATCGGCACCTATTTTTAAAATGCCAATCGGCCACTATATCTGAAATGCTTATCAGCACCTATATCTAAAATGCCTATCGGCACAAATGTTTGAAATGCCTATCGGAAACTACATCTGAAATGTCTATCAGCACCTATATTTGAAATGCCTATCGGCAACCATATCTGGAATGCCTATCGGCACCTATATTTGAAATGCCTATTGGCTTCTATATCTGAAATGCCTATCGACACCTATTTTTAAAATGCCAATTGGCAACTATATCTGTAATGCCTATCGGCACCTATATCTGAAATGCCTATCGGTACCTATTTTTGAAATGCCTATCGGAAACTACATCTGACATGCCTATCAGCACTTATATTTGAAATGCCTATCGGCAACCATATTTGGAATGCCAAACGGCACCTATATTTGAAATGCCTATCGGCTTATATATCTGAAATGCCTATCGGCTTATATATCTGAAATGCCTATCGACACCTATTTTTAAAATGCCAATTGGCAACTATATCTGAAATGCCTATCGGCACCTATATCTGAAATGCCTATCGGCACCTATTTTTGAAATGCCTATCGGCTTCTATATCTGAAATGCCTATCGGCACCTATATTTGAAATGCCTATCGGCAACCATATCTGGAATGCCTATCAACACCTATATTTGAAATGCCTATTGGCTTCTATATCTGAAATGCCTATCGGCACCTATTTTTAAAATGCCAATCGGCAACTATATCTGAAATGCCTATCGACACCTATATCTGAAATGCCTATCGGCACCTATTTTTGAAATGACTATCGGAAACTACATCTAAAATGCCTATTAGCACCTATATTTGAAATGCCTATCGGTAAACATATCTGAAATGCCTATCGACACCTATATTTGAAATACCTATCGGCTTCTATATCTGAAATGCCTATCGGCACCTATTTTTAAAATGCCAATAGGCAACTATATCTGAAATGCCTATCGGCACCTATATCTGGAATGCCTATCGGCACCTATATTTGAAATGTCTATCGGCTTCTATATCTGAAATGCCTATCGGCACTTATTTTTAAAATGCCAATCGGCAACTATATCTGAATTGCCTATCGGCACCTATATCTGAAATGCCTATCGGCACCTATTTTTGAAATGCCTATCGGAAACTACATGTGAAATGCCTATCAGCACCTATATTTGAAATGCCTATTGGCAACCATATCTGGAATGCCTATCGGCACCTATATTTGAAATTCCTATCGGCTTCTATATCTGAAATGCCTATCGTCACCAATTTTTAAAATGCTAATCGGCAACTATATCTGTAATGCCTATCGGCACCTATATCTGAAATGCCTATCGGCACCTACTTTTGAATTGCCTATCGGAAACTACATCTGAAATGCCTATCAGCACCTTTATTTGAAATGCCTATCGGCAACCATATCTGAAATGCCTATCGACACCTATATTTGAAATACCTATCGGCTTCTATATCTGAAATGCCTATCGGCACCTATTTTTAAAATGCCAATCGGTAACTATATCTGAAATGCCTATCGGCACCTATATCTGAAATGCCTATCGGCACCAATTTTTGAAATGCCTATCGGAAACTACATCTGGAATGCCTATCAGCACCTATATTTGAAATGCCTATCGGCAACCATATCTGGAATGCCTATCGGCACCTATATTTGAAATGCCTATCGGCTTCTATATCTAAAATGCCTATCGTCATCTATTTTTAAAATGCCAATCGGCAACTATATCTGTAATGCCTATCGGCACATATATCTGAAATGCCTGTCGACACCTATTTTTGAAATGCCTATCGGAAACTACATCTGAAATGCGTATCAGCACTTATATTTGAAATGCCTATCGGCAACCATATCTGGAATGCCTATCGGCACCTATATTTGAAATGCCTATCGGCTTATATATCTGAAATGCCTATCGGCACCTATTTTTAAAATGCCAATAGGCAACTATATCTGAAATGCCTATCGGCACCTATATCTGGAATGCCTATCAGCACCTATATTTGAAATGTCTATCGGCTTCTATATCTGAAATGCCTATCGGCACTTATTTTTAAAATGTTAATCGGCAACTATATCTGAAATGCCTATCGGCACCTATATCTGAAGTGCCTATCGGCACCTATTTTTGAAATGCCTATCGGAAACTACATGTGAAATGCCTATCAGTACCTATATTTGTAATGCCTATCGGCAACCATATCTGGAATGCCTATCGGCACCTATATTTGAAATGCCTATCGGCTTCTATACCTGAAATGCCTATCGGCACCAATTTTTAAAATGCTAATCGGCAACTATGTCTGTAATGCCTATCGGCACCTATATCTGAAATGCCTATCGGCACCTACTTTTGAATTGCTTATCGGAAACTACATCTAAAATGCCTATCAACACCTATATTTGAAATGCCTATCGGCAACCATATCTGAAATGCCTATCGACACCAAAATTTAAAATACCTATCGGCTTCTATATCTGAAATGCCTATCGGCACCTATTTTTAAAATGCCAATCGGTAACTATATCTGAAATGCCTATCGGCACCTATATCTGAAATGCCTATCGGCACCAATTTTTGAAATGCCTATCGGAAACTACATCTGGAATGAATATCAGCACCTATATTTGAAATGCCTATCGGCAACCATATCTGGAATGCCTATCGGCACCTATAGTTGAAATGCCTATCGGCTTCTATATCTAAAATGCCTATCGACATCTATTTTTAAAATGCCAATCGGCAACTATATCTGAAATGCCTATCGGCACATATATCTGAAATGCCTATCGACACCTATTTTTGAAATGCCTATCGGAAACTACATCTGGAATGCCTATCAGCACCTATATTTGAAATGCCTATCGGCAAACATCTGAAATGCCTATCGACACCTATATCTGAAATACCTATCGGCTTCTATATCTGAAATGCCTATCGGCACCTATATCTGAAATGCCTATCGGCACCTATTTTTGAAATGCCTATCGGAAACTACATCTGAAATGCCTATTAGCACCTATATTTGAAATGCCTATCGGCAACCATATTTGGAATGCCAATCAGGACCTATATTTGAAATGCCTATCTTCAACCACATCAGAAATGCCTATCGGCACCTATATCTGAAATGTCTTTCGGCTTCTATATCTGAAATGCCTATCGGCACCTATTTTTAAAATGCCAATCGGTGACTATATCTGAAATGCCTATCGGCACCTATATCTGAAATGCCTATCGGCACCAATTTTTGAAATGCCTATCGGAAACATCATCTGGAATGCCTATCAGCACCTATATTTGAAATACCTATCGGCAACCATATCTGGAATGCCTATCGGCACCTATATTTGAAATGCCTATCGGCTTCTATATCTGAAATGCCTATCCACACCTTTTTTCAAAACGCCAATTGGCAACTATATCTGAAATGCCTATCGGCACCTATATCTGAAATGCCTATCGGTACCTATTTTTGAAATGCCTATCGGAAACTACATCTGAAATGCCTATCAGCACATATATTTGAAATGCCTATCGGCAAACATATCTGGAATGCCTATCGGCACCTATATTTGAAATGCCAATCGGCTTATATATCTGAAATGCCTATCGGCACCTATTTTTAAAATGCCTATAGGCAACTATATCTGAAATGCCTATCGGCACCTATATCTGGAATGCCTATCGGCACCTATATTTGAAATGTCTATCGGCTTCTATATCTGAAATGCCTATCCGCACTTATTTTTAAAATGCAAATCGGCAACTATATCTGAAATGCCTATCGGCACCTATATCTGAAATGCCTATCGGCACCTATTTTTGAAATGCCTATCGGAAACTACATGTGAAATGCCTATCAGCACCTATATTTGAAATGCCTATCGGCAAACATATCTGGAATGCCTATCGGCACCTATATTTGAAATGCCTATTGGCTTCTATATCTGAAATGCCTATCGGCATCAATTTTTAAAATGCTAATCGGCAACTATATCTGTAATGCCTATCGGCACCTATATCTGAAATGCCTATCGGCACCTACTTTTGAATTGCCTATCGGAAACTACATCTGAAATGCCTATCAACACCTATATTTGAAAATCCTATCGGCAAACATATCTGAAATGCCTATCGACACCTATATTTGAAATACCTATCGGCTTCTATATCTGAAATGCCTATCGGCACCTATTTTTAAAATGCCAATCGGTAACTATATCTGAAATGCCTATCGGCACCTATATCTGAAATGCGTATCGGCACCAATTTTTGAAATGCCTATCGGAAACTACATCTGGAATGCCTATCAGCACCTATATTTGAAATGCCTATCGGCAACCATATCTGGAATGCCTATCGGCACCTTTATTTGAAATGCCTATCGGCTTCTATATCTAAAATGTCTATCGACATCTATTTTCAAAATGCCAATCGGCAACTATATCTGAAATGCCTATCGGCACATATATCTGAAATGCCTATCGACACCTATTTTTGAAATGCCTATCGGAAACTACATCTGGAATGCCTATCAGCACCTATATTTGAAATGCCTATCGGCAAACATCTGAAATGCCTATCGACACCTATATCTGAAATACCTATCGGCTTCTATATCCGAAATGCCTATCGGCACCTATTTTTAAAATGCTAATCGGAAACTATATCTGAAATGCCTATCAGCACCTATATCTAAAATGCCTATCGGCACCAATTGTTGAAATGCCTATCGGAAACTACATCTGAAATGCCTATCAGCACCTATATTTGAAATGCCTATCGGCAACCATATCTGGGTTGCTTATCGGCACCTATATTTGAAATGCCTATCGGCTTCTATATCTGAAATGCCTATCGGCACCTATTTTTAAAATGCCAATCGGCAACTATATCTGAAATGCCTATCGGCACCTATATATGAAATGCCTATCGGCACCAATTTTTGAAATGCCTATCGGAAACTACATCTGAAATGCCTATCAGCAACTATATTTGAAATGCCTATCGGCAACCATATCTGGGTTGCTTATCGGCACCTATATTTGAAATGCCTATTGGCTTCTATATCTGAAATGCCTATCGGCACCTATTTTTAAAATGCCAATCGGCAACTATATTTGAAATGCCTATCGGCACCTATATATGAAATGCTTATCGGCACCAATTTTTGAAATGCCTATCGGAAACTACATCTGAAATGCCTATCAGCACCTATATTTGAAATGCCTATCGGCAACCATATTTGGAATGCCAATCGGGACCTATATTTGAAATGCCTATCGGCAACCACATCAGAAATGCCTATCGGCACCTATGTCTGAAATGTCTTTCGGCATTTATATCTGAAATGCCTATCGACACCTATATTTGAAATGCCTATCGGCACCTATATTTTAAATGCCTATCGGATTTTATATCTGATATGCCTATCGGCACCTATATCTGAAATGCCTATCGGCACCTATTTTTGAAATGCCTATCTGAAGCTACATCTAAAATGCCTATCGGCACCTATTTTTAAAAGGCCAATCGGCAACTCTATCTGAAAAGCCTATCGGCACCAATTTTTGAAATGCCTATCGGAAACTACATCTGGAATGCCTATCAGCACCTATATTTGAAATGCCTATCGGCAACCATATCTGGAATGCCTATCGGCACCTATATTTGAAATGCCTATCGGCTTCTATATCTGAAATGCCTATCCACACCTTTTTTCAAAACGCCAATTGGCAACTATATCTGAAATGCCTATCGGCACCTATATCTGAAATGCCTATCGGTACCTATTTTTGAAATGCCTATCGGAAACTACATCTGAAATGCCTATCAGCACTTATATTTGAAATGCCTATCGGCAACCATATCTGGAATGCCTATCGGCACCTATTTTTAAAATGCCAATAGGCAACTATATCTGAAATGCCTATCGGCACCTATATCTGGAATGCCTATCGGCACCTATATTTGAAATGTCTATCGGCTTCTATATCTGAAATGCCTATCGGCACTTATTTTTAAAATGCCAATCGGCAACTATATCTGAAATGCCTATCGGCACCTATATCTGAAATGCCTATCGGCACCTATTTTTGAAATGCCTATCGGAAACTACATGTGAAATGCCTATCAGCACCTATATTTGTAATGCCTATCGGCAACCATATCTGGAATGCCTATCGGCACCTATTTTTAAAATGCCAATCGGTAACTATATCTGAAATGCCTATCAGCACCTATATTTAAAATGCCTACCGGCAACCATATCTGGAATTCCTATCAGCACCTATATTTGAAATGCCTATCGGCTTCTATATCTGAAATGCCTATCGGCACCTATTTTTAAAATTCCAATCGGCAACTATATCTGAAATGCCTATCGGCACCTATATCTGAAATGCCTATCGGCACCTATTTTTGAAATGCCTATCGGAAACTACATCTGAAATGCCTATCGGCACCTATATTTGAAATGCCTATCGCAACCATATCTGGAATGCCTATCTAAACCTATATTTGAAATGCCTATCGGCACCTATATCTGGAATGCCTATCGGCACCTATATTTGAAATGCCTATCGGCAAACATCTGAAATGCCTATCGACACCTATATCTGAAATACCTATCAGGTTCTATATCTGAAATGCCTATCGGCACCTATTTTTAAAATGCCAATCGGAAACTATTTCTGAAATGCCTATCAGCACCTATATCTGAAATGCCTATCGGCACCAATTTTTGAAATGCCTATCGGAAACTACATCTGAAATGCCTATCAGCACCTATATTTGAAATGCCTATCGGCAACCATATCTGGGTTGCTTATCGGCACCTATATTTGAAATGCCTATCGGCTTCTATTTCTGAAATGCCTATCGGCACCTATTTTTAAAATGCCAATCGGCAACTATATCTGAAATGCCTATCGGCACCTATATATGAAATGCCTATCGGCACCAATTTTTGAAATGCCTATCGGAAACTACATCTGAAATGCCTATCAGCACCTATATTTAAAATGCCTACCGGCAACCATATCTGGAATTCCTATCAGCACCTATATTTGAAATGCCTATCGGCACCTATATCTGGAATGCCTATCGGCACCTATATTTGAAATGTCTATCGGCTTCTATATCTGAAATGCCTATCCGCACTTATTTTTAAAATGCAAATCGGCAACTATATCTGAAATGCCTATCGGCACCTATATCTGAAATGCCTATCGGCACCTATTTTTGAAATGCCTATCGGAAACTACATGTGAAATGCCTATCAGCACCTATATTTGAAATGCCTATCGGCACCTATATCTGAAATGCCTATCGGCACCTATTTTTGAAATGCCTATCGGAAACTACATCTGAAATGCCTATCGGCACCTATATTTGAAATGCCTATCGGCAACCATATCTGGAATGCCTATCGGCACCTATATTTGAAATGCCTATCGGCACCTATATCTGGAATGCCTATCGGCACCTATATTTGAAATGTCTATCGGCTTCTATATCTGAAATGCCTATCCGCACTTATTTTTAAAATGCAAATCGGCAACTATATCTGAAATGCCTATCGGCACCTATATCTGAAATGCCTATCGGCACCTATTTTTGAAATGCCTATCGGAAACTACATGTGAAATGCCTATCAGCACCTATATTTGAAATGCCTATCGGCAAACATATCTGGAATGCCTATCGGCACCTATATTTGAAATGCCTATTGGCTTCTATATCTGAAATGCCTATCGGCATCAATTTTTAAAATGCTAATCGGCAACTATATCTGTAATGCCTATCGGCACCTATATCTGAAATGCCTATCGGCACCTACTTTTGAATTGCCTATCGGAAACTACATCTGAAATGCCTATCAACACCTATATTTGAAAATCCTATCGGCAAACATATCTGAAATGCCTATCGACACCTATATTTGAAATACCTATCGGCTTCTATATCTGAAATGCCTATCGGCACCTATTTTTAAAATGCCAATCGGTAACTATATCTGAATTGCCTATCGGCACCTATATCTGAAATGCCTATCGGCACCAATTTTTGAAATGCCTATCGGAAACTACATCTGGAATGCCTATCAGCACCTATATTTGAAATGCCTATCGGCAACCATATCTGGAATGCCTATCGGCACCTATATTTGAAATGCCTATCGGCTTCTATATCTAAAATGTCTATCGACATCTATTTTCAAAATGCCAATCGGCAACTATATCTGAAATGCCTATCGGCACATATATCTGAAATGCCTATCGACACCTATTTTTGAAATGCCTATCGGAAACTACATCTGGAATGCCTATCAGCACCTATATTTGAAATGCCTATCGGCAAACATCTGAAATACCTATCGACACCTATATCTAAAATACCTATCGGCTTCTATATCCGAAATGCCTATCGGCACCTATTTTTAAAATGCTAATCGGAAACTATATCTGAAATGCCTATCAGCACCTATATCTAAAATGCCTATCGGCACCAATTGTTGAAATGCCTATCGGAAACTACATCTGAAATGCCTATCAGCACCTATATTTGAAATGCCTATCGGCAACCATATCTGGGTTGCTTATCGGCACCTATATTTGAAATGCCTATCGGCTTCTATATCTGAAATGCCTATCGGCACCTATTTTTAAAATGCCAATCGGCAACTATATCTGAAATGCCTATCGGCACCTATATATGAAATGCCTATCGGCACCAATTTTTGAAATGCCTATCGGAAACTACATCTGAAATGCCTATCAGCACCTATATTTGAAATGCCTATCGGCAACCATATCTGGGTTGCTTATCGGCACCTATATTTGAAATGCCTATTAGCTTCTATATCTGAAATGCCTATCGGCACCTATTTTTAAAATGCCAATCGGCAACTATATTTGAAATGAATATCGGCACCTATATATGAAATGCTTATCGGCACCAATTTTTGAAATGCCTATCGGAAACTACATCTGAAATGCCTATCAGCACCTATATTTGAAATGCCTATCGGCAACCATATTTGGAATGCCAATCGGGACCTATATTTGAAATGCCTATCGGCAACCACATCAGAAATGCCTATCGGCACCTATATCTGAAATGTCTTTCGGCATTTATATCTGAAATGCCTATCGACACCTATATTTGAAATGCCTATCGGCACCTATATTTTAAATGCCTATCGGCTTTTATATCTGATATGCCTATCGGCACCTATATCTGAAATGCCTATCGGCACCTATTTTTGAAATGCCTATCGGAAGCTACATCTAAAATGCCTATCGGCACCTATTTTTAAAATGCCAATCGGCAACTCTATCTGAAAAGCCTATCGGCACCAATTTTTGAAATGCCTATCGGAAACTACATCTGGAATGCCTATCAGCACCTATATTTGAAATGCCTATCGGCAACCATATCTGGAATGCCTATCGGCAACTATATTTGAAATGCCTATCGGCTTCTATATCTGAAATGCCTATCCACACCTTTTTTCAAAACGCCAATTGGCAACTATATCTGAAATGCCTATCGGCACCTATATCTGAAATGCCTATCGGTACCTATTTTTGAAATGCCTATCGGAAACTACATCTGAAATGCCTATCAGCACTTATATTTGAAATGCCTATCGGCAACCATATCTGGAATGCCTATCGGCACCTATTTTTAAAATGCCAATAGGCAACTATATCTGAAATGCCTATCGGCACCTATATCTGGAATGCCTATCGGCACCTATATTTGAAATGTCTATCGGCTTCTATATCTGAAATGCCTATCGGCACTTATTTTTAAAATGCCAATCGGCAACTATATCTGAAATGCCTATCGGCACCTATATCTGAAATGCCTATCGGCACCTATTTTTGAAATGCCTATCGGAAACTACATGTGAAATGCCTATCAGCACCTATATTTGTAATGCCTATCGGCAACCATATCTGGAATGCCTATCGGCACCTATTTTTAAAATGCCAATCGGTAACTATATCTGAAATGCCTATCGGCACCTATATCTGAAATGCCTATCGGCACCAATTTTTGAAATGCCTATCGGAAACTACATCTGGAATGAATATCAGCACCTATATTTGAAATGCCTATCGGCAACCATATCTGGAATGCCTATCGGCACCTTTATTTGAAATGCCTATCGGCTTCTATATCTAAAATGCCTATCGCCATCTATTTTTAAAATGCCAATCGGCAACTATATCTGAAATGCCTATCGGCACATATATCTGAAATGCCTATCGACACCTATTTTTGAAATGCCTATCGGAAACTACATCTGGAATGCCTATCAGCACCTATATTTGAAATGCCTATCGGCAAACATCTGAAATGCCTATCGACACCTATATCTGAAATACCTATCGGCTTCTATATCTGAAATGCCTATCGGCACCTATTTTTAAAATGCCAATCGGAAACTATTTCTGAAATGCCTATCAGCACCTATATCTGAAATGCCTATCGGCACCAATTTTTGAAATGCCTATCGGAAACTACATCTGAAATGCCTATCAGCACCTATATTTGAAATGCCTATCGGCAACCATATCTGGGTTGCTTATCGGCACCTATATTTGAAATGCCTATCGGCTTCTATATCTGAAATGCCTATCGGCACCTATTTTTAAAATGCCAATCGGCAACTATATCTGAAATGCCTATCGGCACCTATATATGAAATGCCTATCGGCACCAATTTTTGAAATGCCTATCGGAAACTACATCTGAAATGCCTATCAGCACCTATATTTAAAATGCCTACCGGCAACCATATCTGGAATTCCTATCAGCACCTATATTTGAAATGCCTATCGGCTTCTATATCTGAAATGCCTATCGGCACCTATTTTTAAAATTCCAATCGGCAACTATATCTGAAATGCCTATCGGCACCTATATCTGAAATGCCTATCGGCACCTATTTTTGAAATGCCTATCGGAAACTACATCTGAAATGCCTATCGGCACCTATATTTGAAATGCCTATCGGCAACCATATCTGGAATGCCTATCGGCACCTATATTTGAAATGCCTATCGGCTTCTATATCTGAAATGCCTATCGGCACCTATTTTTAAAATGCCAATCGGCAACTATATCTGAAAAGCCTATCGACACCTATATCTGAAATGCCTATCGGCACCTATTTTTGAAATGCCTATCGGAAACTACATCTAAAATGCCTATTAGCACCTATATTTGAAATGCCTATCGGTAAACATATCTGAAATGCCTATCGACACCTATATTTGAAATACCTATCGGCTTCTATATCTGGAATGCCTATCGGCACCTATTTTTAAAAATCTAATCGGTGACTATATCTGAAATGCCTATCGGCACTAATATCTGGAATGCCTATCGGCACCGATTTTTGAAATGCCTATCGGAAACTACATCTGGAATGCCTATCAGCACCTATATTTGAAATGCCTATCGGCAACCATATCTGGAATGCCTATCGGCACCTATATTTGAAATGCCTATCGGCTTCTATATCTGAAATGCCTATCCACACCTATTTTTAAAACGCCAATTGGCGACTATATCTGAAATGCCTATCGGCACCTATATCTGAAATGCCTATCGGTACCTTTTTTTGAAATGCCTATCGGAACCTACATCTGAAATGCCTATCAGCACTTATATTTGAAATGCCTATCGGCAACCATATCTGGAATGCCTATCGGCACCTATATTTGAAATGCCTATCGGCTTATATATCTGAAATGCCTTTCGGCACCTATTTTTAAAATATCAATAGGCAACTATATCTGAAATGCCTATCGGCACCTATATCTGAAATGCCTATCGGTACCTATTTTTGAAATGCCTATCGGAAACTACATCTGAAATGCCTATCAGCACTTATATTTGAAATGCCTATCGGCAACCATATCTGGAATGCCTATCGGCACCTATATTTGAAATGCCTATCGGCTTATATATCTGAAATGCCTATCGGCACCTATTTTTAAAATGCCAATAGGCAACTATATCTGAAATGCCTATCGGCACCTATATCTGGAATGCCTATCGGCACCTATATTTGAAATGTCTATCGGCTTCTATATCTGAAATGCCTATCGGCACTTATTTTTAAAATGCCAATCGGCAACTATATCTGAAATGCCTATCGGCACCTATATCTGAAATGCCTATCGGCACCTATTTTTGAAATGCCTATCGGAAACTACATGTGAAATGCCTATCAGCACCTATATTTGTAATGCCTATCGGCAACCATATCTGGAATGCCTATCGGCACCTATATTTGAAATGCCTATCGGCTTCTATATCTGAAATGCCTATCGGCACCAATTTTTAAAATGCTAATCGGCAACTATATCTGTAATGCCTATCGGCACCTATATCTGAAATGCCTATCGGCACCTACTTTTGAATTGCCTATCGGAAACTACATCTAAAATGCCTATCAGCACCTATATTTGAAATGCCTATCGGCAACCATATCTGAAATGCCTATCGACACCTACATTTGAAATACCTATCGGCTTCTATATCTGAAATGCCTATTGGCACCTATTTTAAAAATGCCAATCGGTAACTATATCTAAAATGCCTATCGGCACCTATATCTGAAATGCCTATCGGAACCAATTTTTGAAATGCCTATCGGAAACTACATCTGGAATGAATATCAGCACCTATATTTGAAATGCCTATCGGCAACCATATCTGGAATGCCTATCGGCACCTATATTTGAAATGCCTATCGGCTTCTATATCTAAAATGCCTATCGATATCTATTTTTAAAATGCCAATCGG